>JAPFRF010000003.1:8210000-8635000 GCA_029282475.1 Phrynocephalus forsythii
GCGGCAGGCGAGAAGGGAGCGAGGCACCGCGGCAGGGCGGGAGGCTACCCACAAGGCACCGCGGCAGGCGACCCGGGAGGCTACCCACAAGGCACCGCGGCAGGAGAGAAGGGAGGCTACCCACAAGGCACCGCGGCAGGCGAGACGGGAGGCTACCCACAAGGCACCGCGGCAGGCGAGACGGGAGGCTACCCACAAGGCACCGCGGAGAGGAGGGGGAGGCTACCCACAAGGCACCGCGGCGACGCGAGACGGGAGGCTACCCACAAGGCACCGCGGCGAGGCGGGAGAGAGAAGGCACCGGGAGGCTACCCACAGGCAGGCACGCGAGACGGGAGGCTACCCACAGGCAGGCGAGACGGGAGGCTACCCACAAGGCACCGCGGCAGGCGAGACGGGAGGATACCCACAAGGCACCGCGGCGACGGCAGGCGACCCGGGAGGCTACCCACAAGGCACCGCGGCGACGCTTGTTGGCCCAGGCTGGGCGCCCTTCTGCCCCCTCCGTGACCTCCCCCTCCCCCCCCGTGTGAACTCCGGAGAAGTCCGGCATTTTTAGCATCCATCCCACCGCGAAACAAGGCGGAGGACTCTCGCTCTTTCCGAAGGATTGCGATTCCTGCGTTTTTCCCCCTCTGTCATGTTGTGTTACTTTGTTGTTTTGTTTTGCAGCTATTCTATGTTGTAAACCGCTCAGAGGGCCGCTATAAAAGTCAAATACAGTGGACCCTCGTATAAGAAACAGCTTGTATAACAAAAATCTGTACAACATAAAAAATTCTGGAGATAGGGGAAATTTTCTTAACATAATCACCTATGGGGAGAATCTGTACAACATAAAAATGGGATCATTCTGTTTTCAATGCATTCCTATGGAAAATTTGTATAAAGGAAAATTTGCTTAACATAATTTCATTTGGAATGAATTAATTCCTTTATACAAGGTACCTACCACTGTAAATAAAATCAGTCATTGAGATGGAGGGGCGGGGGGATGCCCGCTCAGCCAAGGCTAATTGAGACGCAGTTTGTACGACAGGCTAGGGAAATGGGACAGCGCTTTACGGGAGGCCGTGCAAGTGCGGGGTCTTTGCAGTTTGAAGGTGGGGCTGAGGGCGTTTTGGGATTTGCATCCGAAAACCCAATTCGCAGGGCGCCCCCAAAGGTCCTTTACGTAAAATGGCCTCCTCCGTTCCCTTCCACCCAAACCCTGTGAGGCTTCTTCTTCTCTCGTATGTATTGCCGATCTGCTGCATTTTTCAAATATATTGTACCCAACAGGACTTGGGTTAGAAGCAGCAGAAAGATCCGTCTTTGCTCCTGCTTTTCCTTTCGGAGAGGAACCCCCTGCGGCCATCCCATCATAGCTGCTCTCTACTGCCCGAATCCTAATTTCCCCGTTGTTTCCTATAGGCTGCTCTCTGTGTGGCTCCACAGCATGAAGAAAGCGCGGGAGGCAGAGAGAGCTGGGGACGTCCAGGATCGAACCCCCGTTTGGTCCAAATGCGTCCGAGCTTTTAAGGACGACAGAACTCCGTGGCGCCAGCCCCCGCCCCCGCCCCCGCCCCGCCCCGCCCCGCCCCGCTTCCCGTGGCCACGCCCCCCCTCTGTTAATGCGGACCCGGGGATTGGCCAGCGGCTTCTCCAGGACACGCCCCGAAGGAAGGGCGAACGCGGGGGCTGAAAGTCAAGATGGCGGCTGCCTCGGTGCGGGCCGTTGGGAAGCCACCTGGGACGGAACCTCAAGGAGATCCGGCTCCACCTTTGCCAGCGCTCGCCGGACAGCCAGGGCGTCAGGTAGGGGGTCAGGGTGGCTTTTTTTGTTTTTTTTGGCGGGGGCTTTTCCCCTTAAGCTCCCGGCTGCCACCAGAGAGTGGCTTTGGATGAGCGAGACCTTCCTCCTCCCTCCTCCTCCTCCTCCTCCTGGTGTCCCCGAGAGGCTCAGTCCCCTGACATGGAGGAAGGGAGGCTTGCTCGGAAATTAACGGGGCAGCGTATGTCCACGGTGATGCCAAAAAGAAAAAATATATATACAAGTGGTACCTTGTATAAAGGAATTAATTCGTTCCAAATGAAATTATGTTAAGCAAATTTTCCTTTATACCCATTCCCATAGGAATGCATTGAATATGGAGTGATCCCATTTTTATGTTGTATGGATTCTCCCCATAGGCGATTATGTTAAGCAAATTTCCCCTATCTCCGGAATTTTTTATGTTGTACAAATTTTATGTTATACAAGCTGTTTGTTATACAAGTATAAATATTTATAAATATACTGTATATTTGATTTCTGTTCCGCCTTTCTGCAAGTGGAGGAACTCAAGGCGGTTAACCTTGCCTTTCCCGTGGATTTTCTCTCTCGCACAGGAATCTCTCCCCCCCCCTTTCCTAATAGCCTAAAACGCCAGGTCAAGCTCTAATCCAGGCATGACCAAACTTTGGCCCTCCTGATGTTTTGGACCACAACTCCCAGAATTCAAGCCTGTATTTCCACTGGCAAAAGACCGTGGGAGTTGTGGTCCCAAACATCTGGAGGGCCGAAGTTTGGACATGCCTGCTCTAATCAATGCGTAAGTGGCCAACCGGTCTCCTTTCTGACGAGCAGAAATGATTCTCCCCCAGCGAGACTTGAAAGGCCAACCGCTTTCGGTATGCCTATCGTTAAGATCTGGCAGCACCCACCCCTCAGCCTATGGCCAAAAGAACTGCCTTAGAGTGAATGATGGTTACAGCAGTATGAGAATTATTACCGGATCGGACTAGTGATTTCGCCCCATTACAACCTTGTGTGTTAAAATAGGTTGCGAGTGCTGGGTACAGTTGTTACTCAGGGAAAGGGAGCGCTTTCCCTCCTTCCTTTAGTTGCGTGTTATCGCTTGAGGAGCTCCTCTGCCAGGCGCACTCAGTTTTGCCACCTGATGCAGGTGGAATGAGGTACAGTGGGGTTTAGTTATTTACAATATTTCTATTCTGCCTTTCTCCCCCCAAGGACCCACGGGTGGGGGTTCTGGGGCGGCGAACGCAATATTGTTTTTGAAATCGTGGTCCAAAACACCCCAGAAACACCGAAAATTTATAAACTGCCAGATTTTTCACAGTAGCAGTGGGTTTTCTTGCAACAGAATATCTTTCTTCCTCCATTGATTTTATTTTATGACAGGCTGGCAGGTCTGTCAACAGAATATCTCTCCTCTCCTCCTCTGTCCTCCATTGATTTTATGCCCTTCCTTGGTGTAGTAACATTCTTGCTGAATGAAGCCAATCACTAAGTCAGTGTAGAAGTTGTCATTAGATCTAATGTGGTACTACTTCCCCCTCCCTTTCATATGCACTGCAATGGTGTCACTGGCCTGGGTCATATCAAAGTTTTCAAACAGCATGTTGAGGGGGGCCTGCTCCCCTTCCTAGTGGGTCCACCACCACCCAGACACCACTGGGGGCCGGATCACAGTCAAAAACGAAAAAACAAACCAAGCTGCGGAGGCTGGCTTGATCACAAAACAGGGGGTAGGTGGGGGTTTGCAATTGGTCCCAGGGGCCGGATTCAGGGACCAATATTTCTATTCTGGGGCCAAGGGTTCTACCCCCATCCAGCCCCTTGGGGCCTTAGCCAATCACTAAGTCAGTGTAGAGCCCTAGATCTAACGTGGTACTACTTCCCCCTACTGCAATGAGGTATGATCTAGGTAGGGGATAGTTTCATTACTGTGTAGACAGGATAAAGAGCCTGTGTTCAATACTACAGTATAACAAGTGTGCCTTAAAATCAAGTATCATGTTAGAAAGTGAACTCCTGCAGTTTTAGTTCTAGAGCAAGCGAGCAACCTTGGTGACTAGCAGAGTACTGTTACTTCTGATAGAACTTTACAAGCCTTGGCATCGGCAATGCAATACAGTGCCTTAGCACCTGTAAATCTGTTGCTTGCCCTGATTACAAATTTGTAATTTTAAGGCAGAGAGCAAGGAACACATGAGGATTGCCTCAGTTCATATTGCCAGTTTTGTTTTATTACCTTGAAGTAGCAAATATTATAGTGTTGGTTTCTGCCCATATGTTGCTATGTTAACTTAGCCATCTATTCTCAGCTAGTGCTTATTGCTTTAGCACAGAAGCTTTTAAAGTTCAATTCATATAGCAGCCTGAGATTTCTCAGAAATGAGTTGTTCTTTGGTGAGAAATCAGTTTTCCCTGAAAGACAGCTTACTATTGACTGTCCTTAACAATTGGAAAATTTGCTAAATGTATTCTAGCTTATCCAAAAGTTGTGTTATGGCAACTGGACTTCTTTTAATGTGAGATCAGTCTCACAAGAAAAGAGGTCTAGTTGCTATGACTCAACTTTCGGATAACCTCACCTGGATGACTGAGGATTGTCACAGATGTATTCTAGGTTGAATTCCCAGTTGATGTGAGGAAACAGTGGGACTCATGGATGTCTTTTGTGTCAGGTGAACTGATGCTGAATAGAGATGGACTTTGGGCTTCATATGAAGTGTCACTGGACAGTTGTTCCTAATCCCCCCCCCAAGGCGTTGGTCAACTTACCAGGGACCACAGGCCACCAGTGTGCTTCTTCATTGTCAGCACATCAATCAGCCCTGGAGCCTGGCTGCCCCCACCCCCAAAATCTCAGTCAGCCGACTATTCCGGCATGGAGGAAGGAAGGTGTCTTGGCACACAGTTGATGCGTGGCTGGCTTGGGAGGCTGGCAAGGGCCAGCTCAGCTCCAGCACTGATTGGTGCACAGCTAACTAAGGACTCTGGTGGGTGAGCAGCACTCCGTAAGTGGATTAGGTTGCAGAACAGGATTAAGAAGAGCTGGCCAGCAGTTTCATACAAAACATATAATGCCCATCTCAAATGCTGAAAATAGTTCCTGAAGATGTCATAAATGCAATCGAATGAATTGTGTCCTACTATCTATAAAGGCCATAGCCCTAAATATGGGTTATTTCTAGAAAGTAGGGATCAGAAATTGCTTAAGTCTTACATATCCTGGTGTGTGATTCTTTTCTTTTTTTGCAGAGATTTCATCGAAAAACACTATGTCACTTTAAAGAAGGCAAATCCAGATTTTCCTATTCTGATCAGGGAATGTTCAAATGTGCAACCAAAGCTCTGGGCTAGATATGGTGAGTTAGTGAGGACTTTTCTATAGAGTTTATTGTTGTAAATAGGGAGGAAACAACTTGTTGAGATAGTTCATTATTTCGTTGAGATTTGAAATACCCTGTTCTATTTAACTGGATAAACAGTTATTCTAGATTCTCCCCCCTTTTTCCAGACTGACAGAATTCCTTAGGATGGCCAACCTAGTTTTTGCTCTTTTATTAGTTCTCCTGCAACAGACTCTTGATTCAAGTCTATTCTATCCCATTTTACCTCTCAAATCAACCTGACCTGGTTGAAAAATACTGTCTATTGTAAGAGACACCTGCAGGTGTCAAATATTACTTGAACAGTTTACATTAATTAGAACAATACTAGCACTCTCTGGGGAGAATATTTCAATGTCATCCCTCTAGTTGATCTTGTATGTTAAAGGTTTGATAAGCTACAAAATGTTTTCTATTGGTTACCTTAATTTACTGTATTTTTCTATGTACAAGAGTATGTTTTTTTTAAAACTGTTAGACTAAAAAAATAGGGTCATTTTATACACAGAAGTAAGCCAATGAGAAAACTATACAGTAGAGAAACTATTATTTTGGGCCAGAAAATTGGGGGTCATCTTGTACATAGGGACATCTTATAGACAAATACGGTAGACTGGGACTTGGGACCTGTTACCTCTCCCCAGTTCCATAATAGATGGGAATGGGGTATATCTGTAGCCCTGAAACGAAACCTTAACTGAATACATTGGCAAAATAAGTAACTCCCTCCCCTCCTCTAATGGGCTGTAGTTTCACAATGTATTCCACTCTTTTCTTCCAAGTAGTAACTCCAGAACAATTGCATATATTACAAAAAGGTAAAGGGACTCCCGGTCATGTCTGACTTTAGGGGTGGAACTCATCTCCATATTCAAGCCAAAAGAGCCAATATTGTTCAAGTCCATGGCCATGTAGCTGGCATGGATATAATCATTGTTTAACAATCCAGCAAAACTCCTGAATGCCATCTGTTCAACCTAGGTCTTACAGTAATCAATGTATTCATTGACCATGACTTAATTTGGGCTGAGGACTAATGGCAGTAATGTTTTTTTCTTTGCATTGTTATTGTTATGCTGTTTTATTATTGTTCCTTATGTCTTCTTATTGGTTTTAATTGTTGTCTATTTATTTGGCCTTTGTTAACCACCCAGAATTCCTGAGGGAAAATCGGAGCAGTCTAAAAGTGCATAAATAAATAAATAAATAAATAAATAAATAAATAAATAAATAAATAAATAAATAAATAAATAAATAAATAACAAGGCAAAAAAATAGCTTCTGCAAGAAAATAGGAATGCCTGTACAAGATAGTTTCAGCTATATAATCTTACAGTGCATTGGACAGTTTCTGTTGGATGTGATGTGTTATACAAAATGGGCTTCTAAACTCAGAGGCAGCAGATAAAATGAACCCTATTGTGGAAAATGACCAACCTAATACCTGTGCCAAGGGTACAAGTTTATTAGAAGGTACTCTGACAATCAGTTTGGTTAAAAAGAGTGTTCATCCAGTGGTTAGAGTAATGTTTTATACATTAATATAATGTATAATGGGAGCTTATACCGATAGAGATGATAAATGCACAGCTGCCTATATGTTTGAAATTATCTTTTTTAAAAAAAAATACAAACAACCCAGTCCATTATATCTCTCTCATCCAATTGTTTTTCTGTAGAATTTGGCACAGAGAGGAGTGTCCCATTGAACAACCTAAATGTGGACCAAGTTGCCAAAGCTCTGGAGAATGCTGTTAATAGCAAAGTATAAAGACACTGCATAGTCCTTCATTTAAATCCAGATGTAATGTATGTAATTTATATATTAAAGAATGTATTTCAATCCAATGGCTCGGTGTCTTATTTGAACCAAGATGATCTCTTGAAGACTGATTCTTCCCATGTTGTATTTCCTTTTTTGTCCAGGTTCTCTGGCTCCAAAGGGCTGTAAGCTTGATAGAACAGGAAACCAACAAAATGCTTAGAGTATTCTTATTTTCTGATAATCTTCTTCTTCAAAGTCTTGTTTGCTGTAAGCTGATGCAGATGTTCTGTATTGTTCTGTCATTGTCCCTACTCTGTAAACGAATGAACTGTGGTGCTTTAACTGAAGCAGTAAGGAGTCAGTGAAGAGAGAGAGAACCTGGATCGCGGACCACCTGAATGAGTGCCCTGACTCGCTCTTGGAGCTGCAGGGTGCTGTGGTGCTGCTGCAAGGCCTGTTCTCCTCTTTGATCTGCAAAATCAGTGGCAGCCTGAGCCAAGAGAGAAGAAAAAGACCAGAGTTACCCTTGAGGTTGCCTTGTTTAGCTTGAGAGTTCAGTAGATATAGTGCTACCAGGGTATAACAAATTCAGGTTTCTACCTCTGGACAGTGAAGGAAGAGGAGATGCAGTAGTTCCAGAATCTGACCCACCACTTCAGTATCAGAAAGGGCAAGGATGCTAACGAGAGGAGGAAGCACAGCTTTCTTGTACAGTGTCTGGCAGTAGACGGCACCCTTAGCAGCTACGTTACACAGCACAGTTAGGATCTGAAAAAGAAGATAGAGCCAAAGATTAGTAGTTTTTCTCTCTAGTTTCTACTGTGGTACCAAGGACCTTGATCTGTCTTATGCTGCTATTAAAATGTACTGCTTCCATAGATCCAGTGCTTCCTCTACCAAGGTGCAGAGGTCAATTTCAGCCAGTAATAGTCCCAGAATTCCATATATTATTGAAATGGCCTGCATTTATCACTTAACGCCAATATACTTGAGCCCAAAAATGGCACATCTGCTCAGCAGTTTGTTACTAGAGTTTATGCATTCAATAGATTCTGTTTTGTCTCCTAATGAGTAAATTATCGGCTGTGCAAACATTTGTACTTAAATCCAACCCAGATGTTGCAAAAGGGTATGTATGCAACATAGTTGTGTGTGTGTGTGTGTGTGTGTGTGGCTTTAAAAAATCGGAGTTCTCACTGATCTGGAGAGTCTCCATAGATAGCAGAAGCTCTCCAGATTGTCACCCTTGTGTACAGGGGTGAACAGATCAAGGGAGCTGAAGCAGAACTAGCAGTCTGCCTGCCTCTGCATGTTGATTATACATCCTTCTACTGAAGAGGGCTTAAGACTTTCATAGATCAAAAACAGTTTTATTCCTTTATTATTATTTGGGGGTGGGGCACATCAGTAGGAACTGGCAAACCACTCCAGTATTCCTGCCAAGAAAACTCCATGGACATGGAGTCACGGAGAGTTGGTCACGACTGTAAACACACACACACACACACACACACACACACACACACACACACACACACACACACACACAATCTGAGATCTCACACACACATGTATCCCTACCCTGCAATTTCAGATATTTTCCTACCCTGTTTTTCAGTGTAATAGTATCTGTCATAACTGAGAAAAAGTCCTTTAACATACACATTATTACTCATTCATACACAATCAATTTCTCTAGTCTGAATCGCCTCTAAAGAGTTCAAGACACACCTTCCCGTCTCCCAAATTCCACCCCAAAATCCAGAAAGAAGACAAAGAGAGTCGTGAAGTTGGCTAGGGGCTCAGTAGGTATCTTGATTCCAAGTTTCTCAAGGCACTAAGTTTGAAATGTGCTTTTCACTTTTCTCATTAGAGAAGTTGAGGGAGAAGCAGCAAAGCTGGCTGTGAATGAAGCAGGGGCCAGCCAGTGCCTCAAGGAGCAAAACTTTCAACCATCAGCTAAATCCAGTTCCCTTGCCATTCCCAGACAGCTTCTCAAGAAACAGCTGCTCAATGTGGCATCTGAACCCACTGTGTGATGGGGATGGGAGCAAGTATATCACAATACAGGTTGTTTTTCCCCATGAAAGCCTAGTATCATGTGCATACAAGAATAGCTTTATTAAGCCTTATCTTTTCCACTTAATTTTGACATCAGCCCTAATGACAGAAGTTTAACTGCAAAACCCCAGAAAAGAATGGAGATAACGGCTGTTGTGTAGCCCTCTAGTTAACAGAAACAATGCCTGAAAACTGAATTCAATAGTCTTGTTAGAGGCATGGGGTATGAACAAAGATTGGTCTCCAGATCAATGAATAACATGAAATAAAAAGGCAATTTTACACTCTCATAGAGTATTGGGGGCCTCAAGAAAGAAATTGTTGATACAGTACTTTCCTCAGTATTGTAGTAATTGCTACTTGCTTTTTAAAATATTTATTACTTCATTTAATGCCCTCATTTTGATAAAACCCATTTTGTTCTGAAAGTGTATTTTTCTGTCACAAAATTAAGACTGCAATGCTGTATGTACTTACCTTAGAGTAAGACACACTGGCCTTAGGACATTTTAAGTAAAAAACCAGCTGTTCCCATAATGTCTGTGCAAAGTGAATGCTGTTTCGGAATCTCTAGGTGCTTTTATAAGCAAAAATTCAGACCCTGATCAACATTGTCACCTACCAGCAAATTCACCATGTGGTGAGAACTTAGGAGCTTCAACAAAGTTGGAAGGAGATCCAGGTTGAGCAGAATAGAGCATGATTCGGTGCTGTCAGCTGGGGGGGGGAACAGTTTTAAAAAATTAAAAAGTCATCTCTAACATGCTGAGAACAACAACAAAAACAAAAAAGGGGTAGCTCTGTAAATATAGTATATAAAGAGGAGTTATAGCAGCAGCCATACAGTAAGCAGCTGAAATAAGTTTAGATCTCTTAAATTATCCTTCCTTCACCTCATTCAGTCTCACTCAGCTATGGATGGCATGTTTTATCTAGTGTTTTTGGCCCAAAGAGCAGAGTTATTAAGCCTTCCCACAGCCATTAACGATCTACTCTTAATACCACCAAGGATTCAGGTTATTTATTTACATTTTGGTTTTTTTTTATTATGTTTGAAAGAGCCTGATATAAAATAGCAATCACTGAGAGCAACTCCTGAGAAACATTCAGCAGACGTACCTGTGAGATTGTTGATGAGCCACAAACATTCCTGGACGATAAAGGGGTGTTTGACAAGAAAGTACTGTATACAGACAAATAAGGCCCTCAGAAGGCCCTCTTCATCTACTACTAGTTGACCGACAACGGCCCCATCTTCCGCAAGAAGATTGGCAACGCAACGCACCACCGGGCAGAGCAACTGGAAATGGAGGAGGGAAAAGTGTATTCAGAAAGGTTCAAAGGCACAGCTTGGCAGGTCAAAGAGACTTCTCTTGAGCTTTACCAATTCCAGACCCTCAGTGGAAGTGGCCGAAAGCACAGAGGCCAGTTCTACCAACAGCTGTACTAGGGACGGTACAGTCCCCTGGGAGATCAGCAATGAATTGTTCACTTGGCTGCAGAAAAAGGAAAGAAGAAGAGAAATATCCTGCTTCAATAGAGTAAACCTGTGTCTTATCTCTCTTCTCACAGCCAAACAGATTTTTTTCCTCCCATTCAGATGACTCACTTTCAAAAGAAACCACTTCCTAATATTCAGAGGCAGGGTGGGAGGGATGGAATGCCACAGATGTGTGGCACAGGGAAGAATAGTCATCAAACAGACTTATCTGTAGACTTGGCTTTGTAGCCCGATTATCATCTTTTATGTGTAAAATAAGAGATCTGCCTCACACTTGGGAAACTGTGTCAGAAATAGGCTTGGTTACAAGACAATAAATAGGAAAGGTATGCAAGAATATTTTGGAAGTTCTGTTCTACAGAAAAACACACTTACCTGCATATAATGTAATGAAGACCCCATGCAAATTCCACTGCAGCTCCTATTCCTTCTTCTAGTTTGGAACAAACCAAGCGAAGCATGTCTTGGGGAAGGGTGGAGTCTAGGATTAAGCTGGGGGGGGGGGAGACTCCTTTTAGTTGCAATACATACTGTATGTATTGTTAGTGGGCCCCACTGTACTCTGTGGGCTCACTCACTAGCATTTTATTCAAAAGTAAGTTTACTTGTGTATGCAAACAAATAGTTGCCACCTCACTACAGCCATGCTGGATACTCTTTACTTCTATACTTCACATTTTATGAAAGTATTTTTATTATTAGATCCTTTCCCCCAAGCCCCTTTTTTGTATGTTGTTATTATCTACTTCACTTTGGAAGGAAAAAAACATAATGAATAACTTCTGGACAGCTCAGTGATTTAGGCATCTGGTTAGGAAATAGATTCCCCATTTATTTATCCATGTGAGAATCTGGACTGGATGATCCAAAAGGTCCCTTCCCGCTACACAGTTCTATGATTATCGTTATTGTTATACAGTATAGACATAAAACAGGACGTTGACTAAGAAAATCCGTATGCATCTCTGGATTAAAGGTAAACAAAGAAAAAACATTGTTGCTCACCAAAAATATGACCTCACCTATGGTCGAAAAACTGGTAAATCAATCGGGTTTTCAACATGCCAGTAAGGTAAAATATCTGGGTATTACTGTATCTAATCGTTGTAACTCTTTACTTAAAGATAACTATGTAAATGTTATAAAAACAATCAAAGCTGATCTCGAAACTTGGTCAAGACTCCAACTATCCTTAATGGGCAGAATTGCCGCAGTTAAAATGAATGTTTTACCTAAACTGCTTTTCCTATTTCAATCCTTGCCCATATTACCTAATTTTAAGATCATTACAGATCTGGAAAAAAGTATACGTATATTTATATGGCAAAAGAAAAAAGCAAGGATTAAAAATCTCTATCTACAGGATAGAACCAAAACTGGTGGCTTTGCCCTTCCTAATTTAGTATTATACTATAAGGCCGCTGCCATGACCTGGATTAAAGACTGGATTCTGATGACAAACAAAAGAATTTTGCAGCTTGAGAGTTATGGCCTAGATAAGGGCTGGCACTATTACATGTGGTACAAGGGCAACATACCCACTCTCTTCAAAAACACTGGATAAGGAACGCCCTATTTAGAATATGGTTATTGATTAAAAACAATTCTACCCTAAAGTACCACTGTGGCTATCTCCTCTGGGAGCGACCCATAGCTCCCATATAAGTGAAACTCCAAAAGTTATAACTTATAGACACCTTCTGAATGTTGACCTTTCATTGAAACCATTAGGGAAATTAGTATCAGAAGGTTACAATTTAGATTGGTGGAAGTATCAACAAATATATGCACACTTCAAAGACCTCAACAAAGAGGGGGGATTTACGACTACTGATACTTCACTTGATAAAATACTTTCTTCCGGCGATGCTAAGCTGCTTAGTAAATTTTACACCATATTGTTAAATGAAAAATGATTGATACACAGGTCAAAGACACTATGATAAGATGGGCAGAAAACTTTGGTTATCCTATTCATCTAAACAAATGGGACTCTTTGTGGAATACAGTTAAAATCTTTAAATCTATTTCTTTTAAGGAAAACTGTTATAAGATGTTTTATAGATGGCACTTTGCACCACACCGATTATCTAAGATGTATAATTGCTCACACAAATGTTGGAAATGTAAACATGACTGCGGTACTTTTTACCATATGTGGTGGACATGCAAAGAGGCAAAGGCATATTGGAAAATGGTAAAACTATTTTTAGAAAGATGTTTGAAAATTAAGATAGAGCTTAGACCAGAACTTTTCTTATTAAATATAGTAGATATAAATATTTCATATGATCAGAGATATGTACTTCACCATGTAATTGTTGCTGCAAGGATATTGTATGCGAAATTCTGGAAACAACCAAACGTGCCAACAGAGAAGAATATCCACGAAAAGATAAGAGAATGTATTGAAATCGATAGACTTTCCGGCTATTTAAAGGGAGACTATGATGAGATCTCTCGGAAAAGATGGCAAGAAGTAACAAACTTATTAGTATTGTGATAATATTTGGCAAACTATCAATATGTTATATTACTTTTCTTCTACTTTGCTTGACATATTCAATGTAAATTTTAAATTTTATCCCCCCCCCTTTTTCCCTTTCCCTTTTCCCCTCTTCAAAAACCCAATAAAACTATAAATAAATAAAAAAAAAAGAAAATCCGTATGCAAACAAGTTTATTAACAGGCAGGATCCGGTTGTCCCTTCACTTTAGTTTTGACAAAGCTGAGATAAAGAGATCAGATGATAGTTTGCAAATTCTGCTCCTCCTTGCTAGGTGCCTTTTCCTGAAAAATAGGTAGAACCTAAACGGATCTTAGACTGTGCTGAACATTTCCTGAGCCCTCCCAGCTGTGCTTATTTCTGTGTCTCCGTTCTGCTAAACCAGAAACAAAAAGCTACTTATCCTTTGAACTTGAAGATATGTACTGTACAGTATTTACTGATGGAAAAATTGGTTGGGTGTTTTTCAGATCTGCATTGTACTAGAGGTAAACTTATATTCTAACAAGCTTTTTATGCGTGTGCACAAATTGAGATCTTTAAGAGACACATTTATCTGAAACAGGTCAGAGCAGCAAAAGGTTCTGGTGATTCTGTTAATGGACAGAATCCTGTTACTTGTGGTTGTCAGCATATTACTAGCAATGACCTGTTGCAAGTTAAGAAATCAGAGTGGGCATATTCTACTGCACATCAGTCACATAACTAAGTGCACAAGTGGAAATGGCAACCACAGTTTCTTAAACTGAGTCAATTTACCACTGAAAATTATACCACAGCATAGTGATCCTAATGGTTAACTTCTATCAGGAAAAAGATGGGAGGTAGATCATGTTGATTCTCCCTGGTCTCTCAGCTGCTTTTAACACCACGCTGACTAGGGAGTCTTAGGGCCTTTTTACACGACCCCTAAGATCCGCTGGCCACTTAAATTCGGACCAGAGATCTTAGGGGTTCGTCGCTCTTCCTGTGTCCCCACCCCCCTCCGCACTTCCTGGCTGCTGGCTGCGTGAGGGGAGGGAGAAAAAGAGAAAGAAAAGCATGCCGCTCACCTCGTTCTGCCTCTCGTCTCTGTAAAAGTAGCTCTTAAAGGGGCGGGAGCCAAAAAACAACAAACAGAAGCGAGGAGAGCCCTGCACTCACTATCGTTACACTGCATCAAAGAATTTTCACCTCCAGAGAGCAGGTACTTGAAAGGTGCGCTGGGACGCGCTAAAGTGGGCGTGGTCGCACTTAATTTCCTGTAAACTCCGGAGCTGGTGGGGAAACATTCTTAAGCTCCGGAGCTGGGAGCCATTTGCCCCGGAGTTTAGGGGTCGTGTATAAACGCCCTTACTGACATGGCACTTTAGCCTGGGGCTACAATACATGGTAATACAGGGATTGCACTCATTCCTAGAGTTTGATCCAGGAAGCAGGGGTGGGGAGTTTATGCTCCACCTCGTAGCACCTCGTGTGCTCTAGGGCAGTGATGGTGAACTTATGGCACGGGTGCCAAAGGTGGCACTCGGAGCCCTTTCTGTGGGCACCCAACATCGCCCCTTCATAGCCACCTGTATACAGGTTAAATTACTGTATTAGCACTTTGCAAAAGAATTAGTGGGTTTTGAATTGCAGTTTGGGCACTCAGTCTCTAAAAGGTTCGCCATCACTGCTCTAGGGTCCCACAAAGTCTAATCTTATTCCCTCCCTGCCACTACTTCACATGTACATAGAGATGAACAACTCACTCAGTCTTAGGAGCTGCATATATGCACAGATACACACACGCCTGCACTCAACTCTACTTCACCACCACCACATCTCAGTGAAGGCAGCAGTGGGAAGATGAGACTTAATGTCTCCCCATCCCTGTAAAAAATTTGGATCATACATCTGGCATCATAGGTCTGCATTTAAACCACAAATATTCATATGGGACCTATATTATCCAATAGTAATCTAATCCAGGGAGCAAAGCATCACCCATGTGTTAATGAGACAGTCCTCTTCTATTACTTTTATTACTGGAGGCATGTGCTGCCTGACTGATCAACAGGCTGGATGAGAGCTGATAAATGGAAGCTGAATGCTGATCGGAGGCATGGTGGGTAAGTAGTTTACAAGTGGAAAGAGCAGCATTCAGCCAATGTTGCATGGGGTCCCCGTCGGCCTGGAATATTAGCTACTCAGTTTGGGACTGCTGATGGGTTAGAACAAGTTCAGAGGAGGGCGACAAGCCCTATGAGGAAAAACTGGAAGAATTGGGCATGTTTAGCCTAGAGAGAAAAAAGATGAGGGGTGATATGATAGCACTTTTAAAATATCTGAAGGGCTGACATACAGAGGAGAGGCAAACTCTGTTCTCAATCATCCCAGAGTGCAGGTCATGCAACAATGGACTCCAGTTAAAGAGAACCCAGTTTTTGGCTGAATATCAGGAAGAACTTCCTAACTGTTAGAGCAGTACAACAATGGAACCAATTATCTCAAGAGGTGGTGAGTGCTCCAACACTGGAGGCATTGAAGAAGAGAAACTTGGTCAACCACCCGGCAGATATCCTTTGATTTTAATTCCTGCATCAAGCAAAGGGTTGGACTTCATGGCCTTGTAGGCCCTTCACTATTCCATCAGCTATGATTCTTGAACCAGTTTATGACCGTTAGATCTTGACAGCACAGAGTGGTCTTTTCAGAGGACCGACCAGCTTTGGCCACTCTAGGACCAAGATGACATATGACTTTTAGAGAGTCTCCCTTTGGAGGCATGATTTCCCATAATTTATGAGGAACTTTCTTCTTCCTCAGTGATGGTTCACTTCAAACTGGTTTTGCCAATCCTATTCTATTTGGTAATTTAATTGCCTTGCACCCTTTTTTCTGCTGTTATATGAAGACAGATTTACAATTTTGCCATTTTTGATATATTATACTTTAATTATTCTTTGTAATTCTTAAAACCTTCAACATTTTAAAAATAAGTAATTAAAATGTGTATTTTTCAAAACAAATAAACAAGATGCTAATGAATGAGTAACTTCAAGTACAATCGTACGCATGTGTAGTTACCATATTCAATTTGCTATTAGTTGTGTTTATGGGACTGTCCTCTCAAATGAGTACTTCCTCTTCAGATGTGAAAGCAAGAATGAGGGAAAATTTACATCTCAGGCTGACCTATAGCTATGACACCCGATTCCTATAAGTGGAAGACAATTTTACTTACGGCACGATTTCAGCTTGCGCTTCCCTGGATTGCAAGAGCTGTGAAAGAACGTAGCCAACACCTTCCTGCACCACCACATGAGGGGACTAAAATCAGAAAGTACAACACTTGTCATTCAATGGCTCACCATCAAAGGCTTCATACCACCCAAGGCAGAAGAAGGAGAAAGCAATGTAGAAACAATTCGACCAGGAAAGGTTGCCCTAGCAACAACACTGCAGAGAGGAGTGTGTGAAATGCTTCAAGAGTTGTCTAAGTCCACCCAAATCTCTGGAAACAGGGTGCAGTGGAAAATGTGTTAGGTAAGTATCTTGTGGACAGATACGTTCAACCAATGGAAAGATCACAGATCCTGCCATGTTTGATCAGAAACGTCTTGGGATGTTGCAAATAGCATGCTCCCTGAGAAAACAAAAAGGTGAAAGACACTCTACAGTTCATTTTGCCCCATCCTGGGACACAGCAAAAGACAGATATCTGTAGGAATTGCTACATGGCTAAATGATGCTATTTACTTTACTACAGATAATTGATTCATGAATCAGATAAACTCTTACATTAGTTCATGTAGTATTCAGGATGCACAGGAGACTGTGTTGACCATGTACCTTAATTATAATAATAAACATATATGCTATCAGGTTGATTCCAATTTATGGCAAGTCCTTCCAGGGTTTCCTAGGCATAGAATGCCCACAGGTGGTTTACTACTCACTTCTCTAAGAGCCACATGGCACAATAGTTAAAACTTCTGTGCTGTAGCTAGAGCTGTGCTCACCACCTGGGGTTCAATTCCCAGTAGCAGACTCAAGGTTCACTCAGCCTTCCATCCTTCTGAGGTCAGTAGAATGAGTACCCAGCTTGCGGATGTGTGTGTGTTCATGTGAAGCCTGCATAATTACTTATAAACTGCTCAGAGAATGCTTTTTAAGCACTATGGGCCAGTTTATAAGCAGCACTTGTTTCCCCCTCCAGGAGGGAGGGAACTGTTGGACTGTGCAGCTAGCCCAACCAAGGCTATACACATTAAGCTATCCAGCCAGCTACTTACCCGGATACAAGATGCTAATATTGGGATAATGCCCTGGGGTATAAGTTGCTTTTTCACTGCCTTCATCTCAACCACCAGGTTCCCCAGTGTGTACAAACACAGCTCCTGAAATACATTATGGAAAAGTGTATACCACAGTTACTATTCTGTAGTTGTAACTTCCTGTACAGTGCCTGCTTATAACTGTAGAAAAAATAACTATCTTCACTCAAGCATAGTATAGCCAGATTTGGGGTTGCAAAAATGTAGTTGCTCCATAAGCCAAATCATGGAACTACACTCTTTGTTAGGTTGAAAGATTTTGCTACTCATCCATGTAGCTTCTTCAGTCGGAGGAAGGATGATAGGAGACCTCCAGTTTATACTCCATGTTGATTCCACTTCAAACATGTCTGAATAGGCACAAGAGAGGGATCAGAGAGGCCACTCATGTGTGTATAGAAAATCCTTCTCTCATCAGGAGTGAGGGACTTAGGCACAATCTGTCTCCCATTTATCATGCTGTCCTTTCATCTAGAAAAATCAGGACCACTTCATACCTCCACCAGGAAGGCTACTGCTAACAACCCATGTTTAATGGGTGTGAGAAGGCCTGCAGAGGTGTAACTTTCACATACCCCTGGTGATTGTCCATCTAAGGAGCCTGTTCAGACCATGGGGAAGTAAAACCAATATGGAGTATAAACTGGAGGTCTCCTACCATTCTTCTGCAGACTGAAGAAGCTACTTGGATGAGTACTGAAACATTTTGATATCATAAGAAAAAAAAGTCCATTTTCCATGACAGCTTCTGGATAACCTCACCTGGTTGACTGAGAATCTTCATAGGCATAGCTGCTCTGTTAACAAGAAGGGCACAAGCAAAGCAAGCGTGCAATTCATTTCTGTTTTTATTTTTAAAATTGTTTTTAGCTACGCTGGCCTTTTGACATGTTTGTTTAATTGAATTTTTAATTTTTTAAAATCATGCATTTGTCACCTTTCTTATTAACCTCTAAGCAACTTTAGGACACTGAGTTGGAGAAAAGATGGGATAACTGAATGTTCTATCTTAAATGGGATTTTAAAACCTAAATGGAGAGCATGCTGCAAAATATCTTTTCCGCAGTGCCATGCTGTGTGAGGAATCAGATATGGACAAATAGGGCACATTTCAGTAACCTGTTGTTGACCAGCAGCTGGGATAATTAAGAAGTATGGGCCTGGATCTTACAATGAGGGGTATGCTGTGTCCAGAGAGATAGGTGAGGAGATAGGAGGTTGCTGGCAAGCATGCCTCAGCAACATTGGGGTCACTGGAGTGCGACAGCTCATGCAAACAGTGGGCAGCATCCATCTGTAGATCTGGCAGGTTGCTGGTGAAGAGGCTAATCAGCACACGCATGCTGCCCTCAAGCCTACAAAAAAGTGAAAAGAGGACAACGATGTCATTTCCTGCTGCATGACATACACTTTCTTCTTTGCTATCCCACCGATGGAAAGCACAAGGGCTGTTAAAAAAAAAACTTTCACAATATCCTGGATGCCGAAAGTCTAACGAGATCAGGCTGTTCCAGCTGAAGGGTAGTAATCGAACCTGAACCACAACAAAAACTAAATTGCAAAAAAAAAAAAAAGGTTACAGGTGATATTAAGTGGACTTATCCCTCATTCCACTGTCTTATCCAGACAAAAGCCAGAATTCAGCGCAAACGCATTTCAAGTTTGGAGAAACGCCCACAATTCTATTCCTAGCAATATATTTAGGTACTCTTTCAGAACAAGAGTTGAATTTAATAAATTAAAGAAGCAATACAAGCACCGACCCCGCTCATGGTAAACAACAGGAAAACAAACTCAACGTCTAGGATTTGTTGATGTTCTGGTGCAGGTGTCATGTTTTGTCCCCCCCCCTGTGTTTTGTTTTATATCGTACATAACGAAATTTTTCAATTTTTTTTTGTTACTTATGAAACAAAACAAAATGACACCACCTTCCAGCTGATTTTGACAGCTCAATCCCAGCTGGGAGGCAGGGGAGTAGGAGGAAAAGAGTAGCCATGCAGAAGTAAATTCTCTGCCTGACTGCTCCTTTCTCCTCTGCCACCCCCTCCTCCCAGGGGGGGTGTTGGCCAGCCCCCACTGCCCACAGCCCTCCCTGTCCAGAAAACCACCCTGGGAGGAGGGGGGAGCATGGGAGAAGGAAGGAGGCAGTGGTAAATTCAGACAGAGCTTCACTTTACCGCCACTTCCTTCCTTCTTCCTTGCAATCCCTTCCCTGCCTACCAGCTGGGCCTTTTTGATAGGCTGGGGTTTGGAGAAGGGAGACACCCCTCCCACACACACACCACGACCTGACAAAAAGTCCCAGCTGGGAGGTGGGTGGGGGCGAAAGGCTGAACGGAGCAGGGTTTTCCCCCTCCATACTCCATTCTGCCTTTCACTCCTCCCTCCTCCCAGCTGGGACTTTTTGACAGGTTGGGATTTAGGGTGGGGGCACCCCTCCCCACACACACCCTGACCTGTCAAAAAGTCCCAGCTGGGATGTGGCGGGAGGGGCAAAAGGCAGAAAGGAGCAAGGTTTTTTTCCCTTGCTGCTCCTTTCTGTGTTTTGCCCCCTCCCTGCTTCCCAGCTAGGGTTTTTTGACAGGTCGGTGTTTGTGTGTAGGGAAGTGTGTCCCCTCTCCAAAGCTCAACCTGTCAAAAAGCCCCAGCTGGAAAGCGGGAGGAGGAGCAAAAGGCAGAATGGAGCATGGAGGGGAAAAAAACTGCTCCGTTCAGCCTTTCGCTCCTCTCCCCTCCCAGCTGGGGTTTTTTGACAGGTTGGGATGTGGAGGGGGGAGGGGTGCATCAAAGTACCAAGGGTACATTCAGAAAGCAATTTTAGGGAACCCCCTGAAATTTGGAAACATTTGGGGGTAATGGGGCTGAGTTATGAAGCTCCAAAGGGGGTGCCCCTGGGAAAAAAACCTAATTGGAATTATATGGGAAGCAGTGGCAGCATTATCGCTGGCACAATCAGCTTCCGATTCCAATTATAAGGTTTTTTCCCCCAGAGGCACCCCCTTTGGAGCTTCATAACTCAGTTCCCTGACCCCAAATCTTTCCACATTTTGGGGGCTTTCAGGGAAGAGCTTGAGGAAGCTCCCCTGCCATTTCCCCCCTCCTCTAGAGGGGGGAAATGGTGTTTCATTTTGCTTGTAATGAAACACTGCTTCCCCGTTTCATTTGTTTCATTAGCTAATGAAACGATGAAACAGCCTGTCATTTTTCGTATGGAGCCCATCCCTAAAGTAGACTCCAAGAGACACCCAACAGAGCTGCTTGCTATAGATCTTTAGAAAATGTTTATATAAGTGAAGGGGAAAATTATCCAATGACAATCAACCACTAGCACCCTCACAGACATGGGCCTATCTCCACCAAAACTTGGTTATTCTTACACCAGTCAACAGTACACATAACACCAAAGTTGTCCCATTCCCTTGGACCCAAACTAGTACCATCTCCTAGGCCAGGCATTAATAGCAGATTGCACATTTGCTAACCTGATGAATTTCTGCTGGGTCTCTCTGACCCGCAGTCCTCGTCGGAGAAGATGTAGGGATGTCGCCCTCTCTTCCCCTCCTTTTTGGATGTTTTTCAGCAGCTGCGTAATCTGCCCAAGAACAATTGTGTATTACTGACAACCCTTGCAAAGAAAACAAAGAGACAGAGGCTACCTTGCTGTGTGTCATGGAGGGTTGGAACAATCTTATCATCACAGGAGTGACCTGATGATTCCAATAGCACAAGTACATAATTTTAATGCTGACAACAGGATTAATCAAAACAGCTGATACTTTTTACACCTTGGATCCGTCATTAATTCAAACGGAGACTGCAGCCAAGAAATTAGAAAAAGACTGAAATGTGGAAGGGAAGTACAAAGGAACTTAAAGAATGGATTTAAGTTTAAAGAGGTGTCAGAGGAAGGCCAAGGTTGTACTATGGTGACCCTTTTCAGAATTTTCCAGGTAGAGAGTACTCAGAAATGGTTTACCAGTCCCTTCTGGGACTGGTAAACTCCCAAGGCTTTACTCCCAAGCAAAATAAAAGTCCAGTGCAAAACTACAGTATTTAGTATGCAGGATCCTGTATTTTAAAAATGAACATAGCTCCTTGTTGTAAAGAAGACATTGTAAAGAAATTCAAGAGATAGGTATAAAACCTGTCCATTCACACCATAATAATCAGCCTATTAAAAACTAGAAAGGACCTCTATTTGTATAGCACCATAAACAATACAACTTGAACATACATCTTTGTGGTCAGATCTGCATCATTTAAAAGGAAAACAATGAAATACTGTATATGAATGATCAAGCCACTGCCCAGCCAAAAGCGCCGGCTCTCTAGGAATAAATCAAGGGATTGTGGGGTTACATGCACTGCAGTGAAGCTCAGCAGACTTAGAATAATGAGTTTCCTACCTCTTCTTTGGAGAAGGAGGCTGCCGGTTCAATGTCTGTTCTCGCTTGCTCTTCCTCTGTCAAGGTGTCTTCATGCAAAAGCCGCTTACTGGTCAACTGCTGCAGCTTTCGTGCACTCCTTAGGGCTGGAACAAAGCCGCATCTTGTCAACAAGTTGCTCTGGTCTAACAACACACATACACACACTACTAACAACTTTCAACCTTGTGAGGACCAAATCTTACATGAACAGCTTGGGCTCTTCCAGCCCTGGGGTTAGAAAATGTGTGTGAGAGAGTGATGGAAGAACAGCAATGCTACTGTTGTCCAAGGGGCAGGGTTTTGCTCTAATTGCTTTGATTTTAGTTTCAGCCCTCTGTTAACGTGTGCACGGAAGAACAGAAGAAAATAGCTAATACCCTGGAAGACAGCAAAAAAATAAATAAATCCAAAGGATCTGGACAAGCATTGGGCTGAAAATGACAGAATGAAATTCAACAAGGATAAATGCAAAATACTGCACCCAAGAGGAAACATTGCAACCAATTCTGGACGCTGCATTTCAAGAAGGATATTGGCAAATTAGATCAAGTTCAAAGGAGGGCAACAAGGATGAGTAGGGACTGGAAACCAAATGCTATGAGAATAGACCTAAAGAACTGGGCATGTTGAGCCTTGAGAAAACATGATTTGGGTGGGCGGGGGAGATAGGATGGTACTTTTCCAATATTTGAAGGCTGTCATACAGAGGAGGGGCAAGACCCGGTCTTGAACTTCCTCAAGTTCAGAATGGGCTCACGTTACAGGAAGCTAGATTTTGGTTGAATATCAAGAAAAACCGTTAGAGCAATATGACAATGGAACCAATTACCTTGAGAGGTAGTGAGTGCTCCAATATTGAGGGTATTCAAGAGAAATGTAAACACCTATCTGGCAGGTATGCTTTGATTTGTACTCCTGCACACAGCAGGGGACTGGACACAATGGCCTTAAAGGCCCCTTCCAACTTCACTAGTCTATAATTTCTTATAGTGGTATTTTGGGGTGCATATGCCTTTATATCCATTTTTTTATTTAGGGCTCCGTGGCTGTAGTTAATGCAGCTGCTATGCTCTATGTATTGCGGTGGGGGCGGGGGGACATCTGTTTCAAGACTTCCAGACTAAAGAGGCCTTGAGGGGCATTTCTCCAGTCAACTCCTACAACATCTATCCAGTACATGCTGTGTTGTATCTTTGCTATTCTTGTTATGCGTCTTGAAAATGCAAGTCTTTGCCATGTTTTTAACTATGTTTGCAACAGTTCTTGCCTCACATAACCCAAGAGTTTAAACCACAAATATGGTAGAAGGAAGGGAACAGAGAAGTGAAAAAAGCTGCCGGGTGCTTTAATCCAGTGGTGGCCAAACTTCAGCCCTCCAGATGTTTTGGACCACAACTCCCAGAATTCCAAGCCTATATTGCCAGTGACAAAGGACTGTGGGAGTTGTGGTCCAAAACATATGGAGGGCCGAAGTTTGGCCACCACTGCTTTAATTCAAAAGCAAACGAGACTCTGGCTGTGCCTTCTCACTCGGTTGTCAAGGGAAGCTCCAATGAACCTCTAAGTGAGGAGGACATTTCCTAGGCTAGCAAATCCCCAAACTTAAGTCCATCAATTTAGCCCTGTCCTCCAGTAACATCAGCTGCCAGTAACCCCAGCCAACATAAAACAGTGATCAGGAATACTGGGACTTGTAGTCCAGCAATACCTAGGGCAGTGCATTTCAATCTTGGATCCCCATATGTTCTTGGACTACAGCTCCCAGAAATCCTGGCCAGCAGAGCCAGTGGGGAAGGGTCCTGGGAGTCCCATAACGTCTGGGGACCCAAGGCTGCGAACCACTGATCTAGGAATTCAAGATCAGGAGCGCTGCACCAAGTAAAGTGCAAGTAAGGCAAGAATGAGAAAGATGTGTGTTGTAAGAACAAGAAAGTTTATCCATGCTCAAGTCTTGAACAACAACTTCTGCAGCATCACCCAGAAATGCCAACATTCCTCTAGTCAACCTGAAAAGGTGCTGAATCTGCTTTCACCTTGGCAACCATCTTAGGTGTGCAGATTTTTTTAGAGGAAGGGTTGTCCTTGAGCATGTGTAGGAATCTTTCACATTTCATTTATCATGATGAGACAAAAAATTCCATATTATTTGTCCAGAAAGAATTGTATTTATTTATTTATTTATTTATTTAAGTACTTATATCCCGCACCATCTTCCCAACGGGAACTCTGGGCGGCTAACAACATAAAAAGCATAAAAAGGCTTAAAAGCAAAAATAGCAAAGCCCCCCAGACAAGGGCGGCAAAAAGCAAGATGGCGGCAAACAAAAGATCAGGGAAATGGGAAAGGAAAACTAACTAATAAGGTCACCGTACGCTTCTTTAAAGAGGGAGGTCTTCAAAGCCCTCTTAAAGGCAGGCAGGGACTCCAGCAGGCGCAGCTCAGGAGGGAGATGGTTCCAAAGCGAGGGCCCCACCACAGAGAAGGCGCGGTTCCGCGTACGCGTTCTCCGCGCCTCTCTGGGTGTTGCCACTCGCAATGAGCGCGCCTGCGACGATCTCGTGGGTCTGGATCCGGATGCTCTTAGGGAGATGCGCTCCGCCAGGTAACCTGGTCCCAGGCCGTGGAGGGCCTTGAAAACCAAGACCAGGACCTTGAACCTGATCCGGAAGACAACGGGAGCCAATGCAGGCGGACCAGGACTGGGGTGATGTGCTCGTATCTACGAGCACCCACCACCAGCCTGGCCGCCGCATTTTGCACCCGCTGTAACCTCCGGACCAGGGTCAAGGGCAACCCCAAGAGGGCATTGCAGTAGTCGATCCGAGACCACCAGGGCCTGCACAACTGTCCTCAGGGAGGACTCATCAAGGTACTGACGGATCTGGGCGATCCTGCGGAGATGGAAAGCGGCCCTGGAGACGGCCATCACCTGGGCTTCCAGGGAGAGGGCCGAATCCAGGACCACGCCCAGATTCCTGGCCCTGTCTGTAGGCTGGAGGGAAATACCCCCAGACTAGGGAGGGGGCCATTGTACCGAGACGGGGGTGCCCCGAAGAACAGAACCTCCGTCTTCTCCGGGTTAAGCTTGAGCCGGTTATCTCTGGTCCATTCCAATACGGCCTCCAGGCACAGATCGAGGAGCGAACCGCCTCCTCTGCAGGCGTAGAAAAGGAGATATAGAGCTGCGTGTCATCAGCGTACTGATGACAGCGAACTCCATATCTCCTGATGACCTCCCCAGCGGCCTCATATAAACATTGAACAGCACAGGGGAGATTGCCGACCCCCTGGGGCACCCCACAAGGGAGAGTCCAAGGAGCCGACAAAACATCCCCCAGCTGAACCCGCTGAGTCCGGCCGCGGAGGAAGGAACGGAGCCAGGCCAGGGCCTGACCACCAATTCCCGCCTCAGCGAGCCGGGCCAGAAGGTTACCGTGGTCGACGGTATCAAAGGCTGCTGAGAGATCAAGGAGGACGAGCAGGGAGGAACACCCCCTGTCGGCCTCCCTGAGGAGGTCATCCTGCAGAGCGACCAGGGCGGTCTCGGTCCCGCGAAGAGGCCTGAATCCAGACTGGAAGGGATCCAGGATATGGTTTATCTCCAGGTATGACTGGAGCCGGACAGCAGCCACCCCCTCGACAACCTTGCCCAGGAAGGGAACAATGGCGATCGGACGAAAGTTGGAAAGATCGTCCGTCGCCAAGCCAGGTTTCTTAAGAGTGGGCTTTACCACGGTCTCCTTCAGCCGGGAAGGGAAACAACCCTCCCGAAAGGAGGCCGTGGCGATGGACGAAACCCACTCTGGCATGTTCCCTTCGGCAGATTTGATGAGCCAAGCTGGGCAAGGGTCAAAGGGAGTGGCCGCCGGCCGGCACCGAGCCATAACTCTGGAGGCCTCCGCAGAAGAAACCGGCCCAAACTCATCCAGGAGGGGAGAACGGAGGGGTGAGGCACCGGAGGACCCAAGGGATGGACTAAAACAACTGGGGGGCAAGTCGGAACGGATGGCCTCAATTTTAGATCTAAAATGGGCTGCGAATTGCTCGCTAGTGAAATCACTAGGAGGAGGCCGCAGCTGACTGGGATTGGAGAGGTCCCGAACCACCCGGAATAATTCCGCCTGGCGGTTCGAGGCCTCGCCAATTCTCAGGGAGGCATAAGATCTTCTGGCGTCCCTGATCGCGCGAAGATAGCGGCCAGTCAGCTGTTTAAGGGCAGCCCTGTTTACTTCCGTCCGGTTTGCCCTCCATATGACCTCCAGTCTCCTACGTTCTTGCTTCATCGACCGCAACTCCGCCGTGAACCACGGGAGGAGCGGCCTCGGCATCGTAGGAGACGCTTAGGGGCGATCCGGTCTATCGCCCCGGCGGAACCCACATACCACCTTTTCAACCGGATCGTCTGCCAGACCGCCAGAGAGCTCCCCGAAGGCTTCCATAAACCTAGGGGGTCCAGGAGCCTACGGGGCGAGCCCAGATGTAAGAAGGGCGCTCCCCGCAGGGTGGGGGGGCGATCGACAGGGAAAATTTTAGCAGGTAGTGGTCCGACCATGACACGGGCAGGGGCAAAATGCCCCCAACCCCCAGACACGAATCCGGCGACGTGGAGGAAAAGACCAGGTCCAGGGTGTGGCCAGCTCTATGGGTGGGGCATAAAACATGCTGAGATAAGTTCATGGACGTCATGGATTCCATGAATTCCAGAGCCGCCCCAGAGAGTTCACCATCAGCGTGCAAGTTGAGGTCCCCAACCACCAGAAGGCGGGGGGAACCCAACAAGGCAGCCGAGATGAACTCAGCGATCTCTGGCAGGGAGACATTCTCTTTGGACTTGCCTAGTGTACATCCATTATTGTAAAACGAGTGATCAAAGGTAGGGCTGTTCTTGTACTTTCTAACTGCTAGAGCAGTACAACAATGGAATCAAATATATCAGACGATGGTGGGCTCTCCAACACTGAGGGCATTCATACTTTAATCTGGATTCCTGCACTGACCAGAGGACTGTATTCAATGGCATTATATGCTCCTTCCAATTCTATTATTCTATGATTCATTGACTACATATAGAAGACTATTGTAGCAAGGAGTGCAGACAGATTACCAATCACTCATTTAAAGGAAATTCAATCACAATGCTATGAATAATATTTTACCCATTATTAAGAGTGTGGCATAAGATAAAGCACTACAATATACTGATAACTCTGCAGTTAAAAGTCCTATTGTATTTTCATGGTCAAGCCACTTCAACCCAGTTAGAAAGCAGTGGCTAGCCTCATCCCATCCTTAATTGCTTTTTTCAATCTGAGAGTGGACAGATTTGAAGAGAAGTGTCCTACTGACAAGCAGGTTCTACATCCAAGCCAGAACCCAGATTTTTCTGGGTTCTTTGCTCATGTGTAGCATCGACATGCAAACAAAAACATTTCTTCTTTAGACTAGTCCCTTTCTAAATACAGAAAATGACAAGTGAGGGGGCGAGGCTTAAATTTTTAATTAATTCATATGCACAGGACTTCAGAGACTAGGACTCGGAGCAATGGTTTCAAACTAGAGGAAAAGAGATTCCATTTGAACATTAGGAAGAACTTCATGACGGTTAGAGATGTTCAGCAGTGGAATATGCTGCCACGGAGGGTGGTGGAGTCTCCTTCCTTGAAGGTTTTTAAGCAGAGGCTGGATGGCCATCTGTCAGGAGTACTTTGATGGGGGTTCCTGCATGGCAGAGGGTTGGACTGGATGGCTCTTGAGGTCTCTTCCAACTCTGTGATTCTATTCTAGAGGTTGATATTATTTGCATTATCCATTTAATCAATTTAATTACGATTTCCCATATTTAACAGATCTCTGATTGATTTCTCTGTCTCTTTTGAGCCAAACAAAGCAGTGTCCAGGTCCAAAGAGTTCTCAAACCAATTCCGTAGAAGAAAGCCTCGCACAAACCTGATTCGCGTTCTCTCCTCCAGGTCCGCAGATCCTCCACATTGCAACCTCTGTAACGACTTCTCCTCCACTCTCTTGCCCGAGGAATGACAGAAGATGTAGCAACAATTTCTGCCCTGGAACCTGGGTCACACCCAAGGGAAAGCATAGCTGCCACACCAAGCCTATGTGGCTCTATTTCATTTGGGCAGCTGCAGCAGCGACATGTACTTTGACTTTTCTATGTAGGACAGAACATTTTTCATACAGCCAGCTAGTCCCAGTTGTCAACTTCAAGAGGGGTCTTAGTATCTGCACTCACACCCGTCTCTTCAGCCACCAAGCAAGTAGCTCATGATCCTCAGCAGATGCCACCAACACCAGCCTGCTGTTCTCAAGCCAACCACGGAGGTTCCTGCAGAAAATAAAAACAGCAGCTACAAAAAGATATGCTATGAGGACCAAACCAGACCAGAACTCCCAAAGCCCCATAAAAAGCAACCATCACACCACAGCCACTCAGGTCTTCGTTACAACACAACTCAATTAAAAGAGCCTCATGGCACAGTGGTTAAACTGAATGTATTGCAGCTATAACTATGCTCACAATCTGGGGTTCAGTCCCAGGTAGCTGGCTCATGATGGGCTCAGCCTTGTCTCCTTCCGAGGTTGGTAAAATGAGTACCCAGTTTGCTGGGGTGGGGTGGGGGATGTGTAGCCTGCCTAAATAAATTCTAAACCACCCAGAGAGTGCTTTAAGCTTTACTGCAGTGTGCTGTGTGGGGCTACCCTCCAAGAGTCTGTGATCTCCAATCCGTACAACATACAGCAGCCAAGTTGCCAATGGGTAAAACCACGTATGTGCAGATTGCCAATTGCTTAATGGGATCAATTTCAGGCGCTGCTTTTAACTTTTAAAGCCCTGAACAGCTTTGAGCCTGGCAATCTAACGGGGCCACTTATCTCAATACAAGCCTGTATGGACATTAAGATCTTTAGGAGAGGCCTTCGTGATGTGTACTAACCGTTTCAAGGCTTGCTTTATAGACAGGAAAAGGTCTTCTCTGTCACTCCTAGACTACGTACGGAATGCACTTTTTTCATAGTTGCAATGTTTCCTCTCATATTTTGACGAGGGAGTAAAAACTTTTCTTTTTGGACTGGCATATCCTAGCTGCCCTAAAAGGGTATGTATATAACAAACAAATCATATACTGAGTCAGGAGCCTCATGGGTCAAGCTGTTACGCTGCTAGCCAAAACTCTGCTCACAACCATTCAATTCCAGGCAGACAGCCTGAGGTTTGCTCAGTTTTCCCATCTTCTGAGATTGGTAAATTAGGTAGCCAGCTTGCTGAGGAGACAACGTGCATGCATAACTGAACAGTAAGCCTCCCACAGTGTGCCTTGAGCACAATGTGGCAGTGTTGAAGTACTGTTTTTTTGCTTTAAAAGGATAAAAATCTGACACGATTCCATCTTCCACTGGCGCCGTCTTTTTCTCTCTCCAATTCTTCTATCTGTTCCTTCACTGCAGGGGCGCCACCCCCAAAGCAACAGCGAGGCGTCTTCCATACTCTTGTCTTTTAGGAGGAAATCTGACCCGATTGCAGAGGAAGCAACAGTTGCACTTTGAAATCCCACTTCTCAAAACAACTTCTGGCACAACGAGGAGAACCTGTGGCGTTCCCAAACGTTGTTGGACTGCAACTTCCATCAGGGTTAGCCGTCAGAGCTAGCGGTGACGGGTCGCGGGAGTTCCAAATACATTTTATTTTACATTTTATTTGGCGCGCTCCTTTCTCCCGTAACATGGGCTCCACATTTAAGAAAGCCAATTAAACTTGGCATAACATCAAGGCGACTACTGGATGTTTTTCAACGAATAAAATCCTATATTAAACAACCGAAACTCAGGTTCGAAAGGGGAGGAGCATGCCAGGGCAGGCAGCATCCGCACGCGAAGGGGCTCCGCGTTCCCGGTCGGTGCTCCCTCCAGCCTCTCTCTGCCTTGGGACCCGGGAGACACCATGGGGGAGAAGGAGGATGCCAGGCACGCATGCATCGCCTTTGCAAGCCAATTTAAAAGGCGCCAGAGAAAGCAAGGGCTGCAGTGGAAGGAAAGGGAGGAGAAGGAGCAATGGAAACGGGGTGGGGGTGGGGTGGGGGGGGAGGAATCGAGAGTAAGGGTTTCCTCCTTCGGCTTTAACAAGTCCACTACCCAAGATGGTTGCAGGCGAGATCCCTCTCTCTCTGCCGCTCCCTTTTCTCTTTCACTCACGCTAAAATCTCCGATTCCTCCACTGATCTCTTCGGGCGACCTCGCTTCTTCTCCGGGGGGTGGGGGTGGGGGACATGACACTCCCCAGTGCCTCGCTACTCTCTCTCTCGCATTTACAGAAAAGACGTCGCTCTACCATTTCTTGTATCTATGGGTCCCTCTCAGCCAAACATCTCTTCAGCGGGGCATGGGATTCACTTCCGGCTTCCCTTCCCGACCAAGGAGCGTAACGTCCAGGGTATCCGGGAGGAAGCGGGCGGAAGTGGCCTCAACCTTGCCAGTGCGCAAGCGCTTCAACTTAGAGGCGGGAGGGACCAAGCTGGCGGCTTCCACGGGGCCACGGAGGGGAGCGTCGTCTGCGCATGCGCAGATTCTCTCTGGGATGAAGGCTGCGGATGCGATTTGCCGGCCAATGCTTTCTATAAACTGATGCCACGTTGCGGGCAAATGTTGGCGGGATGCCCTCCGAGCGAATAGACCGCCCTATCTCGCAGTGCGCTGCTTCCCTTTTTTGCCCCAACTCAGTTTTTCTCCCCCGCTGGCGCTTTCTCCCACTCGCCCACCCACTGCCTCCCTTGCCAGGGTGTTGGCGTTCTTCCTTCCTCCGTCTAGGGCAGGCATGGTCAAACTTTGGCCCTCCAGATGTTTTGGACCACAACTCCCACAGTCCTTTGTCACTGGGAATCAAAGCTTATCATTCTGGGAATTGTGGTCCAAAACATCAGGAGGACCGAAGTTTGGACATGCCTGTACTAGGAAAAAAAACCTGAATATAGCGTATATACTATATATCCACAAGCAGGGTTGGGGGTAAAGGTAAAGGTTCTCCCCGTACATGCGTGCTAGTCATGCTGGACTCTAGGGGCGGCGCTCATCTCCGTTTTCAAGCCAAAGAGGCCGGGTTGTGCAAGTCCGTGGCCATGTGGCCGACATGGCTGAAGGCATTTCTGCATGTGGAACACTGCTTTATCTTCCCGCTTTTTACTGGGATACCTATCTATTTGAATTTACATGCTTTCAAACTGCTAGGTTGGCAGGAGCTGGGGTTAAAAGCGGGAGCTTGCTCCGCTGCATGGCACCCAGGATTCGAACCGCCGACTTTGCAGCCAACAGTTTCAGCTCTCTAGCCCACTGATGCCACCATCTATTAGAGATGAATAGAATAATTTAACTTCCCTCTGGATTATAATCCATTATTTAGGGTGAAAGCCTCACCCAGGAATCCCTGTGCCGCTGTTACGGGGGGTCGAGGGTTGAAAAGACATGCCAAGGATCAAGGACCGGAGAAAAACTTTTATTTTGCTGCAGCAAAGGCACCCAGCCGAGTTGCTGTCGGTAATCTGGGGCAAAGAGTACGAATTCATACATAGTTTTTATAGCAAAACATTCCCCAACACCCCCTTTCTCCAACGAAAAAAACAGGATACATCTGGGCGCTATAGATCGCCCGCAAAAGACAAAAGAAACTTCAAAGAACGCTGGCGTCTGCGCCTCGTTATCACCTCGTTATCGCCTACTTGTCACCCTCTCGAAAAAGATACATTGGGCGGACGCAATTAATCTTGTTCTTCAGCGCCCCCTATTATGGTACTGCATGCGGTTCGCCGCTTGCCTTCCTGGAAGAGGTTTGACAGCTGAATGCAGCCGCTTTTTGACAGCTGAATACGGGCGTTCCGATAAGCGGAAACTTAGCTATCTTGGGCAGGGGGCTCATTGTTCGTCCACCCTTCCCACAGATAGTGTTTGTTCGTTGCCTGTATCCTGTTTATCTCACAGGACAGGCTTGGGAAACGGGAAATAGTGTAGTGCTTTGCTCAACAGTTTTGTGAGGGGCGAGGTGAATCAAGGGACAAAGAGGTTTCATAGAGAGACAGAGAGCCTGCCATTTTATCTACAATGGCGGCTTATATATAACATAGAATATATTGAATATATTGATTAATTATTCCCCTCATTCCCTCCTCTTCTGTAGGACACTCATTCAGAGTCGTCCCCTCGAAGAGCCTCATAATCCTGCAAGACTGCAATCAACTTGGGACCAGTTATTTTCTCTACCATCATTGAAACAGTTGACTGCACAAACCGCAATAAACAAGGAATACATATCAAAGCAAATAATAAAAAACATAAAGGAGCAATCAATAAACTTGCTAATGTTTTCATCCAAGTCTGTGGCATGAAATCATTTAACCACTGCCATTGCATACCCTTCCACTCCTGTGTTGGATTAAAAGTTAACTGTTTAATTTCTGTGGCAAGCTGGGTCACAACCTTGCCCACGGGGTCAATCTTCAAACAGCAGTTTGTTAAATTAAATTTTCCACATACTCCATTCTCAGAAGCCAGGAGGTAATCGAGAGTGAGCCTGTTTTGATAAACAGCTGTTCTTAATTGATCTGTCACCTCTGCTATAGCAGTAAGTGCTGTAGTGATGCGCTGACCTGCCAAATCCAAAACTGCTTGCAAACGAATTATTCTATTCAGCATGTAAATAGGGGTTCTGTACCCCCAAGAGCCATCTTGAGCCCAAGTGGCTGGACCATAAACACAAACAATTCTCTGAGAGTCCCATATATCCCCTTCATACTCCTCTGGATTCTTGCATGAAAACCCTGCAAATGGGGTATCATCACGCTTCCTCCTGTTTAGAGGGCCATAGACTGGGGCAGCCAAATACTGCTGTGTTTGGATGGGAACTAGGAAAAATGATGGCTTTATGAATCCCAGCACACATGAGCCTGACCATGAATGTGGCAAGTACTCGTAAGCCATATTTCCACAGACCCAATACATGTTCATAGGGGCCCTCCATTGCTCTGAAGATGCTGAGTACAAATATGGCAGAAAAGTGGCATTAAATTTTTCTGGTTGTGGAGCATAGGATGGGGAGGACCAGATGCCATTTTCCCAGGTTCCTATGCAGGTCAAATAGCCCACTGGAATAGAACCATTTTTGGAAAAGCAGACACGACCCACTAAGTGAGATGTGATGGTCCATGTCATGTTCTGAGATTGAGTCCTCCTGGTGACATTGCCAATTTTGGACATGTTGTTATACAACTGTGGAGAAATCTCCATAGCTTCCCAAGGCCAGTCTTCACCATAATTAGTCCCTCCACAAACATAACAGTTTGTGACTCCTAATTCAGTGGCTATGATTGGGCCATTTCGAGAAACAAATTTTTGGCCTGTTGGGAAACTTCATAAGGATTGTCCTTTAACCTTTCCACAACATTTTCCACTGACCAGGAATGGCTTTTCTTTTCTCCATCCCTTACTTCTGTACGTGTGATTGTCAAGTAGGTTACTGGGTCCTTTCCAGGCCCATCAATTCCAAAACCATATACTTGGATAGGGGGATGTGAATGACCAATCACAAAACTAACCCTGTTTCCTCCTACTCTCCTGAATTGTGAGAGATGAGGACAACCTGGATAGCCTCCTCCTGTGTGGACACACACACAACCCCATCCTGAACATAACTTATTTGACCCACATGGTGCCCAAACTTCAGGGTTTCCTGCCCTGGCTCCTTCATGGGGGTAACACAAATATTTATCACTATTTTTATAAGTGGCTGCCCATGACTTTGTTCCACAACGAGTTCCCAGGCCTTTACCTAAGGCATCACAGGCATTGAACCAAATTACTACTCGCCTGATGCTATGCTGTAGCACCACAGTGGAATTTATATAATATAAAATTCCACCACCTTCTGGATTGTCTCTCCTGGGCTCCTTGGTTCTTGCCATTCCAGCCCAGAGTGTGACATTAAATCTCACTGGAATCTCAGGCTTATAACAAAGGTAACCTTCAGATTCACTTTCACATATGTGGTACGTCTTGTCCTGATTTAGGCAGGTGGTACCAGCTTGTTTACACTCCACTGGCTTCTGTGTATAATATATTAAAGTGTTCACTATCCTATTGCCTTGGCTTGCTGCTATAATGCAGGGGGTACACTCTTCTATACCCTCAGGACTGGCACCCAAGCAAATAGGCAATAGGAGTAAAAGGATCATCACTATTGTTGACTGAAACATCTTAAAGGACTTTCACTCCTAAATAGATCAAGTCAAAAAAGTCACCAATGCATCTATTAACGAACTAAAGAAATAAATTCACTTGAAATGTCAACTCACTGAAGCGTCCGGGGCTTCTTTAAGAGTTTTTGACAGCTACGGAGTGTTTGACAGTTCTTGGAATGTTCACTGACAGCTCTCAGAACGCTCGTTGACAGCTGCTGCGCTACCGGGGAGCTGTCTCGCTCGCTGCAGTTCTTCCAGGAAACCAATAGGGAAACACTGTTCGACTTCAGCAAAAGGAAAAAGGGCACTTTTGAAACATAGTCTCGCACAGAATGTTGCCCTAGTCTCTTCAGTTAAACAGAATCACCCGCTTTTGTTGCGGTTTCTCCCTCCTCTTCTTGTAAGAGGGATCAATTAGGAAGGCGGGAAATTCAAAAGCTGAAAGGGAAAAGTCAGGTTTTCCTGTTGAAAACACCTTCCACCATTCACATAGAAAGCCAAGATTTTACTTTGGCTTTGCTATGTCTGAAGTAACCTTTTTGAAGACCAGTTTCAAGCTGTCATCTGGGTTGGCGCGTACTGTCCACTCTTCTCCCTTGTCCGGTGGAGCAGCTCTCTTCACGCGGGTGTGATGAATCCAGGCACTCACTTCGGCGACCTTGACAGCTGTTGGTGTTGATAGTAGCACCATATAAGGACCCTTCCACTTCGGGCGCAGAGGCAGTTGATTCCAATCTTTTACCCACACCGAATCTCCTGGTTCAAAACGATGGAGAGGCTCTTGTAACACCACGGGCAGCCGTCCCAGGGTCCATCTGTGTAAAGAAGAAAGAGACCGGCCAAGCATCTGAAGATATTTTGCATGTGTCAAGGATGCTACACTCTCTGGACGTAAGCCACATGAAATTGGGACTGGCCTGCCATAAACAAGTTCAAAGGGAGAAATACCGGTTTGACTTGAAGGGGTAGTCCTGCCCCTAAAAAGAGCAATGGGTAGCATTTCCACCCAACTTTTCCCTGTCTCCTGAGTAAGTTTAGACAAATGGCTTTTCAAAGTCCTGTTCATCCTCTCTACCCGTCCTGAACTTTGAGGCCGGTATGCAGTATGCAAATTCCACTTGACCTGTAATGCCCTAGCCAGTCCCTGGAGAACATGATGAATAAAACTTGGACCGTTGTCTGAGGAAAGTGTGCGGGGGATCCCATGCCTTGGCACGTGATCCCTCAAAAGGCAATGAATCACTTCACTGGCTTTTTCAGTTTTTGTTGGATAAGCCTCTGGCCACCCAGTGAATGTGCACACTAACACAAGCATATAACGGTATAGTCCACATCTGGGCAATTCTGTAAAGTCCAACTGCATGTCCTCAAAGGGCTCTTTCCCACTATATTGAATTCCTGGAGGTGGCAAAGGTCCTGTCCTAGGATTATTCCTTTGGCAAATAACACATCTATGTGAGATGTTTGAAGCCAGCTGTCGAAGTTTGGCTATATACAAGTGTGGGCTTAAATGTTTAAATGCTACTTCAGGACCTTGATGTGTGCTGTCATGATGGCTTTGGACCACTTGACGAGCTAGGCTCTCTGGAACCCATAATTGCCCACTTGGCAATTTATACCAGCCCTCTGGCATCCTGTCAAACTCCTGTTCCTCTGCAAATTCATCTTCAGCTAACGAATACCGAGGTGGTTCTGGTGGCAAAATATCTATTGGGATGAGACTGAGCTGCATTTCAGCTGCACCCTGGGCTGCTTGTTTGGCAATGCGATCTGCCAACCTATTTCCTCTTGCCACAAGTCCCGGACCAACTTTATGCCCATGGCAATGAATAACTGCCACCTCTTTAGGTTTCCAAACAGCATCTAAAAGCTGCAACAAAACTTCAGGATGCGCTACTGATGTACCTTCAGAAGTGAGCAACCCTCGCTCCTTCCAGAGTGCCCCATGTGCGTGAAGTGTGAGAAATGCATATTTAGAGTCTGTATATATATTGATACTTTCCCCTTCTGACAGTTCCAGTGCCCTGGTAAGAGCTATCAATTCAGCTACTTGGGCTGACGTTCCTGGGGGCAACTGTTTGGCTTCCACCACAATGTCTTCTAATTCCACTATAGCATATCCTGCCTGTCTTTTTCCTCCAATCACTGAACTACTGCCATCCACAAACCATGTCCTCCACTGTGGGTGAGGGGTGTCCCGAAGGTCTGGTCGTGACGAATACACTTCATCTAATGTCTGTATGCAGTCATGGGTGGCCGGTTGATCACTTATTGGGAGGGGGGTGGCTGGGTTTAAGCCCTCTGTTGTTTGGAAGGTAAGACCAGCCCTTGAAAACAATTTTTGACACTTCATCATGGCAGTTTGGGACAAATGATACCCTCCTTTGGCATCTAATAGAGGCAGAACTGCATGCTTAGTAATACATTTTGTGTCCTGTCCGAAAGTGAATTTATCTGCTTTCTTTAGAAGGGCTGCCAGTGCTACCACTCCTCGCATGCAAGACGAAAGTCCTTGCTCTGTTGGGGTTAATGTCTCTGACAGATAAGCCACTGGCTGCTGCCAGCTTCCTAATTTTTGACACAGAACTCCTTTTGCCACTCCATTTTTTTCATCCACATACAAATTAAAAGGCTTGTTCGGGTTGGGAAGTCCCAGAGCTGGCGCTTCTATCAAAGCCTGTTTAATTGCTTTGAAGCTCTCCCTTTGTTCCGGACCCCACAGGAACTCATCACTCTCTTTGCCTCTTATTGCCAAATGCAAGGGCTTCGCTAGAAGACTGTAATTCGGGATCCAAATTCGACAAAATCCTGCTGCCCCCAAAAGCCTCTGAGTTATCTTCTATTCCTAGGCTCAGGAATCTGAATAATTGAATGCTTCCTCTCATCTCGAAGTTGGCGCTTTTGTTGGGAAATGTCAAACCCCAAATACCTCACTGTTTTCTGACAAATTTGGGCTTTCTTCCTGGTCACCCTGTAACCTGCTGCTGCCAAATGATTTAAAAGATCAATTGTGAGCTGCTCACAGTCTTCCTTGGTTTCTGCACCCGCCAAAATGTCATCTACATACTGCAGGACTATTTGGCCAGGTTTTCGGGGGAAATTGGCAAGATCTGATGCCAGGGCACCCCCAAACAATGTACTGGAATTTCGGAACCCCTGAGGCAAACGGGTCCATCTGAATTGTGTTTTTGTACCAGTTTTGGGGTCCTCCCATTGGAAAGCAAAAATGTGCTGACTCTGAGGTGCTAGCTGGCAGCAAAAATATGCATCCTTCAGATCTAAAACTGTGAAATAAACTGCTTCTGGCGGTACCAAACTCAAAATAGTATAAGGGTTTGGTACATTCTGATGAAGAGGTTCGATAGCCTCGTTCACAAGTGGAGATCCTGAACTGGACGAAAAGTCCCATCCGGTTTGCGAACCAGGAGAAGGGGAGTGTTCCATTGTGATTGAAAGGGGACAAGAATACCATGATCTATCAGTCTTTTAAGGTGGGCCCAGATTCCTTCTGCTGCAATTTTCCCAATGGGGTATTGTGGGACTGAGACTGGTCCTGCAAATGGCTTGAGTTGAACCACTATTGGAGGGATGTTTTGTGCCATGCCTGGGGGATTATCTTCTGCCCACACCTCAGGGTTAACTCTCTCCAGGAAATCTTGGGATAACTGCACTGGCTACTCTTCTACCACCATCAATCGCCATCTCTCTCTCAAGGGGTACTCTAGGCACACTTCTCCCTCTGGCTCCTTGCTGTCAGTTGTCAAATGAATTTCTCCCTTAGGGGTAAAGGTGATTTGCGCCCCCAATTTAAACAGTAAGTCACGTCCCATTAAAGGGATAGGGCAATCTGGCATATGTAGAAATTTGTGTTGGACAACCTGTCCTCCCAATTTGCATTGTAATGGCTGCATAAAATAAGCACGCTGTGCCTTTCCCGTGGCACCCATCACACTAATCGAAAAAGTCTTGTCTATTGGCTTTACAAGCTGAGGAATCACTGAATGGCTGGCTCCTGTATCCACTAGAAATTTGACAGATTAGTTCCCGGTTTGAACACTGACCAAGGGCTCCCGAGAACAAAAGCCCTGTCTTTTTCAATAAGGGACATCTTCTTCCAGAACCATCATGTTCTGGTATGGTGGGGTCCAAGCTGGACCCTGCCCTCTCTGGGGTGCTTGCTGGACCTGAGCTGATTGCGCTTGGTTTTGACCTGCAGGCTGAAATTGGCTGCCTTGTCCTTGATTGACCTGGGGATTCCTCTGTTGTTGAAAATTAAAGGGACCAGGCGCCGAGTATCTTTCAAAAGCCGGTGGCTGCCAGGGACGACGTGGACCTTGATTAAAGCCTCCACGCCTTTGATTTTCGGGGTTCCTGAAACAGTCTTTGCGCCAATGTCCAGTTTGTCCACAGAGTGCACATTGATTTTTCATTAATGGCCCTCGTCTATTCCCTGGGGCATTAAAATTGCGTGGCTCAGGAACCTGATTTAAAGCCATCACTTTCTTGGCTTGTCCTTTGCCTTTTGGGCTGCTTTGATCCTCTTCCCTATTATTAAATTTTGTTTGCGCCAGCTGGAGCATCCACTGCAAGGTTTGACCCATAAAATTGGCCTCTTTTTAAATTCTTTTTTGTATATCAGGAGCAGATTGCGCCACAAAGACCGTTTTTACAATATTTTCCATGCCAGGGTCCTCAGGATTAATCGGGGTAAACCTTCTAAATGCTTGATATAATCTGTCTAAAAAGGCTCCAGGGGATTCATCTTGCTTCTGGACCACGTCATTCACTTTTGACATATTAATTTTCTTCCTGCCTGCAGCCCTGATGCCCTGAAGTATTGCTGCGTGGTAATTTCTCAAAGCAGTGCGCCCTGCATCTGCATTGTAGTCCCAATCGGGTGGCGTGGTTGTTGGGACAGCTGCTTCTGCTTGGGCAGGGGTGTCTCCTGCTGCTATGCGGGACTTTCTAGCCTCCTCGAAAATCTTCCGCGTCTCCTCTGAATTAAATAACCCCCTCACTAAGTGCTGCACATCTTCAAAGGTGGGCATATATACGTTAAAAATACTGGACATGGTTTCATAATTTTTATCTGGGTCATCCTCCAAGCTTGGAAGAGTATTTTTCCAATTTATGATATCGCTTGAGGTAAAAGGGACATGTTGCATCGAATATGTACGGGGACCCTGTTGATTTTGAGGTAAAGGGTCGTACACTCTTCTTAGGGGCATAACTTTTGCCTACTCTTCAATACGTCTCTGATTTTCAAGAAATTCCTCATGTCTCCTTGCTGCATCGTACGCCCTTAAAAGATATCTCTGTCTTTTTGCCCAATTTCGCTCTCCTGCCGCCTCTAATGCAAAGTTCCCCACTTCCATCACTGAGTCCCTGTATTTCTTAATCAAATCGGCCACTCTTTGATGGTCCGCTTCTCCCCATTCAACATTTCCTTTTATCCTATGACGAAATTCCTCTTCACTCTCTTCTTCTTCCTCATCCTCATCTCTCTTGAGGGCCCCCTTCCCTGTCTCTTGCTCATCTTTTGGAGATTTACTAGATGGTCCTGTTTGTGGAAGATCTCTTGGTGCAGGGTGTTCACCATCTTTTGGAGGGGGAGCAGGTACTGGACCTGGCAGAGGCAGGACTGGAGGGGGGGGCACTGGGTTCCCTGGAGGGACAGCCGCAAGATAAGGAGGTGGTGGAGTGAAGACATCATAATCTTCAGGACGGCTTTCTAAAACTGCCTCCTTTTTCTTCAAAGCCATCAATTTGGCTTGGGGTGGCAACTCTCTACAAATTTGAATCCATGAAGGATTTTTCTTCACGTTTCCTTTCCAAACTTCAATATAGGGAATGTGTTCGGGGCAATTTTTAAGAACTTTCAACCACAGTTGCCTGATGATACTTTCATTAAAAGTCCCCTGGGGTGGTCAATCTACTTGCATGATAGGCCATTCAATTTGGCATAAAGTCTCCATTCTTTCCCTCTTCATCTTGATTCCGAAATCATAGTTTTTGATGGCCGCATGCCAATTAAAAAGGAAACACTCAAGTGGAGTTGAAGGCTTACTGGTGTTCTGTCCCATGATTTTTGATTATTTATTTAAGCTATTTTCCTATATTTCTCCCACACACAGCCACTGGACCCGCTCCTAAACTTTTCACACAATTTTCACACACACACCACTCGGTTCTGGCTACGACCTAGACGATCGCTCGTGACAGGAACTGCGTAGCCCACTTTCACTTGGTCAAAAGGGAATGCTAAACCCCGACCTTCCACGCACTCACAGATTCACTGGGTCAGTGGCCACACAAATCGCCCACATTTCAAAACCGCCTCCCAACCTAGTCTGGATCCCACTACCTATTAGAAACCTTTTTTCTGCTAGTCTAATTTGACAGCCAAGAGCTCCTTCCCGCTGCCCACACAAAACAATATTCACTTATTTCACAAGGGATATTAGGACATATACACACTGCCCTTCTCCTCCCCGAAAACCCAGAACCATCGTTCTGTTACCCTTTAACACACTAGGGGCTCAACCCCAAAATTCCCACTCTGGACCGGTCCGATATCTTACCAAATCTCCCAAGAGACTTCTCTCCGTCTGGCCAGATTTTTTCTCCCCGAGCGAAAACCGTCTCCGCCACCACGTTGAACGAAAAAAAATCCCCTTTTCAAGTGGAAAGGTGTGCACCGGAATTCGTCGTCCACCGCTGGCTGTTCGGAATTCGCCTGGCTTGGCCCCTTCGCCCCAAAAAGAGGGAGGGATCCCGGACGAGCCCCCAGATGAAAGCCTCACCCAGGAATCCCTGTGCCGCTGTTACGGGGGGTCGAGGGTTGAAAAGACACGCCAAGGATCAAGGACCGGAGAAAAACTTTTATTTTGCTGCAGCAAAGGCACCCAGCCGAGTTGCTGTCGGTAATCTGGGGCAAAGAGTACGAATTCATACATAGTTTTTATAGCAAAACATTCCCCAACACCCCCTTTCTCCAACGAAAAAAACAGGATACATCTGGGCGCTATAGATCGCCCGCAAAAGACAAAAGAAACTTCAAAGAACGCTGGCGTCTGCGCCTCGTTATCACCTCGTTATCGCCTACTTGTCACCCTCTCGAAAAAGATACATTGGGCGGACGCAATTAATCTTGTTCTTCAGCGCCCCCTATTATGGTACTGCATGCGGTTCTCCGCTTGCCTTCCTGGAAGAGGTTTGACAGCTGAATGCAGCCGCTTTTTGACAGCTGAATACGGGCGTTCCGATAAGCGGAAACTTAGCTATTTTGGGCAGGGGGCTCATTGTTCGTCCACCCTTCCCACAGATAGTGTTTGTTCGTTGCCTGTATCCTGTTTATCTCACAGGACAGGCTTGGGAAACGGGAAATAGTGTAGTGCTTTGCTCAACAGTTTTGTGAGGGGCGAGGTGAATCAAGGCACAAAGAGGTTTCATAGAGAGACAGAGAGCCTGCCATTTTATCTACAATGGCGGCTTATATATAACATAGAATATATTGAATATATTGATTAATTATTCCCCTCATTGGTATATGGGTGCAATATTAAGGCTACAGGTGTATTCAAATTCCATTGTTGTCGCTGATGTGGGTTTTTTGGGCTGTTTGGCTGTGTTCTCCAAGTTTTTCTTTCTGATGTTTCTCCAGTCTCTGACCGGCATCTCAGGGAGCTAGGAGTTCTCTCTGTGCTCTGGGGTAGACAGGTTCTGGGGGAGGGGGAGCTTGTCCTATTCAGGAGAAGAGGTGTTAATCATTGATTGCGACGTGGAGGGATTAAGAGTTTCACTGTAATAAGAGAGGGTTGATCTGTCTCTATGGTTGTTGGGTGTCAATAGTGTTCTCTTGTATGAAGTGATCACTGGTGCTCGTGGCTGGTGGGAATCATTGATCTTTTGCAGGCTGTGGTTTTCAGTACTGAAAACAAGACTTTGTTGATTTTTAGACTTTCTTCTTTTCTGTTGAAAGTGCTTGTGTTTGTGGATTTCAATGGCTTTTCTGTATAGTCTGACATAGTGATTGTTAGTGTTGTCTAGTACTGTTATCTCTGTGTCCTGGAAGATTTCACGTCCAGTTTGTTTCAAGGTGTGTTCAGCTACTGCTGATTTTTATGGTTAGTTTACTCTGCAGTGTTTTTCATGTTCTTTGATTCTGGTCTGGACCCACAATATCACTCTACCCCAAACAGCCCAAAAAACAAAACAGCCATCAGATCCCGGCCGTGAAAGCCTTCGAGAATCCATTGTGGTCATCTGGCCCATATGCAGAGCAAGGAACAAGCAATAGATAGCCATCTACACTTGTGGTGGTGAACCTTTCGCACTCCAGATGTTTTGGACCACAACTCCCAGAATTCTGAGCCTAGATTGCCAATGACAGGACTGGGAGTTGTGGTCCAAAACATCTGGAGTGCCGAAGGTTGGCCACCATTGATCTACACTCAAGAAGAGAGGTGCATAGAAGAATAGGAAATAGCTTTCCTGTGACTTGTGTTGGCTTATGAGTGTTCCTATAAGACAAGGCAATACCAAACTAATCAACTGGTGGAATGACCTTGAAACTTTCAGCAAGGGGTGGATCACATCACTCCGAATTTGTTTGAAGAGGGTACAGAGTAGGAGAGGTTGTATGTGCTACAAATGTATATACTGTACTACTTGTATTTTCCCATCTATAAGATGCCTCCATGTAGAAGATGACCTCCATTCTTCCAACCCAAAATTACAGTTTTGCAACCACATGGCTCTTCTCGTCTGTGTATAAGACAACCCTCAATGTGTAGTCTTAACAATTTTAGACAAAAATAGAGTCTTATACACAGAAAAACACTCTACATCGTGCACATGGGCATGAAAATGAGAAGGTTGTTATGTGCTAACCCAAGGATTAGTTTACCATTGCATTGCCTGTCCATGGCCAATGAGGAATTTGAACCTAGGATGCCCAAATCCTATCAGCAGTGATTCTACCAAAGGAGAGAAACAGGAATACCCAACCCTTGTGCCCTATAAAAGGATGATGGAGAATTTTTTCTATGTTCTCCCCCAAGTTTGGGGAACTATTTGTGTTATTTTAAGACAGACCATTTTGGGCCTAAAACAGCATCTTCAAAACATAATGGAATTACCCTTTGACCTATAAGAGGGTCAAAGTGGACTTTTTGAGCCCCCACCCATTGCAAGGTGGAGCATCCCTCTAGACTTAGCTAGAGCTGTGGAATCTATGGTCCTTGCACCTATCATCTTTATCTCCAGACCTGATCCGTCTCGAATCAAGACAGAAAAGGGGGCAGAACTCACCATCAAAAATTGCAGGCCTGGCTAGAGAAAATGTTTTCTATCAGCTTTTTATTTAAAAATAACAACAACAACTGAGGCCAGAAACACAAATTAGAGATAGCCTGTAAGAGATAAATTCTTGACTAATATCATCAGAGCAAAAGAAGGGGTTGAGCTGCCTGGCCATCAAAAAACACAAATGCAAAAATAGTCAACAGATGATACCTTTATAGTCCACTAATAAAAATTTTAAAATTGCAAGCTTTACAGTGCAAAACACTCTTCTTCAAAGCAGGTCCCAAATGTTCAAACATGGCAAAAGATGTGCTATGCCAGGTAATTCTTAAAAGTTCTTGGCTAGATGATGTTGTACGCCAGACAAGTTTTCTTGGAGGCAGGAAGTAGGAGGGCAGTTATAAAAGCTGCTTAAGCTTTTGCGCTCTTTTGCTTTGATGGAATTGTGAAGATACCAAGAAAGAGCCAGCATTCCCCAGGTACCTGGAATGAGGCACATGGGCTCTCTCAACACCAAAGGGCAAGACTGCAACCACTAGGCAATATCACTTTAATTCAATCTGGTTCTAATTGGCAAACCCAGTGGTCTTACTAAATTTTACCCCAATCCTAGAATGAAGCACATGAGTCCTCTACATCAACCCTTTTCACCCCCACCCCCACCCCTGTCCAACAGGGACTTGTATGTCTCTTAGAGCAAAAATGGGACAAAGGGTGAGTGAGTGGGGGGTGTGTGCATGACTCATGCTCCTTTGTTTGAAGAAGGGGGAGGTGAAACCCAATGTTTAAGCGGCTTTTATAACTGCCCTCCTACTTCTGGCCTCCAAGAAAACTTGTCTGGCATACAACATCATGTAGCCAAGAACTTTAAGAATAACCTGGCATAGCATATCTTTTGCCATGTTTGAACGTTTGGGACCTGCTTTGAAGAAGAATGTTTTGCACTCGAAAGTTTGCAATTTTTAATTTTTTATTAGTGGCCTATAAATGTATCATCTGTCGCCTATTTTTGCATTTGTGTTTTGTGATGGCCAGGCGGCCTACAAATGTGTCGCCTGTTGCCTATTTTAACTAATGTCAGTGTCTGAGAGTCAAAGGAGGTGTTTCTCTCTCCTCTGGGATTACAGAGATGTGCTTGCTTTGTTTGGTGATTGCTCTTCAAAATTTAAGCACAAGATTCCTGTTAAATCTGATCTCACAAATATGGAAATATCACCTCAGGCATCTCTGAAACCTTAATGCTTTCCATTGTAGTTACGGGCTATCCTTGATATCTGTTTCTGCATTTGCTAATTTAAGTTCTGTGTTTGCTAATGTTTCACATAGTTCTTACATAAATTAGGCATGCATGAATAGAATAATTGGATACTATTCCAGATGTGAAGATTCATCCAGATGTGAACATTTGGCTGCCCACCTAAATTTGAATTAGGCAATGGGGTAAATTTTATTAAATGGGAACTAGAAGCAGCGGTCAAAATCTGGGACCACAAAATATACAGTATAGTTTTTCTTTTTAAATCTTCTCATTCTGAAAAGCTGACAACTTTAAATTGCATCTTTACATTTCTTTTTACAAATGTACAAAAGTAAGACTGAATGCCTCCAAGTACGTGCAGAATTATTCTCTAGTGTGTGAGCGTGACATTGTTTTCTTTGTGTGTTCTTGAAAAGCTGAAAAGTGACTTTTTTATTTGTGTGTTTGTAAAAGGCTGAAAAGCATGGTGCTCTTTCAGGTGCAACATGTGTTCAGTGCAGGTAGGAAATGCTGCCCCATATGTCTGGAAACAGGGAATTTCCCAGACATTGGCATCTTGCATCTTTCCTGCTGTTTCCCACCTGTTTGCCAGCGTGACACAGACAGAGATCCAACACTTGGATCCGAAGTGGCTGCTGTCTGAGAATAAATCCAGGAACTAGAAATGCCAAGATCTTTGTGTCATGTTTGTGTTGCAACCATGTGTCTCTGCAGGGTGATTAGTTCCTCCAAAGAGCTGGGAAGTGAGCAGTTGAAAGGGGCAGTTCCATGTCCTCTTACTGTAATTATTTCTGAGGTGTATTCCTGGTGAAAACACTGTGTTGGGACTTGAAAGAGAAACTCATAGCTGGTTAAACAAAGACCAAACAGGCTGTTTCCAGGAAGAATAGCCCAGTTTGTACGAGAAAAAGTGTGATTCGTGAAAAGAAAATTTTGTAACGGGAACATTGCCAAAGCAGAAGGACTAGAGCTGTATCCGTGGCAGAAGCTGACCATAAATTACAAAGTAAGTGATGAGTAAGTTCTCTTCTTTTGCTTAACTGCAATCTTTGTCATTCCTTCCACCCCAGAGCCATTCCAGAACAGGTACAGTGCAATTCTAGGCATGTTTGCTCAAAATTCATTTTTCCGTTTTATCTAATGACTGCTTACTTCCAGAATTGTGCAAAACACCGTTGCCTATATTCTGCATAGAAAATACTGGGAACTTGTTAATCTGCAGCAACCTTCCACACAGATTTCTCTCTTTCATTGGGGAATAATAGTTGCAGTTTTTGTTTCAGGAGACATTTATGCTTGCAGGCATCCCACAAACGGAAGATTTTCTTTGTGTCTAAGACTGCAGCATGCATGATTCTTAATCAACAATCGGGTCACTTGTAACCTTTTTGTAACATTTACAGTGGGACCTCAACTTACGAATTTAATCCATTCCGAATGCGTGCTCTTAAGTCAAACTACTCTTAAGTCGGGGTAGCTATCTAAAAAGTCAAAAAAGTCATTTAAAAAAATTAAAAAATTGTTAAGTCAAGTTGACCATATCTAAAATTTGTAAGGCGACAGTTAAAATGCCAACAGTTTCCTGCTCTTAAGTCGAATTGCTCTTAAGCCCAGTTGTTCTTAAGTCGGGGTACCACTGTATTTATTTATTTTCAAGTATTTTTATCCCACCTTTCTCCTTGGAAATGGACCCTAAGCAGCTTACAGTAATGAGGGATAACATACAATCCAATACAATCAAGATGTTCAAGTACTGAGAACAAGGAATTGAGGGACATCTTATAGCATTAATAGACAGCATTACATTAAAGCTGCAAGTTTATAAGTAGTTATAAACACAAAGTCTAAGGGCGTTTATACATGACCCCTAAGCTCCGCCGCAAATGGCTGCAAGGTCCGGACCTTAAAAATGTTTACCCACCAGCTCCGGACTTTGCAGACAATTAAGTGCGACCCCGCCCACTTTAGCGCGACCCAGAGCAGTTTTCTTGTACCTGCTTTTTGGATGTGACAAATATTTGAGCCGGTGTAAGGATAGTGAGTGTGGAGCTCTCCTGGCTTCTGTTTGTTCTTTTTTTGCGCCCCGCCCCTTTAAGAGATCTGTATGCTGCCGGGAACAAAACGGAGGTAAACTGGCATGCTTTTCTTTCTTTTTTCTCCCTCCCTCAGGCAGCCAGCAACCAGGAAGTGCGGAGGGGGGTGGGGACAGAGGAAGAGCGAGGAACCCCTAAGATCTCTGGTCCGAATTTAAATGGCCAGCGGATCTTAGGGGTTGTGTAAAAAGGCGCTAAGTGAACCCATAGCTTCATACAAAATACACATGGTAGTCCATCATTCAGGGAAAGCTTGCCTGAAGGGAAAGGTCTTTGCCTGTTTCCAGGACAACAAGAGATGAGACAGTCCTGGCCTCTAGTGGGAGGGAATTCCAGAGTCTGGGCGCAGCAGTCAAGAAGGCCCTTTCATGGGTTCCCACGAGACGTATCTATATGGGTGGTGGGATGGAGAGAAGGACCTCCCCTGATAATCTGCAAACCCGAGCCGGTTCATACTGTGAGATTCGCTCTTTGAGGTAGCTAGGAACTGGGGTTCATACAGTGCTTTGTAGGTCATGGTCATCAACTTGAATTGTGCTCGATAGCTGATTGGCAGCCAGTGGAGCTGTTTTAATAGTGGTATAATGTGATCTCTGTACCCCACCCTAGTCAGCAGTCTGGCTGCCGCATATTGGACCCACTGAAGTTTCCTGAGACTTTTCATCGGTAGACCCACATAGAGCGCATATTACAGTAGTCCAGCCGGGATGTCACTAGGGCATGTGTCACCATGGCCAGAGCTGGTTTCTCAAGAAACGGGTGTAACTTGCGTACTAGCCTTCATTGTGCAAATGCACTCCTGTCCACAACCATGACCTGGGCATCCAAGCTCAAGGATGAGTCCAAGAGCACCCCCAAGCTGCGTACCTGATTTTTCAATTGGAAGGTGACCCCATCCAGTACAGGTTGCATTCCTATCCCTTGTTCTCCCTTTCAACTGACCAGGAGCACCTATGTCTTGTCTTGGGTTTAGTTTCCTTTTGTTCATCCTCACCCAGTTCATTACTGCAACTAAACACTCATGTAAATTTGAGATACTAGCTCCCTTAGAGTCCAGAGGTTATGAGAGGTAGAGCTGGGTATCATCAGCATACTGGTGGCACCTAACCCCAAAAGACCTGATAATCTCCCCCAGTGGATTCATATAGGTGTTAAATAACATAGGAGACAGAACAGAACCCTGGGGAACTCCACAGGTCAGTGGTCGTGATGTTGAACATGAATAACCTAACACCACTTTCTGCATTCTATTCTGCAGGAAGGACCAAAGCCACTTTAATGCAGTACCCTCCATTCCCATTTCAGGTAGACGAGTCAGGATGATGCCATGGTCTATAGTGTCAAAAGCAGCTGAGTGGTCTAGCAAAACCAAAAGGGACACAGATCCCCTATAGATTTCCCTGTGTAAGTCATCTACCAATGCAATCAGTGTCATCTCAGTCCCATAGCCAGGCCTGAAGCCAGATTGAAATGGATCCAGGAAGTTTATCTCATCCAGAAACCTCTGGAGCTGCTCTAGGACTTTCCTTAAGAATTACTGGTTGGTAATTGTTCAGTATCATTGGGTCTAAGGAGGGCTTTGCTCATTTCCCCATTCCAGAATTCAACCAAGGATTCGATGGAATCACCCATTGGAAAGGTAGGGAACTCCCCAAGAGCAGTTAAAAATCATCTGGATTAATCAACCTTCTGGGACATATTGCTTTTGTCTGACTCCCCTTCTCCCTGGCCAGGCTGTGAGTTACAGCGAGCCTAAAGCACACCATATAGTGGTCTGTCCAGGGCAATGGGACTACAGAAAGTTCCTTTACCTCAATGTCCCCACTGCCCATATCAGGGCAGAAGACCAGGTCTAAGGTGTGGTCTGCAGGATGGTTTGAGGTAGATACCATTTGGGCCAGGTCCATTGTTGACATGGAGGCCGTGAAGTTTGCAGGCACCCATGGATGTCATGGTTTCACCATAGATGTTAATGCCCCCCAGAACGATGAGCCATGGGGACACCAACATCATCCCTGTTATCAGTTCAGTAAGCTGAGGTAGAGAAGTTGTGTCACAGGGAGGGCGATATACCAAAAGAATTCCTATCTTGTCCCTGGTTCCTAGTTTTAAGTACATACATTCAAAACCAGGAAATTGGGGAACATGGCATCTAGCAAGAGGGGCGGAGTGGTGGTAGACTATTGCCACTCCAGCACACACACACACACACACACACACACACACACACACCGGTCTAGCCAGTTGTTCCACAGAGAAGCCTGGCGGACAGAGCTGAGTGAGGTTGACACCTCCAGCCTCATCCAGCCAAGTCTCTGTGATGCAAGTGAGTCCTGCACGTTCTTACAGGATCAGGTCCTGAATGTTTGTTGATTTCCCATTCACTGATCCTGCATTTACTAGTTTTACTAGTTTTCAGTCCAGGGATCCTGTCACTACGTTTTTCAGAGCAATTCAAATTTGTATGTACTTTGTATGTTATCAATACCCTGTAGTCCTTCCTTCTTCTGTAGTGCTGAGGAACATTATGATGGCTATGCCTTCCATTACCCAAAACAGTAACAATAGGTTTTCCTACATTGCCTTGCTTGTTGTTTTACTCTGGAATTTGAGCAATATCTGTGACGCCAAGTGTAGTGCACACGAGGCACACACAAGAGGCGCAGCCTCTGGCTGTCCGCCCACCTTTATAGCTCCAGTAATTACCTGTGGAAAGAGGGAGGAGGGAATGAGTGAGTTCCCTTCTGTCCCATCATGCTGCAGCAGCCCCTGGCTGGCCTCCCAACGTTATGGCTTTATGGCCCCAGTAATTACCTGTGGAAAGAGGGGGTAAACAGTAAAGTAACTATGCTTTAAACATATTTGTCAAGAGTGTTTCCTCAATTTGAGGCTCCTAACACTGCCAAGCAAAAGATTGTATGCACTTCTTCCATCCTGTCTCTGCCTCTCTCTTATGTTCCCTTATGTTCTAGCATTTGTTTGTTTGTTTGTTTGTTTATTTATTTATTTATTTACTACCCAAAGGTCTATGCCACTCACAATCAAAATAGACAAGCAAAACATCAAAATTACAATAAAATTAGAACAGTAAAAACATGTAAATACAATAAATACAATACATTAAAAACACAACACTAAAATTGCCATCAGGACCCACAATCATTAGTTTAAAAACTTCTGGAACAGGAAGGTTTTTACCTGGCGCCAAAATGTTAGCAACGTCGGCGCCAGGCGAGTCTCACTTGGGAGGGCATTCCATAGTCTGGGGGCAGTTGCTGAAAAGGCCCTTTTCCTGCAAGCCATCCCTTTCACCTCCTTAAGGGATGGCTCTTTCAGGAGGGCCCCCTGACTAGATCTTAATTGCTGGGTAGGTTCATATGGAAGGAGGCGGTCCTTCAGGTATCTAGGTCCTAAGCAGTTTAGAGCTTTATATGTCAAAACAAGCACTTTGAATTGGGCTCGGGCAGCAACTGGTAACCAGTGAAGGTTATACAGAATCGACGTGATGTGTTCCTTGGTGGCCCTACCACTCACCAGCCGTGCAGCACGATTCTGAACCAGTTGCGATTGCCAGACTGTCTTCAAAGGCAGCCCCACGTAAAGCGCATTGCAGTAATCAATATGGGATGTTACCAGTGCATGCGTAACTGTCATGAGGCTCCGTTCATCTAGGTAGGGGCTGAAGTACAGCTGAATTATAAAGAATTCAGCTGCACTCCATGTCAAAAAGTATTTGCTGGTCTTAAGGGAGCCACAGGAGTTTTTGTTGTTTTGACCCTTCCGGGATGTCACTGACGAACGGTGTGAACCCGTAGTTATGCTGTATAGTTTATTGATAGATGCACGCACTTCAGAAAACAGTGATGTGGTTTTATTCTTTTTCAGAGTTTGCATCATGTGCAGAATGGAGACTTTGGTTTTCTTCTTTCTCCTGTGCCTAAAGAACCCAGTGCAAACAAGTGGCTGTAACTTAGAGCCTTCCCCAAATCACTGTGTTTGTTCGCTGCGAGATCTGCAGCAGTCAGAGAGGCAGACCTTCCTGACATGCTTAGCAGCCACCACCTATGAGCTTCGAGGAGGAGACCTATCACATTTGGGGGCTTTGTCCAATATTGAGCCAGAACCACAACTCATTGACATCCTAGAAAGCCTGACAGTCCGCAAGCTGATCTTTACGGATGTCGTGGTGCCAGAAGCTCTCTTGCCAGGAGCCTTGGCGTTTGTGTCCTATGCGCCTCTGGTTTCAGCCCTGGAATTTGTCAACTGCACCTTCCTTAGAGCTGCCCAGGGGCCAGCCAGTGCCATTCTCGGGGTCAAGGTGTCTTCTTTGCGTTTCCACAAGGTGACTGCAGAGCCCTTGGATGACAGATTTGACCTATCACCCTGGAGAAGCTGGCTTGGGGACTTAGAAAACCTGACCATTTCAGAGTCACAGGTCACATCTATCCCTTGCAAAATGGGTGCAGCGTTCACTGCGTTGCATTTACTCGATGTTTCGGGAAACCATTTCCAAGACCTGAGTCTAAGTTCATCCTTTTGTGAAAGAGCTTTCCCTCGTCTCCAGGTATTAAAACTAAGCCACAACCATCTGACTTCTTATGAGACGGTGTGCAAGAGTCTCAGTCATCTCCACAGGCTCATCCACTTAGACTTGAGTCAGAACAACTTTCTCCTGGAAGTGTCCTCTTTTCCTTGCACATGGCCGGAATCACTTCTGATTTTTAATTTGTCTGCCACAGGATTGCAGTACACGGGCAGGTCTCTGCCTCCAAATGTCCAAGTATTAGATCTCAGTGCTAACAGCATTTTGACTCTCAGCCTCTCAAACCCTGGCTTGAAAGGACTCTACCTCTCCAACAACAGACTGCAGGCAGTCCCGTCAGTCAAGGGGCTTCCTAGGTTAGAGGTTCTCAGTTTGGATCAAAACCAGATCTCCCGGCTTCCTAGTGAGGCTCTGCAGCCTCTGACACACCTACGTAGCTTAAAAGCAGGCCTCAACCCTTATAATTGTTCCTGCCGCCAGTATATCAAAGAAATCCAGGCCTTGGCCACCCAAAGGTCCCTGCTCCCTGACTGGCCTCATGACTATATCTGCAAGTCCCCTCCAGCTTTGGAGAACTACCTCCTGGATGAAGTGCCTCTTTCATCCCTGCAGTGCAACAAGGGTCTGGTCAGTCATGGCTCAGTAGTGAGTTTGCTGACATGTCTTCACCTGCTTCTTTGTTGGCTTCCAACGTAGCCATTTTCAAACAATACAGTGGACCCTTGTATAACAAACGGTTTGTATAACATAAAATCTGTACAACATAAAAAATTCCAGAGATAGGGGAAATTTGCTTAATAGAATCGTCTATGGGGTGAATCCGTAGAACATAAGTAGGAATTACTCTCTTTTCAATGCATTCTTATGGGAAATTTGTATAAAGGAAAATTTGCTTAACATAATTTCATTTGGAACAAATTAATCTCTTTGTACAAGCTACCACTGTACTTTGAAACCGTACTAAATCTAGACTCACTGCCTGGACACCAGTGTTTTGAAGAATAAATCAGAGAACCAGAATTGAGAGAAAGGTCTGAACCTTTTTTTTTTTTTTTTTTTTTTGAAAACAATGTGTACTACAAACCTTGTAAGATGCTATGCTCCTATGGTTATAACTTATGTGCATGTACTTTGTAGTTAAAAAGCAAGTTTTATTTTTAAAAGGAAAGTCATATGTAGCTATGATTACCCACAAGGCGTTCAGCATATATTCATTAAAAAAAAAACTTCCTGTTCTAGTCCATCAAAGCTCATGTTATTATAAATATATTGATCTTAAAGTGGCAGGAGGATTCTCCATGGCTTTTGCTGCAACAGCCTAGCACTGCATGCCCTTCAGAGTGTGTTCCAGTGCTCAATGTTTCAGGCATTTCCCGTTCTTAACAGAGTGCTTCCTCACTGTGTTGAGAAGAGATGAGAGAATATCTTTCACCCTTGACCGTTTATTTAAAAATAAATAAATCATGACTCTCAGTACTGCTACAGTCACTAAAAATGTAAAAGCTTCCGAATGGGCTTGGTGGGTTAGGGGAAGAAAACAGCAATCAAGACACAAATTGTAGATGCTAGCTAACCTTCAGCCACCCTCAGTTTGCACTCTTGTGTTGATTTTGTTTTATAGAGAGTGCTCATTTAGACAATATGCCATCAAAGTTGATCCAAAACACACTATAGTCTCCTCTGAGAATCAGAAAGATTGGCTTGTGGGTCTCCGTTTTGCTAACTAACAGGGAAAGTACACAGTAAGGAAAATACACATTGATCCCCAGGTACATTTGCAATTGCCTCAGGTGAATTCACCTTAGATGACCAAACAGGTGTCTGCAAAGAGAGAGAGGAGGAAATTGCTGTGATGAATTCTAGAAAATTCATCTTTTGATCTGTCCTGTCATCTGTATAATCTGTTGATCCCTGGCTATGTCATGCCCTGGGAGAGGAAGACACTGACTTCCTTTGTAATTCACAGGTGGATGCCAAGTAGCAAATGTTGTGTTTTCCTCATCCTCAAAATGTTTGTTGTGGGTGTAAAGAGCAAATGGAAGAGCCCTTACATTGCCTCTTCTGAATATCAAAGCCTATTCTCACCCAAAGATGTTTATGAGGGGATAGCAAACGGATACAATATATTTCCTTGTGTATCAAACGAGTCCCTGGGCTTCAAAAGGTTACATCAGATGGCAAACAGGTTGCTACTGTCAACTAAGGAATTTACCTGTCAAAATACACATCCTATTCAGATGATGGAACACTTGAGCTCAAGAGGAATGCGGTAGCCTTTTGTTCACTATCAAAGGGGAAAGTCTTTACTCATAAGTATGCTAATTGATACACTGTCCTGAGCCTAATTCACATTCCTGAAGAACAAAGAGAAATCCTAAAGCTGTTAGGGCTATAATAATGGGCTGCTTAACCAGTTACACAGAGAGCTTCTACCCAGGACTACGCAGCCATGTGATCTCCGTATTGATGCTGGCTGAACGCCAGAGACAACAGCAGAATCTTTCCCTTCTTTTTATAATGTGAGTATTAGTTAGATCAGCCAGATTTATTGTGTTCCGTGGGGTTGCAGTATTTGACTTTATTTTCCTGAGACTGGTTTTTTTAAGCGACTTTGTAAGTTTGTTTTAGAAATCTGCCTTTGTTAAAGCTCCAAGAATCTGTAACTCTTGCCAGATGATGCTGACAAGAAGAGATTCCTGTTTTTACTTTTGCTTTTTCTTTTAAAATAAAGTTCTTTTCTTTACCTTTTAACTGGAATCTCTGTGTGCCTGAGGGGGAAGTCATTGCTAATTAACCAGAGCCTTAGCCAAGGCTGCACGCTACTGACATTTCCGTGAGCAAGAAAGTTTCTCTTGATTGAGCTCTATGGGACTCGGAGTTCTGAGGCTCCCGAGCTGAGGGTTGTTCAGAGGAGACAAATCCCTTTTTAGCTGGGGCATTGCGGGAGTAAGCTCACCCTCCCAGAATGAGCTGTGTCGCTAGTTAAATTGAGGATCCTTCTTGAATGATCCTGGGGTGTGTCAAGTTCCCCAAATTATTATATTTTTGGTGGCAGCGAAAAGATGGCATGTGGTAAACGTCCTGAAGGCGTCACAATTGCAGTCCTTGTTTGCAGCTTGTTAAGGCAGCTTCTTTTGTATGCATTCATATTTTCTGGAGACATAGCTACAGATGAAGCTGCTCTGGCCACGGTGACACATGCCCTAGTGACGCCCCGGCTGGACTACTGTAATGCACTCTATGTGGGACTACTGATGAAAAGTCTTGGGAAACTTCAATGGGTCCAAAATGCAACAGCCAGACTGCTGACTGGGGTGGGGTACAGAGATCACATTACACCCCTATTAAAACAGCTCCACTGGCTGTCAATCAGCTACAGGCACAATTCAAAGTGCTGACCTTGACCTACAAAGCACTATACGACCTGGGTCCTAGCTACCTCAAAGATCGGATCTCACAGCATTGACTCGGCTGTTAAGATAATCAGGAGAGGCCCTTCTCTCCATCCTGCCACCCTCACAGGTACGTCTTGTGGGAACCTATGAAAGGGCCTTCTTGACTGCTGCACCCAGACTCTGGAACTCCCTCCCACTAGAGGCCAGGACTGCCTCATCTCTGTTGTCTTTCCGGAAACAGGCAAATACCTTCCTCTTCAGGCAAGCTTTCCCTAAATGATGGACTACCATGTGTCTTTTATATGAATCTATAGGTTCACATAGACTTTGTGTTTATAACCACTTATAACCTTGTAGCTTTAATGTAATGTTGTCTATTCATGCTGTAAGATGTCCCTCAATTCCTTGTTCTCAAATATTTGAACATGTTTTAATTGTACTGGACTGTATATTGTCCCTCATTCCTGTAAGCTGCCTTGGGTCCTTTTCCAAGGAGAAAGGTGAGTTAAAATACTCTAAAATAAAATAAATAAATAAAATAAATTAACAAGCTGTGAACAAGTGCTGATTGACAATTTCGTTTTCTTTTTTGATGATGATGATGATGATGATGATGATGATGATGATGATGATGATGATGATGATGATGATGATGATGGTTTTATTATTGGTCTAGGACCTAGGTGTTCCAGTGCAACTTTAAATCCTGGAATGAAGACCTTTAAACTAAATAACTAAACTAATATGCCTGAAACTGTCATGAGTGCTGCCCTGCTTCTTCTCTCCTCACCCCACCAACCACCAGCACCCCTTTTCTGCACTGGCACAAGCAGTAAAACTGCCTGAACCAATGCAGATATCTTTACTGCCAAAAGAAGTAGAATCTCCAGCAGGGGAGGAAAGAAGTATTGATTGCAAGGGAAACTCCAGGCTGGCTTTGCATTGACTGGTACATTGTATAGAAAACAGAATGTTATTTTAATGTTGCATGTTTATTTTTGCATTTCTGTGAGCTTCCCAAGAATCCCTACCATTGGGCAGCCTGTACAATATTCATATAGTAAATGAAGAAATCATGCTTGTGCTCTCAAGAACTTTTAACCCTCATGCTGCGGGTGGCCACGCCCAGGGAGGCTCGAAAAACATCTACCCGAACTCGAGCCTTCTCTGTGGCTGGTCCAGTTTTGTGGAACCATCTCCCCAATGAAGTGCGCCTTGCACAGTCCCTGCCAGCCTTTAGGAAGGCGTTAAAAATCTTGCTCTTCCGAGAAGCGTTTGGTGACTGATTTTTTCCCCTCTCTCCGCCATCTGCCATCTACCTTTTTGGTTCCACTGATTGTTTAATTGTTTTAACTGTTATACTGTATTTAATTGTTTGATTTTGTTTATGTTATTTTGTTGTGAACCGCCTGGAGTTCCTTCGGGAAGACGGGCGGTATATAAGTCTAAATAAATAAATAAATAAATAAATAAATAAATTGTACAACTGCTGCTCTTTTAAATAAGTCTCATGCCAGCAGCATACTGGTTTCTTTTCCTTCTCTCCCACACTAAAAGTAAATCACATCCTCACATCAGCTCATTCTTGGTTTCAGCTTGTCCCAATTCTCCACCAGCTTGCAAGATTTCCATTTGTCCTATGCTATTGAGGCTAAATCTACCAAAACCCTAACAAGAATGTGCCAAGAAATATGAAAAAGAAAACAATGCCCCATAGACTGGAAATAATCAATATTCATTCCAGTCCCTAAGAAAGGAGGTACCAAGGAGTGTTGTAACTATAGGACCATTGCTTTAATTTCCCAGGTAAGCAAAAGTGATCCTCAAGGTACTGCAATAAATTCCTTTACCTCACATAGATAGATTTAGAAATGCCTGATGTTCATGCTGGATTCAGTAAAAGGAAGACAAAAACAACCACTACAGAATAACTATACAACTTTAGTGTTGACAATGACATTGAAATAGTTACAGGTTTTGTATACCTTGATTCAGTCATTGATCCAAATTAAGACTGCAGCCAAGAAATCAGAAGAACTGAAAAGGACAGCAATGAAAGAATCAGAAAACATCATCAAGTGTGAGGATGTGTCCCTGGATCCAAGACCAAAATTAACATTCTTGTATTTCTGATTACCATGTATAGTATAAGGGACAATTAAGAAAGCTGACAGGAAAAAACTGATTCATTTGAAATGTGGTGCTGGAGGCAAGCTTTGCAAATACCCTGAACTGCCAAAAAGACCAACAACTGGATCCTAGAGAAAAAATCAAGCCTGAACTATCACTGGAGTAAAAAAAAATTCTCTCTGTGTGTGTGTTTGTGCACTCCCACAAGTCTGCCTGCCCAGCTTCTCCCCCAACAACCCACATAAACCTTACACTTGCACACATGTGCACACACGCGCACACACACACGCACACACAGCTCGCCCATCTGTCCCTTTCTTCCTCCTCCTTTTCCTTCCTCTTCCAAGTAAAGGAGGCTGCCTGTTCCAGGAAGGTGCTCGTGACTCTCTAACATCAATTTTGCACCCTAAGATCATTTGGGGGGGGATTTGCCCCTGTTACCCCTCCCCTAGTTATGCCACTGCATGCAATCACAGTCCCATGATTATTATTGTGTAGTGTTTGGACATTACAGGTAATGAGATGTATGGTTTGACGGTGATTTGGGAAGGATCCCATGCCAAAATCATATGAAATCAGGAAGATTCGCACTTGATTTCCAAGATCTACCCTTTACTTTCTTCCCACGGCAGGGTCTTTCCCTTCTAGGTCAAGGGCTGAGTTTTAATATGTACAATATATAAGTTAAGATAGACTGGCTGGAGCTGGCTGAGAAGAAGGTGGTTGGTGTGAGTCCAGCTCCAGCTGAGCTCTGAAGGCTGGGAGGGGCGGTACCGGGAGGGGAGGGGACCCCTCCCTGGGCAAAGAGGAGTATTCATAGGTTCGCTATAAGTCAGAGGTGACTTGGGGCCTTTTCACACGAGCCCTAAGATCCGCTGGCCACTTAAATTCGGACCAGAGATCTTAGGGGTTTGTTGCTGTTCCTGCGTTCCCACCCCCTCCGCACTCCTGGCTGCTGGCTGCGTGAGGGGAGGGAGAAAAAACAGGAAGAAAAGAGATGTGGCTCACCTCCGTTCTGCCTCTCGCTCTTGCCGCGGCAACATTCCAGTCTCTTAAGTAGCTCTTAAAGGGGCGGGAGCCAAAAAACAACAAACAGAAGCGAGGAGAGCCCCGCACTCACTGTCGTTACACCGCATCAAAGAATTTTCACCTCCAGAGAGCAGGTACTTGAAAGGTGTGCTGGGACACGCTAAAGTGGGCGTGGTCGCACTTAATTTCCTGTAAACTCTGGAGCTGGTGGGGAAACATTTTTAAGCTCCGGAGCTGGGAGCCATTTGCCCCGGAGTTTAGGGGTCGTGTATAAACGCCCTTGATGGCGCATAACAGCAGCAGCAGCAGTGTTACTCCAGGAGTAGCTGCTAGAAGCTATCCTGGATAGATACAACAATTAAACATTAACAGTAACTCGATCAGCCTAAGTAATGCTATCTGCTTTGCTCAACTGTCATGCCAGAGAAGCTGAGCAAAGGAGAGCGAAACCATGGATGCCAAGCAGGTGGGTTCTACACAGAAGAGTCGGGCAAGGGGGAGTATTGCAAAGAAAGCTCTTTGTTATTACATCCCTCCAGAATTGAGCTCAACGTTTCCTTCCGTCATGTTGGCTCTGAGTGGATGTCAACATGGGATTGGCCGGCAACCAGACTGCTTGGCTGCTTGCTACCCCTCTGACACATTTTTGCCAAGTATTGATGCTAGGAATTGAGGCATCACCACCCTCTCTGCTGTGCTTCCTTACAGGCCGGACAGGATGTGTGTGTCCAAGCTGCTGTGGGAATTCGACAAATACCAGGTACTCAACCCAGAGAATAGAGACTCTTCCATGAGGGATTTCTGTAAAGCACTTAAAAATGACCACAGTCTAGCTCTCATGAGGACTACTCTGTCACATTGGCTGATTATTCGAGGCATATATGGTGCTCTTTGAATTTGAGAACAAAAACATTGGTATATTGGTGGGGGAGCTTATTGTTAGGACAGAAATGGCCTTCAAAAGGACACAGTGAAGTATATGGTCAAGAAGGAACTTGAGAGGGCAGGGAGGGAGTAGAAAAAAGAGAAGAGCCACGTTGTCATATACAGTATTTGCTTAAGCAGATGTCACTGAGCTGCTTAGCAGAAATGCAGAACTTTTACCTTATGGCTGTCTGCACTACATTCCGCCAGGTCACTGCTTTCATATTTCTGAATTGGTTGTATCATTCTATATTTGTTTTGCAGAATGCATGTTTGGTGCTTTCTTGATTCAGGCAAGGCAGTGTGTCATTTATCAGGTGTCATCTCTCCCTTGATCATTTATCCTTCCGTCTCTCCCTACGCCTAGCTTGTATGTCCCTTGGCTGGCTGTGAGGAGATCCTCTTCCCACCTCTCTTCTGATCCCCGCCCCCCCAAGAATGAGAGACTGTTTCTTCTTCCTTTACAAAAAGTCTTTATTTAACAGCAAATCAACTGGGGCATCGACTTATCCTGACCAGCTTCTTGCTTCAGAAGTGAGTCAGGCTCTGATCTTTCTTCAAATAACAATTCCTGCTCAATGTGAGTGGGGGTGGAAATCAACTTTTTATATTTCTGGCTAGACTTCCTTTCCCTTTCAGGGTTCAAGCATTGTCCAAATGTTCCTTGTAAAACACCAAACCTATCTGAGGCTCCCAAACCTTCTTTCCCCAAGTAGGGTGCATTGAGGGTTTGAAGGGACTCATCCCACAAGATTTCCCAAGGGGCCTGGGACATGGCCTATTTTCCCAGTAATTCCTCTCTCTCTCTCTTTCTTTCTCATTTCCCTTGCAGCAGTTTCTCTCCAGTAAGGTGGTTTTCTATACATTTGTCTTTCCACTCTTTCTTGGCATACTCATATGGTCCCTTGAATTCCACCCATTTTTCTGATGTGTAGATCTTCCTCTACTATTGTCGCCCAATCTTCCTCTTCCTTTTTCTCCTCCTCCTCCCTCTTCCCACACCAATGCGTTACTTCACATTTTATATCCTCCTCTTTCCCCACATTCCCCCTCTTTCCTCTCCCCTTCCTCTTGTCCTTCCTTCTGTTCTGTCCCAACATGTAGTCCCTCCCAATCCCTCTCTAATAAGAGTTCCGTTTGTGAGGAAGATATTTCCATTTTTGGTGAAGGATAGCCCTTCTCCAGTAGCCACTTGCAACTGGTCTGGCTGCTCACACTGGCTTTAATCCGTAAATGGTCTGTATGTCATAGGAGGACCCAACATCACACACAAATCTTTATGTGTGTAAGGGGATATGGGTGCCCGTCAGCCAGGAAGCTCTCATTTGTGTCGATGGGCTCTGCAGGCTCAGGTTTCAAAGCTCTCCTTGGGCATCAGAGGGAGTGCAAAGCCATCTTCATAGCAAATCATCTTCAACAGCTGCTAGACAGCCTAGCATGGATAAAAACATAATTGTATGGACTGTGTTTTTATTTCAAAAGCATAGTGTGATATCTTATACTTAGAAAACCCAAATACTTACCTTTTCAAATATACAGTACAGTGGAACCTTGACTTACGTCATTAATCCGTTCCAGTGGTCTAGACCTAAGTCAAACATGACTTAAGTCAAACGAACGTTTCCCATAGAAAGTAATGGGAAAGCGGATTAATCTGTTCCAGATGATGAAAAAGACCCCCGAAAACAGCAATTTAACACAAATTTGACTGGGATAGGAGATTCCTTCTGGGGATGTAAATGAAATGTCTCTTCAAAGAGAGGGGGAGGCAGTGGAATTATAGTCCACAAGTTATATGCCTCCACTTTTTAATGTTCATAGCAACAATGTCTAACATTTAAGTTTTACTGATTTTAACCTGACGTTCCAAGTTCTGAACAACCCTATGCTTACCATTAGAGTCCCACAACTGTACAGCTCCCCAACTAAAATGCTTCCATTGTGGACCAGACTTCTGAAGCCAGATTTTTACAAGACTGAGCCGACTGTCTAACCAGCGAGGCCAGCCCCGAGCTCCCAGCCCTTCTCCTCCTCCAGCGGCGGCTTCGGTGAGGCCGAGGACCAGCTCCAGGTGCTCAGAGCTGGCCTCGCCGAAGCCACCACTGCCGGAAGAAGGCAGGAGCAGTTTGGAGACGGCAGCCACGAAGCTGGGTTGTGGCTGCTGCCAGATTCCAGTGCCTTGCGCCGGGGCTCCGCGCTGTAAGTCAAAGCCTGCGACTCAAGTCAAACAGGCCCCTTCTTGCTGCAAGTCAAATATGATGCAAGTCAAGCAGTATGTAAGTCAAGGTTCCACTGTACAACTGCTAACAACCATCCATGGCTACTGCTAATGGCACGTTAACTATACTGTATACCCCTGGGTATCCCAATTCACCCGATATCACCGAGCAGCCAGCTTGAATGAAACTCCCGAATTGGCAAGGCTTGAAATAAACCTAGCCTTCTGCCCTTAACTGATGGATTGAACAGTTTTGTCTGTGTGATGCACTGGATCCAACCCAAGGATAGACTAGGTGATACCTTTATAGGTCACTAAATAAACAAGCTATCTTTATCTAAGCATTGTAGCAAAATGCATTCTTGATAGTGGATGTAGTCTACCAGGCACCGAGATCTTTTGTTGGAAGATGGAATTCACCAAATGGTGGTTGCAGGAGGCAGGGCTGATTTTAAAACTGCATCAAAGTCCCGGATAAGATTTCAAACACAGGTTATTTGCTTCTTAGTGCAAAACACAGGCTGCCCATTCCATGTTATAGACACCCAGCAGACTGACAGGTGGACCCTGCTTGAGCACAGTGATAGGAAAGTGTTGCCCCCGAGGCAGCAGGCCAGTTTGCTGTGTGGCATATTCAACTCTAACTCTAATAGCTGAAGGGCAGTAGCTTCAGCTTGGAACAGTTACAGTACCTCCCTTTGCCTAATATGAAAACCCAATCCCACATTCGGTCACGGTGTCAGCCTACAAATTCATCAACTAAACCCAGAAACCAGCACTAGAGAGAATACACCCTCCATGTGTGTGTGGGGGATTTGAAACTAAAATTCATTTGTTCCTGTCACCGCTGTATGAACATGTAACTGCAGGCTCCCAATGTGCTGTTTGTCCTATGCAAGAATTCCTTCTCCATGTAGGGATTATTATTTGTGTTCTTTGTTTATATCCCACCTATCTAATAGCATAGTAAGTCAACACTTATAGTAGGGCCTCGTGATTAAACAGATTCAATCCCCACTGAAAGGACACTTGCGTCAGTCATGTTGCTGATACTGCCTGACTGGGTGGTGTGTTGTGTCGTTACAGTCATGACCAACTCTTTGTGACCCCATGTCCATGGAGTTTTCTGGGCAGGAATACTGGAGTGGTTAGCCAGTTCCGACTCCAGGCACCTACAGCACCTGGTATTCCCTGGTGGATGCCCATCCAAGTAATAACCAGGCCCGACCCTGCTTAACTCCCCAAATCAGCCAAGATCAGATGTGCTTAGGGCATGGTAGACTCCTTATTATTTGGCTCTCTTACTGTGAATCGCATGCTGCCACTTAGATGGCCCTTTGGAGTTGGGACACTTGGGTGTGTATGCACAAACATGACTCCGCCGCCTTCAGCTGCCTCAGGGTTGCTGATAAGGAAGAACTTGCTTGCCACCTCCCTCCTTTGATCTTGGTCCCAGTACTGCCATTCAGTTGTTGTAGGACAAAACTGCAAACTACAGGCTGTTTGGATCTAGTATTCCCCTGGTAGAGAGCTTTGAGTGCGTGAGGTAGGTTAAGAGCAATGCTGTCGGGAGGCTGAACTACAACATAAGTCTGGACTCCTAGCAGGGTCCCTTCAGGCAATGGACATCCGTCTAGGATGCATCCGCCCTTTTCAGGAATGAATCACATGCAGAAAACGGAGAATTCCAGCACGAGCGAGGGCAGAGAAACCCTCAAAGGACAGCTACTAAGCAGCAGTAACACTCAACCCAACTTTTATCAATACTGCACAAAAGAAAACAAGGGTAGATGACCCTAACGTGCTGCAGAGAGGTCAGTTTTGACTACAACAGAAACTATGAACAGAAAATATGAAAAGCCAGGAAAAGAAAAACAAGACCACTGCCATTCCTGTGACCAAAAGGTGTCTCAATTCCTTCTGTGGAGTTTCCTCTTTTCTTAAAAGATCATGCCCTTGCGTGGATGCTTGTTGCATCACACCTTCATCCTGGTGCTTGTTGCATGTCTGGCACAAGACTAGTTCCCCTTTTCAATGGTGCCTCAGCCAACCACAACTTCCTCTTTTGTCATATGGTCTCTTATGTTGATGGTAAATCTTTGGCTGAATGGGACTTTAAGGCAAACCAAGAACTGTAGAGTCGAACTGTAGAGTCGACACTTTTCACAACACTCAGCAATTACAGGAACTGGCCTGGAGCCAGTGAGCCACATTCCTTCCTTCCGAATGTGTCTATCTTCTGATACATTTTGTCTAGATTTAAGCACCCAAGAGGTAACTGAAGAACCCAGACAAGACATCTGCTAGAAAGGGAGGAAGAAATTGGGAGAAAGATTCATTTGTACTTCTAACCTGATGTTTCTTCCAGGCTCATCAAAGCAAGAGAGCTTTGTGGTAGTAAATGAAGATTCAAACCGTTTGATATTCATTAATAAGGCAGATAAAGGAGCTCAGGTGAGTACATTTCTAGAGTGTCTGGAAGCTGAGTCATGGCAAGTGGACTTCTTTTCTTGTGAGACCAAAACGTTTCACTGCTCATCCAAGCAGCTTCATCACTCTCAGGAAAGTTAATGGCGAGGCCTCCATTTTATAGTTCATCTTGATTTCACATCACCCTGGTCTGAATAGACTCGTTAGGTGGACAACGGCCTGAATATTCGAGCCATTTCGATCTCACAAGAAAAGAAGTCCAGTTGCCATGACTCGACTTCCAGATAATCTCACCTGGTTGGCTGAGAATCCTCACAGACATTTCTAGAGTGGTCATTTTGGTTGGTCTTCAAATGTTAGAGAACACACAATGAACACCAGAGTGGCTTTGGCACCACATAGACTGCAGGTGGCCTAGGCTGGCATTTCCAAGAGAATCCTTATGTCCCAACCTCACAAGGGCAAACTTATTTCGTATACGTACAGCCATGGATTCAGGCAAGCCTTGTGGGAGATGCCGTGATAGCCTCTGAAAAGTCTATCATGCGGCACAAAGATACAACCAACCACTTGTAACTGCCAGCCACCTAAAGCTAACCCCAGGATCACCACTAACACTTGAGCTGGTGTCCAAACACACCTCCCAAGTAGCAGGTCTCCCATGTCAACTCCCATCATCTTCAGGTAGGACTGGGAAGGGACCCATGGGATTGCTGTTGATAGGCAGTGCAGAGCTGGGATGGGGATGCTGCACCCCTGAGCCTCACGTTGCTGGACCACCATTGTCCTCCTGAGCCTCTCTGTCTCTGCCATCATACGCTGTGCCACTTCATGAGATATGTGTGTAAAAGAGGTAGTGTACAGATGGAGTAACACAGAGAGAAAGAGTCGTACAATCACACTCCTTGGATCATGCTTATGTTGGTCCCAGTATCTGGAACCTTTTTCTTTTGGTAATTGTATGGCTTTTCTATTATTGCTATGTTTTGTTGTTCGTCTGTTTGCCACTGAGAGTAGCAGCGTTGCTACTAGTTGGGCAGGATAAAAACATAAATAAATAAAATAAAAATAATCAGGCAATACTGAAAAATTCACACCCTTCAGCATCTGGCTGTAGATGGATAACAATATCCCACATTATTTGCAAATGCCAAGTGACTGACCTTTCTTCCACCTGAGATTCGACTGGCTCCCACACTGTCTTTAAAAAAAATCTGAAGACATGGCTTTATAGATCTGCTTTCCCTGAAAATGAATTATTATTTTCATTACCCGGTCTTTCATTCTTATGCTGTCTTTGCCAATCTTTGTTTTTTGAATATGTGTTTACAATTTTAATGTAGATGTAGTTATGTGTATTTTTTTTATTTGTCATGTTGTTTTACATTGTATATTGTTCCATTTTTATGATGTATTTTGTAACCTATGCTGCCAGATGGCACGGTAGAGAAATCCAATAAATAAATAAATAAATCTTGTGGTTCAGCAGCCACTCATGGTGTGAATAATGCTGAACCTGATGGACAAATGATTAGACTTACATATAAGGGAACGTTTTGGGTTCTTATTTTCTGAATTGATGTAATTTGGATGGTAATTCTGAAGGTCAAGGTAAGGAAAAGGAGCTCCCTCAAGTAGTAAAACATGTCTGTGCATCAAAGCAAATAATTTTTCCTAACTACATTTCTTGCATTTAGTGTGTTTTATGGTTGTTCATTAGAAGATAAACATGGGATTAATTTTCAAGTCTGATTGTTAAGGCATTCATGCCTGGAAAATCCTATTAATTCACTATAGGCCACCACCCTTTCCTTTAATACTATGTAGCTTGACCCTGAGATAAGTGGATTTTGACTTGTTCTATGCAGTCAGGCTGTGTGCAACTGCTAGTGAACTTAATAGGGTTTACAATGTACATGAGATATGTAAGCAGGGGTTTTGCTACTGCCATTCCACCAGTGATTTTCTGTAGTCAAGCCAGGATTTGAACTCAGGGTTTCTGAGACCTAGTCTGCCAATCGATCCAGTACAACAACTGGGTGTCTCCAAGTGGATCTGCAGCTATAGAAAAATAACCTCTCCAATGGGCCTGTGACCACACCTCAGAACCCCCCTGACAGTGGTTCTTCAGTACAAGTGCTAGCTATGACTTGGCTGGGGACCTGACATTATTCTATCTCCTCCCCTCCCAATTGAGGCTCTCCAGGCACATATTGTCCCTATGGCCCCCAAATGTGTTTCTCTGTGCACAGTCCTCTGGAAGTTGCCCACTTATGTCACAGAATGACTCGCCTAATGGTGAGAACAAGTAAGTGTCAATGAGTCTCTCTCACTCAAAGGCAGATAATGTTCTGGACAGCATTGTTCCCATACATTTCCAGGCTGTTGGCAGGGAGAAAGTGTGTTAATATGCAAAAATGTCATAGATTACTTGTGATGTCAGAATAACAATAATGGTAGCATAGCTGTGGAGAACGGAAGAATAATGGAACAAGTTCCTTTTTTAAAAAACCCTGTTCTGTACATAACATTCTGATGTTAAGTACAAAACATCACCATGGGGCATGGTGGGTCAGCGAACTAAGGCTCCGAAAACTGTTGGCTCCAAAGTCAGCAGTTCGAATCCCGGGTGCAGTGGAGCGAGCTCCTGCTGATAAATACAGAGACCTTACAAAATACAGAGACCTTTGGATAGTGGGCGGCATATAAATTGTATAAATAAATGAAATGAAATGAAATGAAATGAAATAATCCCAGCTCCTGCCAACCTAGCAGTTCGAAAGCATATAAACACAAGTAGATAAATAGGTACCGCTGTAAAAAGTGGGAAGGTAAAACAGTGTTTTCTTGCAGCCATGTGGGCCACATGGCCATGGACTTGCACAACACTGGCTCTTTGGCTTGAATATGGAGATGAGCACTGCTCCTAGAGTCAGACATGACTAGCACGCATGTGCGGGGGGAATCTTTTCCTTTTGTGTATGTACATCTGCTGGCATTACGTCTAGTTTGGCCCTCAATGGGACTAAAAAAGAAAACGAGGGGTTCAGGAGAGGCTATGTGGCATGCATTGTTTTATCACCTGTCTTTTAAGAGCTTTGAACAAGTGGTTAGAAGTAGAAGTTGTTTCCAGAACATGGAAAATAATTATTGGAGAATTTGAGATCCGGAAGGTGTAAAGGCTAATGAGTGAACTGTTACCCCTTTACAGGAAAGCTGCTTCACCATTGATGGAGTCTTCAATTTAGACACTGGTCAGGTACCAAATATCCTGGATCTTTTTCTCTGCAGAACCTTCTGCAATATATGAGGTGCCATGCAAGTATTCCCACCCAACTATGGGCCAATCGACTCATTTGGAATGTTGAGAAGTGAGAGTTTTACAAAATGGCAGCCATGTTATGCAATGCATGACCAGTCTAGGACATTTCTGGAAGGTAAACTGTTAAAGCTAGAAGTTAAAACAAATAGTTTAGTAACTGGAATACAAAGTAGAGGTACAGTAGCTACCAAGTAGATGATCAGTCTTTGGAACTCTCTGGTTTGCTTTGCTTCATGATTTTTGCTTCAATGCTTATTTCACAAAATGACCACTTTAAAGAAAACACAGGAGGGGAATAGGCACCTTGGGGGGGGTACCAAGATATGTGTTTGCAGGTACAGTGTTTGAGACCCAATTCAGATCGGTCTAAGCTGGCCTGATTTTGTTGGGCATTCATCCAAGATATTTATAGGACCCTAATTTAAACTTCACATTTTGTTACATTGGATTCTAGAAATCAGTTACAGTATTTTTCAGTGCATAAGACTATATTTTGTGTTAGACTAGAAATTGAGGGTCATCTTATACATGGAAGTAAGCCAAGGAAAGAACTGCACTGTTGCAAAACTAATTTTGGGTTGAAGAAATGGAGGTGGTCTTATACATTGGGGCAATGGGGGAAATATGGTACATTGTATGGAAAAATACTCCCTGTTGAGGATGGCTGGGGTGACTGCATTTGCTGTATAATTTGCTGTATAATTAGAATACATGGCAGTACAGTATTCTAATTACTCACAAAAGTAGTTTGTAGAAGGATGTTTTTGCTCCAGTTCTCAACATTTTAAATGTGTCAGAATAAAAATGATTTGGATTTGCAGCACTGTAATTATTTAATAGGGATGGGAAGGAAAAGAAAGATGATGGTTATGGCAGAAATTGTGCTTGACATGCCCAATGCTTTTTAGTACTAGATTTTTTATTTTATTTTTTTAAATACAGTGGTACCTTGTATAAAGGAATTAATTCGTTCTAAAAGAAATTCTGTTCAGCAAATTTTCCTTTATACAAATTTCCCATAGGAATGCATTGAAGACAGAATAATCCCCAATCACGACCATTTTAATGTTGTACAGATTTGCCCCATAGGCGATTATGTTAAGCAAATTTCCCCTATCTCCAGAATTTTTTATGTTGTACAGATTTTATGTTATATAAACCGTTTGTTATATGAGGGTCCACTGTACTGTAATAATGTTTTGTGTAAAGATTAGGCCACCATCAAAATGGTAGGTCATCTAGCACGTGTTTTTGCCTGATGCTGGGTGTAGCTCATACTGCTGCTTGTGTGGGTATTATTATTATTATTATTATTATTATTATTATTATTATTATTATTATTATTATTATTATTATTATTATTATTATTTTAATGGTTTTCCACTTCAGGACAAACTATTCCTGGAACATCTGCAGCCTCTGCTGGTCATGGTGCCTCATGGCTACAGTATATCCTTGCTGGTGTGTGAAGGCTACCACTGTGGACTCCAGGCAAAACCACCACATTTTGTCCAGAGGGTAAGGAAGAAATCAGGAAGTTGTGATCACAACAGAATCAAATGTTGCCATCTGTCTTGCTGTAAGATCTACCTCCTTTTGCCAGGCACTTTACATAGAGGCCGTTCTCCCTGTGATCATGATATAAAAGTTTAGTTATGGAATTAGTTAGCTTCAAGTATGTTAGGTACACTTTTAATCTTAGCCTGGTAGATGAAGGTGATGATCAATAAGAGAGGGGAACTTTCAGCTACTTACCTTTCAGGTCCCTCTTTCATTGAAGACTTAGAGGGCTGCTGCTGCTGCTGCTGAATACCAGGTTGGTTTGACTTATACCAGTGATGGCGAATATTTTAGAGACCAAGTGCCCAAACTGCAATTCAAAACCCACTATTTTTTTGCAAAGTGCCAATACAGCAATTTAACCTGAATAGAGGTGGCTGTGAAGGGGCAATGTCAGGTCCCCACAGAAAGGGCTCCGAGTGCCACCTTTGTTACCCGTACCATAGGTTCACCAACACTGACCTATACTTTATGCTAGGCATGTCCAAACTTCGGCTCTCCAGATGTTTTGGACCACAACTCCCACAGACCTTTGCCATAGGAAATACAGGCTTGGAATTCTGGGAGCTGTGGTCCAAAACATCAGGAGGACCGAAGTTTGGACACGCCTGCTTTATGCACACCTAGCATGTACCACCAAAACTGAGGGTGGTGTGATGGGTGGTAACTAAGTGGTCTCTCCCTCCTGTCCCATGTGGAATCTTGCTTCAGCAGCAGCCTGTGACTACTGTATCTTCAAGGATGTCTGATTTGGGCTTCACAATAATGCACAGAAGCACTTTCTGGGCAAAGCAGTGATGACTATCACAGACCTGGAGGAAACGTTTGCAGGGTTCACACATGGTAGGGGGCATCAATTGTGCTCTGCTAGCCCCACACATAAGAAGCTTCTCTTGCATTGCACCACAGATCAGCTCAAGTGAGAAGATAGTTCAGGATCCATTGCACTGGCCAACAACAAGAATGTTTAGCTGCTATATAAGAAAAGAGTGAGTGTCTGAGGTGTAACCAGATAACACGGGTAGTAAAAAGGCAACCTGTGCAACATTGTGTATAAACCTTTTTGATCAGTTGTATTTCAAGGTTTTCCTATTTGTTCCTAGGTAATAGAATCTGTCTTCCAGGAGACCACCATTCCTGATAATAGTGCCCCGTCTCTCAGAACCATGAGCTTTGTCCAGGTAAGCACACTCCATATGGGATGGCATGGTACCAATGTCTTCAATGCTCTGCTGTAAAAGTTTCCGAGGAGGAAAGTGTGCCCTCATTTATGTGGGCCAACGTTGTCAACATCCAAACTACCCATCTGCTTTATGGTTCAGGGCTCCTGTTTCCATCCTTAGCTCAAAGGATCATAGACATCGTTCTATATTTGTCCTTCTACTGTCAGTCTCCAGCTGTTATCCCACTCACAGCTGCACTAAAATATTACTTGAATCTAACCTGTTTCAGATCTACACAGATGGAACGGCCCAAGACCTGCTCAGTCCAAGAAACAAAACCTTGCATGTGATGGATGTCCCCCCACTGGGTCTGTAAGCATCTAGTTTTAATACAGTCAATGATGCTGGACTGCTCTTTGATGAAAGGGGCATGAAATAATGCCACAGGATGACAGCAAATTTACTTATTTATTTGTTTGATTTTTATACCGCACTATCTGGCCAACGGTCACTCAAATGAAGGAGAATCTGCAATCTGGACTTGTCATAGGCTGGGATCCAGTACGATTTGACCCAGTGGGTTGGGACAGATCTGAAGGGGCAGTCTTCTAATGTACAGAGGAGAGGTGAATATATCCTTGACATAACACTGAAAACCCAGTGTTTCAAGGTGCTGCAAAGAACAGTTTGCTTCCTGCAAAATAAAAATATCAGAGTAGTCAGTCTCACAAGATTTGCCTGGCTATATCTTTGCAGTTAGACTGAGGCAACATTATAGACCTGAAAAGAGAAATGTAATAGGAAAAAAAAGAGACTAAAATGATATGGAGTTAAAATACATATTTGATATGCCAGTACAGGTAACTGCAGCCTTAACCAAGATCCCTCACACTGCCAACAGCATCTCGTTCTCTCTTTAGGGTTGTGGAAGAGGCAATGGAAATAATTGTAAGTGATGCACAAGATGCTACTCATTTCTATCTCCAAGGTCTGTCGGTGCACCGAAATTGTTTGCAACAAGCCTGCCGGAAACAGCACAAAGCAATGTAAGGCCTGCAGAAAGGCAGGGACTGTGTTTAGGGGAACCAGAAAGTAGCCCATGCATCTTTCACTGCATTTTGAGACTGTCTGTTCATTCACCTTTTTCAAACATCCTGCAGACCTTTTCTTAGAAGCTGAATATTCTCAAACAACTGGAAGGGACCCCCAAGAGTCATCGTGTCTAGCTCCCTCTCAAAGCAGGCCACCCATAGCAAAAGTATCCTTGGCAGAAGGCCATCCAACCTCTGCCTAAACGCCCCCAATGAAGGACAATCCAGCACTTTTGAGGCAGTCCGCTTAATTTTTTTAACAACTCACACTCTCATAAAGCCCTACATGCCTTGGCTCCAGGCTATCTCAAGGGCTATTTCTCCCATTAGGAGCCTACCTGGGTATTAAATTCTTCAGGGGAGGCCTCTCTCCATCCCATCACCTTCACAGGTGCGTTTGGTGGGGCCACAGGCGTGGGCTTTTTCTATTGCTGCTTGCAACAGATTATTCAAGAAATGGGATTAAACCTACTTCTTTAATACCAATTATCTTTGAATACTGTATAAAGAATGAAACAAGTTTTAAAAGCAGAGACAGAAACCTAGCATAGACGTTCAACTATCTCCATCTCCCAGATCTGTTACACCAAATTCCTGTGAAGCATCCATTAGACTAACTGCTTTCTCTTTGTTTCATGAAATTTGCGTAGCTTTTCTTGAGTGCATAAATGTACCCTAGATATATCTTGGTGTCTGGTGCTCTTTATTAGGTAGCAATTTCAAGAACTAATCTAAATTCCAAATAACAGTGATTTATAACAATACACACAAAGCCAGTCTTCTGTTTGCAATAAAAGTGTCATAAGCACACTTCAAGGGAGGGTTTTAGAAACTTCATGTGAGAATGGCACCTAGAACTTGGGTTGACATCAAGTATAGTGCTATGTGTGCCCTATAGGAACATCCCTGTCTTTAGTTGCACAAATACAAAGTTCAGAAGGTTCTTATAATTGCATTATTATGCATTTTTTGCATCTTATACCAGGGAGTTACTAGAATATCAATAATGCTTTTGCTTTAGTCCAACCCTTGTTTGGGATTTCTTGCACACGTTGTCCAATTGTGCATTTCAGTTGACTAGACAACACAGAAAATGCTGATTCTGCACTTCAGGTTTGGTGGTTTTTTGGTGTGTGTTGTTTTCTTGTTTTTTTCTTAATTTTTAAGACCTAAACACTGGATCTTTTGCATCTTTCATTTTACAAAACTCTGACTTCTTAGTTGTAAATTTGTAAACATATTCAGTTTCCTTTTGTTATAAACCATTTGATGAACTTAAGGCAAACATTTTCTTCTGTTCAACCACAAATAGGAAATATCTGTGACGTAATGGCAATTATCTAAACTATCTTGTATTCTCCTCAAGATGTGGCCTTCTCTTTACCATCATCACAGAGGTGAGAGTGATGGGGAATCAGGGGTTTCAGCGTGCCGCCATCAGGATCCTGGAGTTCTCTGGAGGAGACGAACAATGCTACACTGACCCGTGAGTGGACGGAGTGGGAGAGGGTTTTGGAGAGCAGTGAGGCAAAGTCAAAGAAAATAACAAGGAATTGTTGCATCTCTTTTAGGCAGGTGTAATTCTCTATCTGTGGCACTTTGTTCAAAGACATTTACTTTGCTGAGATCTCAGATTAATTCATGCTGCATCTACTGTGCCTACTTGTTCCACGCAGGCTTAGAAATGCTGAATTGGAAGGGATCTTATGGAGCATCAAGCCTAGTGCCTGTCAGGGAGGCGCAGTGGGCAATCAAATTCCCATCCCAACCTCTGGCTCGCCAGCCACTGAACTATCGAACAGTGGTGGGTTCTTCCTATTGGATTTGTTTTTCTCCTGTACAGTTTTTTGACCCTTTCCCGGGCTTTGTCTGCTGTGGGCCTTCCTGACGGATCTGGGTGCCTCTCCTGGATCCTGAAGCATCTCCTGGAAGGCAATGCTCTCGCATTCTTGCTCTTGTGCTTGACCCTGCCAGGTACGGTACATGTCTAAATGGCCTATATCTAATCCTCTGCCTAAGTGGCATCTGTTTCCTTGAGTCCTTCCCCCACCTGCTGGCTGAGGCAGTCTGCATGCTAGTGCAGCCACATCCATAGAGGGCGCTTTTACATGACCCCTAAGATCCGCTGGCCACTTAAATTCAGACCAGAGATCTTAGGGGCTTGTCGCTCTTCCTCTGTCCCCACCCTGGCTGCTGGCTGCGTGAGGGGAGGGAGAGAAAAAAAAGGAAGAAAAGATCGTGGCTCACCTCCATTCAGCCTCCGTTCTTGCCACGGCAACATTCCTGTCTTTGTAAAGTAGCTCTTAAAGGGGCGGGAGCCAAAAAAACAACAAACAGAAGCGAGGAGAGCCCCGCACTCACTATCGTTACACCGCATCGAGGAATTTTCACGACGGAAGAGCAGGTACTTGAAAGGTGCGCTGGGACGCGCTAAAGTGGGCGTGGCCGCACTTAATTTCCTGTAAACTCTGGAGCTGGTGGGGAAACATTTTTAAGCTCCGGAGCTGGGAGCCATTTGCCCCGGAGTTTGAGGGATCGTGTATAAACGCCCAGAGTTAGCTGTACTAAAACTACCTCCAACCCCCCTTCCCATTGAATGGTTGGATGATGCAACAGAAGAGTTGCACAATGGCTTACAAAGAATGTAAACAGGAGCTAAATATGAATCAGGAGCTACTCAGCACGGTACCTGTAGAGGGAACAGTTAGTAGTTCACTAGGCTAAGGGCACAATGGCACACAAAACACCAGATGTCCCACCACAACTGTTGTGAGTGACAATGATGAACACACAGAGATGCTTTGTTGTACTGGTTTTTAATGCCCACATCCTTGAAAGCAAAACTAGCCTTGTATTCGTATTTGTTGTGTTTGTATAAAACTAGCCTTGCTCCCTACAGACATGCCACAGTCTGTGGTGTGTGGAATGTGCTTCTGCGTGTATTGGGGGCTTGACTAGACTCCGTTCATGCCGTAGTAAACAGCATGCAACACAACTCCTCCTTCACACCATATATATCCAACCACACAATTATCACTGTAAACTTACAGAGCAGGAAAAGTGCATCGGACCTTCTTGCCAGGTGGGATTATCTGCTTTCATTAGGAGAAATATGGGTAATGCATTGCCACAGAAACAAAAACGTTAAAAGCTCTTATACTTCTTCTCAGGATAGGAAACACAGGGCACATAAAGAAGTCTTCAGAAGCTTAGCTGAAACCCTCTATGGCTCTTTTTAGATGCCCCTGGAAAAGAAATATTGTCTGCCCTCTCGTTGACTGAACAAGTAAGGGCTATAACCAAGACAGTGACACCAATCGACTGGGACCCCTCTCTGGAAGCTCAGAAACGAAGAGCAGCAATAGGAGAGCTGAGAGGGCAGCTCCTCCTCAGCACTCAGGGGGAACAGGACAGCCTGCTCGCTCAACTGGGGAGAGCAATAAAGGAACTCCAGGTAACGGGACCAATCGCACAAAATAGTCCGACTGACACCGATCCTACAAAATCACGTCCAAGTTATACGTCTATCATGCTAGACATCTCACCCAACCATTGCTAAGAAGAGACTCTGAGACACAATAGTCTGGATGAAAGCTAATGTTTTAAATTGTGCTTGTCATAAAACTAATCCCGTTTTAAATAAAGATTAGGCCCTAAAGAAATGCACCCACTCACACAGAATCTGTATGTGTAAATAGTTCCATTGGATCTAATCCAAGGCCCATCTGTATCCTGCTTACTACTAGGTCCAGCCAGATGCCTCTAGGAACCTCATAAGCCATAGCCCTTTCCAATCTCTGCTCCCCAGTAACTGGTGCTCAGTGGTAGAGTGCCTCTGAATATGGAGGTTGCACACTCATACGCCCATCACAGGACTGACTGTGATGAGCTTGATCTGCAATCACCTCACCATGGAATGTTTTGTACATTAATTATGTGCTAAGTGAAGAAGGGCTTTCCTTCTGTCACTTGAACTTGTGGCTAAACAACTGCAATGGGAAATAGCCAAACCTACTATCAAGATGGGATGAGTTTTGTAAAGCTTCATCCCATCCCCTTAGTCACAGTAAAAATATTTTCACTTTTCCTCATCAAGCAAGGCCAATGGTCTGTTCATTTTACTTTCTGCATAGCTGCAAATGTGTAACATGTAAGATCCTTGTGGAGCTGGGGTCCCTGAATTTTTATCACACACACTTTTACTTTGTATTTTCTATAAACAAATCAGGAGGGATCTGATCCATCCTCTGATTCACAGATTTCATGGTTGTCTTATATAACTCTGGTAGCTAAATTCTATTTAGCTGTAATTCATAGCAGGGCTGTGCTATCAGCAGAAAGCTGATCTATGCATATATTCTCTGTGACCCCAGTCTATGCTTCTCTCTCTTTTTTATTGCACTGTTTTTGCTGCTGTTGTTTTTTTTTCTTTCCTCTGAATGGGTCATACGACCACAATAAACTATTGATTGATTGATTGATTGATTGATTGATTGATTGATTGATTGATTGATTGATTTGATTGATTGATTGATTGATTGGTGTAACATGTGAACAGGGCCAGTTGCTTGGCTGCTATTATGACCCATCATGCAACGAAGCACAGAACACATTCAACTGGACCTCTGACATGGCTGCAGCCACTTCCACCTTGGCAATTACATTCACCGTAAAATGAATACTGGTCAAGGGGTTCCGTCATTCTGATTGTTTGGGTTGCTCTTCCCTGCACAATTCCAACCTTATGATGTTTTTACTTTTTTTAAAAAAAATGAGACTACTAGATCATACACCATATTTCCAACAGGCACATCACACACGTGTATAGTATTATTGTGAATCTGACAAAACTGATTCTTAGTTCCTTTCTGAGTAATCCTAGTTCTTAGTATAGCATTTGGATTTCCAAGGTAAAGTAAAATGAAATGGTAACATTGTTTTTATGGGGAAAATTTAGAATTAAAATAAGAATTTTAGAATTAACATTTTGGAAATGTTAATTATTGGTTACTCATATACATTTTATTTATGTGACATGTACAAGAGGCTTATGCCTGGAGCAGCAGGAGTGATTTTACCTTGAGATAATGGGGTGAGAGGTACCTCCCTCCCTCACACACCTTGGACCACAAGCCACTACTGCTAAAATATGTGACATTGCTGGACAATTAAAATATATTTATTTGCCCTGTTCTTTGGTGTGAAGTGCCAGACAAAGCGAACGAAATGCCCTCTGCAGTGTCTTCTGAATATGGCCAAGAAGGCAACGGGCCACTGGAGCCATGCAGACAGTGGCCATTATTAGCATGGAATGGCTTGACAGGTATTTTGGTAACACCTCTTTCTTAAGACTAAGGGACTGATTTTGGGCTCTTTTAAAGCTTCTGAAGAGCCAGAATTGGGAGAAAAAGAAAGAGAGATCCACCCATGAACTAAAGGATGATGCTTCTCTTGAAACCAAGGTAAGTTCCTGATTTCAGCAAATCTGCTCCATTTTGTCACTTCAGAGGAGCAGATGTACCCAGTTTAAAAAGCCTGGTCCATTTGTCATAAAAAATTTAGCTATGTACTCAAGAAGCTGCTAAAACACAACTCTGTTTAGTCACCCTCTTTCTCGGACATTGAAAGTGCACTGCGCTTTTCATTTGGAAAAATTCTTTTACATGGAGAACACATAAAACAAAAAAACATTATTTGTGTGCAAGAAAAGAGGAAGTATCAGCAGCTGTCAGGTCTGAGAAAGTGGACTTATCCCTGAAAGCTCACATTAAAATATAGCAGTTCGTCTTGAAGGTGCTACAGTGTTTTTTTCTTATTTATTTTTCTTTTGTTTTTGCCTGACACATGGGCTCTCTGTTCTTTTTTTTTTTACTCAATTGTGGCTTTTTTTAAAATTTTAGGACCCAGTCTCAGCAGAAATGGATGATGGGGGTGAACAAGGGATACAGCTGGGAAGTAAACCAAATCTAGATGGACAAGAGAAATCAGGTTTGAAAAGAATGCGGGGTCCAGAAAAAACAACAACCACCAGTTGTTGCTAGGCTGGGAGGGAATGGTTTCAGAAGGCTGCAATGAGATCCAAATACAAGCTTGAAACATTCATACATAATACTTTCACATAAAAGAATCCCATCCCAACCCTATGACCAGGGCCCCGTACGATATCAAATAAGTGCTTTTCTTTAAGACCTGTTGTAGATAGTTTAAGAAGTATTCAGAGACAGAAAGTCTGGAAACAGAGGATGAGTAAAGGTGAGATTCCACAGCATACAGGACTGTGCTTACACAGGTACATATACTACACCAGTGGTCCCCAACCCCCGGGCCGCGGACCGGTGCCGGTCCGTGGACCGGTTGGCACCGGGCCGCCTGGGGAGGCCGGGGAGGCTCCTCCCCTTTTCCTCCACCGCCCTCCTCCTCCTCCTCTTTTCTCCCGCGGGCAGCCGGAGGAGGAGTACACAGGCACCCGCCCGGGGCTCCTGGGCGGGTGGGCCCCGCCTCCTCCTCCTGTCGGCGGCCGCGGCGGCCACCCGGGTTCAGCCGCGACTCCGCGGCCGGCGGCGGCGGGCGTTTTGGCTCGGCGGTCCCGGTGGCGCCCTCGGGCCGGAGACGCCACCCCCAATTGGCCGCGGCCGCCGCGGCCCGCCTCGGAGGGCACCTCTGCGGCGCCGCTTGCCTCCGGCCGCCGACTGGAGGAGGAGGCGGGGCCCGCCCGCCCAGGAGCCCGGGCTTCCCCCGCCCGTGCGCGCAGGGGAGCGCACGCCCGCCGCCCCCAGCCAGCAAGCGCGCCGCCGCTCCGTGGCCCCCAAGGTACACACCCCAAGCCCCCCCGCACCTCCCCCTCCCCTCCTCCCTCCCCGCCCCCACACCCTCCCGCGACCCCCCCCATCCATCACCGCCCGGTGCGACCCCCCCATCGCGCCGCCGCCGCCGCGACCCCCGCCATTTCATCACCAACGCCATCGCGCCGCCCCGCCATCGCCGCCGCCCGCGCGCGACACCCCGCCATCGCCCCCGCCATCAAATCGCGCCCGCCCTATCATCTGCCCCCGCCGCCCCACCCCAAAACAACAAAAAATGGGCCACCCCCGGTTATCGCCCCCTTATTCTACATCTCCGCCGCCGCGCACCTCCCCCAATCGCCCCCGCCATCATCGCCGACACTCTAATCGCCAACACTCTTGACCCCCCCAAGTGGGCCAGGGAAAAATTATCAAACATTTACCGGGCCCCGGTGATAAAAAGGTTGGGGAGCACTGTACTACACTATGGAGGAAGGATACAGAAGTTACGTCTCTAGTTTTTAAATAGGGAGAGGGCATAAAATCAGGGGTTTGTTTTGATTTTTTTGCTTACAAGGCAAAATTCTACATCTGCCCCCCCCCTTCAAAACAACAAAAAATGGGCCATGGTTACTGCTTCGAGATCTACCTACTACACTGAGACACTCTCCCATCCTCTCTTGTTACTGGTTTAACATGTGTTTTCTTTCTGTTGGAAGGTTGCGGCATTGCAAATACACACTTTGAGGGAGAAGAAGCCACTGGAAAGAAGTCTTTAATATATGCAACCCAAGCACAGAACCAGGTAAGTGTTATCTGGGGTCTTAAATCTGGGTCTGTGCCAGTGTTTAAAGGCACAAAAGATCAAGTCCATTTGATTTCAAGATCAGGAATGAGAAATAATAATAATTGCACATTTTTATTCATATCAGAACGTTCCTCAATTTAAGATTATGGATGCAGATGAAATACAGTATAGGTAAAAATTAAAATGTCAGAAAATGCTATCATTTGTGGTCTTAAAAAAACCTTTAGGTCATTTTGCTCATCAGCAAATTGCACTGAAATGGTTCTGGAAGTGAAGGATTACCAGCTGCATGCATTGTCCAAAGGACTCACAAAGCTCTGTGCAAAATTGTTGTGCGGAAACAACAAAATATGTCTTGAAAGGCATTTGCACCACACAAGCAACTTTGTGAGACATGTATAAAATAGTGCTTTCAACAGTATCCAGACAAATCAAAAAGCTTTCACCACCAAGGCCATAGTTAATGACCTGTTTTTGATAGGTTTCAGCACCTTATTAGGCCATTGGTCACCTTAAGGCTATGGATACTATTGTCTATCTAACAAGCCTATTCAGGCCATTGTTCATCTTAAAAGCCTATCTCAGACCAGGGTGACAAGAGGTCAAAGCTGACTATAAGATGGAGGACTCGCACTAGCTGTATTCAGACTGATGAAGCTGTTTGGATGAGCAGCGAAATGTTTCTGTCTCTCAAGAAAAAAGAAGTCCAGTAGCCATGACTCAACTTCTAGGTAAACTCACTTGGATGACTGAAAATCTTCACAGACGTACAGCACACAGTGCAATCTTCCCAAGAGAATGGTGCATATTCATAGTTATATTGTCCATATGAAACTAGAAACCAGAGGAAGTGTGGGCTTCTTGGAATAGGATATTTTTGGCAATATGGTATTTCCCATGTGTAGGTTCCCCTTTGTTCCCAATGCAGGCGGGTGAGCACCACACAAAGCTGAGGTTCTCCCTAGCCAAAGCTCAGAGGCAGCACCTTCAAGAACAGCACCGGCTTTTGATCCAGCAGGAACGTCTGAGGGCAGAAAAAGAACTTGGAGGTCAAAACCAGGTGACAGGTTGTAAGGGAGGCTGGGCGTTGCTATTTGGTAGCCTACGGAGTGGTATATAAGCAGTATACTTTGATTTTTGATTTTATGGTATCATCTGCACATGTAGAAAAGAAAATAATGCCTGTGAGTGAAAAGAAAAAAATATAGCAGCACGCTAGGGAAGAAAGTTAACACTTTTCTAATGAGCATGAGTCTCAGTAATAGAACAAAGAAATTAAGAGCCATGGATGCTGCCCTGAGCATATTGGAAGAAAAATGAAATATAACTTTAAGTAAGAAACAAATGACAGCAGATAAATGGTAATGAAACAGATTTCAACTTTCCCTTTAATGTATTCCATAGCCCTATGCCCATGCTGGCTAGGGCATTCTGAGGGTTGTAATCTATCTATCTATCTATCTATCTTTCTTTCTTTCTTTCTTTCTTTCTTTCTTTCTTTCTTTCTTTCTTTCTTTCTTTCTTTCTTTCTTTCTTTCTTTCATCCATCTATCCACCCATCCACCCATCCACCCATCCACCCTGCCCAATTAAAGGCAGATACATTATTCAGGTCTGACAGAATACATGATAAAAGATATGTTTAAAATATTAAATACAACACAATTCAATAAGGCAGTAAAACAAGGCAAATGCATAATTGGCATTTGTAATCAGCAAGATTACTCTTGGGTAAGACTACAAAAGGATTGTGAAAAAAAGCCAGGTTTTGACCGTATCTCAGGAGAAATGTAAGAAAGGCAAGTGCTTTTCTTCAGCCCTGAACTTACTTTCTTTCTCTTTCTTACATATTAAGGTTGTGTACATTTCTTCTCTCCCCCCTGCAAGGAAAATAACCTACTTTTAGCTGTTGGCTGGAGGATTCTAAGAGCTCTAGTCCAAAAGGTAACCTACTGTCACAATAGCCTATTTGAGGGGTTACTTCTTTCCCCCAAATCCAGATTTCTCCAGACCAGAAAGAAGCTCTACTCTGGCAGAAAGAAAAATCCTTGCTGGCTTTGCACGTGGAGATGCTGCAAAAAGAACAGGCAGAAGCTGAAAGGGATCTGGAAGAGCTCCACCAGGACTACCAACATGAGGCAGAAATCCAAAAAGTCCACATCCTTCAGGTCATCAGCTCTATAATTCCACTTTTTCAAACTAGTCCTGGGCAAAAGGCAGTCACCTTTCTGTGTACCAACACAGTGCCCACCTGGTAGCCTCTCTGAGACAGGAGTGTTCATTTCAGATTTAACTGTAAGAGTCAGTGGAAGGGAAGCTACAGTCCTAGCTTGGAAAATTACTTTTGAAAATAGTTACTATTATTGCTCCAAGTCTGTTGTTTTCCTTTTTTTCATTCCCAGAATTTTTAAAAATAAGTAATTATTCTTCATCTCAAAAATAACTAAAATGGTTGTTTCGTATAATACTAAATGTTGCAACCCAGTGTCCTATCCTCCAGAAAACCTTTCTTTCTCAATACTCACAATGGAACATGAGATGCAGAGCAAGCCAACATATTCTTGTCATCCTCTACCATTTAATGTGACCACACCCCACAAGAAAAGTTATTTGTGATTAGTTACTGCTAGGCTTTTTGAATACTGTAATCTTTAGAGAATCTTCTGGGGTGAGATGTTAGCATTAGAGATGGGCACGAAATGAAAAAAAAATTCATTCCGTTATTTGATATTCATTTTGTTACGTAACAAAACAAATAACAAAAATTGTGATGAAATTGGAACGAACCAAACAGAACCACGAAAATTAGGTTTGTTACATTTTGTTTTTGTTAATGGTGATGTGCAATGAAATGAGCTGTTTTAAATGTTTAAAAACATCCTGAATATCCGTAAAAACCCAGCAATAATTATTTATTCTGCCTGATAATACCTACCAGGGGGGTTGGGGTCCTTAAAATGTGCATTTATGTATTTTTTTTTTCCTTTAAGGGAGTTAGGGGACATCAACCCAAAATGGCTCCCAGATGCCTAATATTGATTTCTTGGGTATTAAAATGCCCTGGACGTCCGTAAAAACGCAGTGATAATTATTTGAAATTATTACCTACCAGGGGGTTGTGGTCCTTAAAACGTTTGTTTTTGTCTTTCTCCCATCGCGATGTATTTTTTCTTTTCCCTTTAAGGATGACACAAAATGGATTCCAGCCACAAGATGGATGCAAGCCATGTGTTGGGATCATGTAAATTATTGGACAATTTCAACCAAGAGTATGCCCAGGTTGCAGACTGTGTAGGTGTAGCAGCCACAGAGGGCATAAAAAGCTTTGGCAGCCCCCGTCCTCCTTGCAGTCTGCGGTGGGAGTTAGGGTGGGATTGCTGTCTCTGCGACTCGTTACTTTAGGCCAGGCAGGCAGGTGTGTGTCTCTGTGTTCCTGCTGGCTGCAGCCTGGCTCTTAGGAGAGAAAGAAGAGGTTTCTCTTGCAGCCTCCCTGTGTGCGTGTGTACCTCTCAGTGAGTACCCTCCCCTGCCCTGCAGTGCAGTCACTCTGCGGCTGCCTTACGCCCTGGGCAACACCCACCACTGCCTTTGCATCCTCCCTGCATACCTAGTCTATACTGTGTCTCTGCCAGCATCATTTTTTTTAGTGTTTTCCCTCTGGTCTGGGGCGTTGGGGGACATCCGCGCTCGGAAATGCTTTAAGTCGCGCAAAAAGCTGGTAAAAACAAAAAAAAAAAAAGAAATGATTTTTTTTTCAAAAAATTCACGAAAAATGAAAACGAACCAAAACGGACCCACAACGAAAAACCGAAATGTCATTTTTTTCAATTCATGCCCATCTCTAGTTAGCATATATGGAAGTTGGTGCTTGGACTCATTAACTTAAAACTATCTTCAGTGAGGACAGAAGTTTTTTATTAAAGTGAACAACACATGAAAGCAAGTGGGGGGAGGGGCGGATCTGCTGCCTCTGGCTCCATGACAAAAACAAAGCAACACACACACACACACACACACAGAGAGAGAGAGAGAGAGAGAGAGAGAGAGAGAGAGAGAGAGAGAGAGAGAGAGAGAGAGAGAGAGAGAGAGAGAGAGAGAAAAACTGGAACACAACAACACCAGACTCAAGAATCTCAGTGTATGGATAATGTAAAAAGCAGCATGTACAGAACTTTTTTAAAAAGTAAGACATAGTAGTCCAAGGATAAGGAAAGAGAGAATACTGCACAGGGGATGACAACTAGCTGCTACTGCCACTACTGCCCTCTGATGGCACACAGTCATTTGTTGAAAGATGTTCCACCTTCTCCTTCCAACATGATGACGTTCTAAAAAATGCGCCAAGATCCCTCTCTTGTTGGGAATTTATTGGATCAAATCATTCTATTAAACAACTCTGGTTGAAATCCAGTAACAAACTTATGCTAGATAACCCTGATTATGTCTTCAGCCACAGCTGTATTTGGGGAATTGAACGTCTCCCCTCCTACAAAGATTCCTAGGCTCTCTTTGGTCTTAAGTGTACGAAAACAGCAATCACAGAGACAAGTTGTGGTAATTTTTCAGCCATTTAAGATTTCCTGCCCCTATTTTGATATCTCCAAAGTCTTCCCAGGACTGTGGGCTGGAAGAGGAAATATTTAATGGCAGTATCAGAATATGGCCACAGCTGACATCATCATGCACGGCATAACTATGTTGCTGGATGTCAGCCATTTAGTTATGAAAATTATATTTCACCAAACAGCTCAGTCACGCATGCAATAGCAATACTGTGGTACAGCAGACATCCAGAATGTGCATTTTATGAACTAACAGGTCCTAGAACTAGTCCCTTCACCCCCACTTAAACCAATATTCTGTTATAATGAGGGGAAACAGTCCCAGTCATTGCTTCTAAGTATGAAGCTTCAATACTTTAATGATCCTGGGTTTCCCACTTATCCTGTGTGTTCTGCGTTGCCAAATCTGAACCGACATATAGCAACCCTAATAGAGTTTTTACCAGTTTTACTTCTACTCTCCCAGTGCGTTTCCATGACCAAGTGGGGATTTAATCTCTTTTTCCCGGAGTCCTAGTCTATCCAGTACACCACACTGGAACCCCCCATGCAGCCCAGTACAGCAAAATGTCAAGGAGATGCTGAGGATCTGCCAGTACTTGCTCTTCAAGGACCAACTGTACTTCCCCCAACTGGGAAATGTCCCTGTGATGCTTTTGGTGTAGTGAATCCCATAATTTCCATGATACCATGTCCACCAATTTGAAGGGGTTAGTCTTGTAAACAGTTTATTTTTGTTTTATTTATATGCCACCTTCCTCCTGATAAGGGGACTCAAGGCAGCTCAAAATATTGCAAGTTGCAGCACTTTCCTCCTTATGATATCAATGCATGATTAGACTGGCTAGCAGCCTTCCATTTAGCTCTTGGAGAATACAAACTATTTGGAAGTATAAACAGACTAGCACTATGGACTGTCTCCCTAGAATTAAGGCAGTATATACATTTTCTACACAAGGTAAATCAAGACCTTCAACGGGTATCAACCAATCAACATCGTACTCACCTAGCAGCCAATGTGATAGACCGACATGGATGACATTTGAAACTTTATTGACTGGGCAACCTTTTATATTATATAGTATATTCTCAATTTCTGCAGGAAAGTCCTGTGATGTATTTGCACATGTGAAGTGGGGGAGTGAGTCAGTGGGAGCATGTGTATGCATACACTTGGGATAGAGATGGCAGTACATGCATGAAGATGTTTGTATCTCCCTATGAAGCTCTCCAATGCAATCTCAAGTGCAGTTTTCAGGGCCAGGAAGACTCTACATCCCTGCACCAAAGACGGGCCCTGCGAAATCATCAGGGCAGGGAACCTTGCACTGAACATGTAAGATGAGGACAGGAAGTTTTCTTCATCCTGAGGCTGTAGGTGTACAATGGGAAGTCCCCCCTTTTATATTATATAATACAAGTGGTACCTTGTATAAAGGAATTAATTCGTTCCAAATGAAATTGTGTTAAGCAAATTTTCCTTTATACAAATTCCCATAGGAATGCATTGAAAATGGAATAATCCCATTTTTATGCTGTATGGATTTTCCCCATAGGCGATTATGTTAAGCAAATTTCCCCTATCTCCGTAATGTTTTATGTTGTACAAGTTTTATGTTATACAAGCTGTTTGTTATACAAGGGTCCACTGTATAAGGGGGCTGTACAAACTAGTTCTCCAAGATGAAGCCGTTGGTATGCCTCCTTCCCAGTGATACTGAATTGTATCCCTGGAATAGCAGTAAGTTGAAAACTTTTCTTCAGCATCACAATAATGCTGCTGGAGATCATTACAATAAGGAACATACATTAATCTCACCACCATCTTATGAGCTATTGGGCTGAATATAGGCAGCTCCATGGTGCAGGCTGGGTGGCAGGGCATCCTCTGAATTCTGTGCTAGAATCTCTGACGTTTTCAGGAACATAAGATCACCAGCTGCTTTCTTTTTTGTGTGCGAAAATACAGGTGATCCAATCAGTAAGGGAGAAATGAGCGGAGTGTGGCACTCCAGTGGGGATGGGGAATATGTAGAAATATGTTACAGGGAAAGACATTTTTGTAAGGGGAAAATACATTTGACCAGTATTCCAAACTGTTTTGCGTAAGTGGAGGCAGAGAAAATACCATGTACTGCCTTTTCCTGTTTTAAAGAAGTAAGTTAAGAAAGGCAAGTGCTTTTCTTCAAGCCTGAACTTACTTGTTCTCTTTCTCACATAGTAAGGTTGTATACATTTCTTCTATAGGTTTTCCAGGCATACAGGAAGCATGCTGAAGAGCAGATGGAGGCCCTTGAGCAGAGATATCGAAATCTGCTGAGGGAGTCCCTCCGGGATGCCATTATCCTCTCCTCTCAGAAACAACAGCTCCAAGTTCAAAAGCAACAGGGATGCACGGAAAGAGCAACCCAGACAGACCCCAGTCCCTAAAACAGCCATGAGAGCCACTGCTTGGAGGAAGGCCTTATATTTTGTGTGTTTTTGCTTACTTCTGATCCCGCCCCTCAAAAAAAAAAAGGCTAGAAACTAAAGTACTGCACAGGCACAGACTAACCTAGTTTTTCTCTCCAGGATGAAGCAATTACTCCAATCTACATGAATGAGTAGTAATATAACATTTGTCTCAATTTCCTTTACCTTTGTCCTCTCTTTGATTACTCACAAGTCACGATATGGCAATATAAACAAAGTTAACAGTTAACAAAGCTTAACAGTGATCTGGGGTAGAACAAAAAAGAAAACAGCTGTGCCCTATGTGTGCAAAATCCAAAAACAAGAGCAGGTGATATTTTTATTAAACTATTAGAATCCCTAAAACCCCATAAAGAAAGTAGTCTTTGGGTCTTCCATCAGGCTGTGTGTTATAGAGTTGGGAGAGAGGAACAGAACTCTTAGCCTAATGTTGAAGCCACACTGTCTTGTCTGAAGATCTGTTTAAGTTCCAAGTATAGCACTAGCCCATCTAATGAGCTAAAACCATACTATGTCCAGATGTCTAAAACATAAAAAACCCCATACATAAGGTCTCATCTTTATCCAGAGCAGTCATTATTCTAAGCGATTTCATAAAGCTTTATCTGTTTTCAAACTCTCCATTGCCAGGTTTCATTTAGTCCAAGTCTAGGCTTTTTACTAAAAAATCCGAACTATGCTCAACAGTAATTACACTCAACTAAATATGTCCATCCTGCACTGTTCATCTGAATTACTGTTTGCTCATTGGGTGTTTTGGCTCTCACACTTATTTCATGTAACAAAGGAGAGAAAGTTGGAGAAAGTTCACCTGCCATGTAAGATGCACAGCTAGATGTAAAATCACTGCATGTTTTTCACACATACCTGCATTGATTTACAAAAAAATATAAGTACTGACAGCCCAAACAATAAGCTATACTTATCTGAACAAAGGACCCTTTCTTCTTGAATCTAATAAAGGAAAAATACTGTGAGAGCACAATCTTTTATTTGTCAACTCATAACAAAATCCCAACAGGACACACCCATAGGTAATCATACACAGAATTGCAGCACAAAGTTAAAATAGTTCAGTGCACTTCCATGCCCAATGATCGTACTGCAAAGTAGGGCAAACATTCATCATTGCAGTCACCAGGTCTGTGACTAGGTAAAAACATATCACTTCTGTGTTCATCAAAAATGACACAGCTTGTAAATTAATGTTGGACTGCAGCATAGTTAATGCCCATCCTATGAAATTTATTCCTGTAGCTGGAAACGTTAAACGTTTCCTAAATTGAGCTGCAACAGCGTTTTCTTTGGTCATGTCCTCATTGTGAACTCCAGAAGATTCCATAAATTCTCTTAATGACAGTGCCCCTGTGATTACTTTCTATCCAAACTTATCAAGTATTTTCAAAATATCTCTGATTGTTCCAATGTCTTCATGTTCTTTTTGCAACAAAAACAAAGAATGAGAGCACAAGCTGTAGAAGAACCCTGGAAGCTTTTAACAATCTTATTCCAGATTATGCAGCGTCTGATACATTGCAATGATGCTAGCTGTACCTGAGTGTATATAAACCCACATCGAGTTCCACCACAGTGCCCTCAATATGTTGCATTAACAGCCATGGAGAGATAAGACAGCCCTGCATGTACTGCCAAAGATGAATCACAAATATGATACTGACACAGTATTTCCATAGCTCTAATCTAGTGTGACTATCAGCAACTCCATCTGCTCTCCCAGATGTTGAAAGGCAAGCAACATGGAAGGTCAGGTTACCCATTTTGTTATGTTTATTCTTGACTGATATGCCACAAGTCAAATCAAGACATCTTTCAAGGCACATGGGAAACCTGGCATTAACACCCATGATGTAACAGTTGCAGAAAAGTCTCCAAAATGAGTGGGGTAAAAAGGTAGAGATAAATGAGAATCATAGGTAGGTGGCAGCAGAAATATGAGCGGCAGAACCTTGCTAAACTCATTAACAGTAAGAAACAACCCTATTTTGAAATGGGCCAGGGACAGGATTACATGGTGAATGACAAAACTATAAAATGCTGCATAATATTTTCAGTTACCAAGAACCCAAATCGGTCCAAAGCAAAACATCGGAATCTCATTTAAAAGCAAGCATGTAGATTGCAACATCTTCAGAGAAAGGTCCAAATTTAGCTCCATGACAGATGGGGAAAAGTGTGTCATGCTAGGCAATTCTTTCCGCAAAAAAAGAGAGAAAACAACGGAGGATTTTAGCTTAGATTCTCTTGGCAGACTTCATGAGTTGTTCACACCACTTATCGTGAACTGTCTCCTTCAAAACGAAATGTCACATAAGAGAGGGAAAAAGCACATTTTAAAGAGGCATTTTGTCATCTCCAATATTTATCAGATCAATGAACTGGAACAGAATATTTTGAGGGGAAAAGAATGGCAACATTTTCCCTTGCAGAGAATAGGATAGCTGCAAAACTATTAAACACCCATTCTTCCTGAAATATGAGACTGAAATCCTGTTGCCTTAACCTGCACTGTGTAAGGCTGATGATGCCATCAGCCATGGTGATCTTTTGGAAACAAAAAAATTCAATTCCCCTGCCCCCTCCCAGCTCTCATTGGTTCCTTTTCATCACCAGGAAGTTACTGGTGCTGTGTAATGGCTAGGGACATCTTTGATTTTTCAATAATCACCACTGCCAGAATGATTTTATCAGCTGGGGTAATATTTTGAAAATTCAAGTCTTCTCATCCATACTGCAGCCCCCTCCCCCAATAATGAAGGGAGCCCACAGGAGTTTCAGGACATGGTGGAGGGGGATGATTTTTTAAAAATTCAATCAACTCCATGATTGATGGTGTAATAAGTTAAAGCAACAGGATTTCAGCTTGAGAGTGCTTAAAAAGCTGTCAAGACACAGGACTCCCCTTCCTCCAAGACCACAGTGATACATATTCTGCTGCTTCTGAGAAAGAAAGAACTGCTAATTCTTTTTCCTTTATAAACCTACACTCTCCTTAGAATTTAAGTCTTAGATAAGTAGCCTAATAAGTGTAAGCAGATTACTACATGAGGCCCCATTATTTTGTTATCATTAGAAACAAATTCTGCACATCATCAAAAGCAAAAACCTAAGTGTTGTTTCTAGTCTATGAGTTGGAACTAATATATGGCACATACAGGTATTTATATTATGATACACATACACCCACACCAATCAACCCTTTCATTATCTGGATTACACATCTACTAAAACGGATCCATTTTATAGTATTCTACTAATCTGCTTCCTCACCTTGTGTTACATAATTATAAACTTAATATAAGATTATTGGAGTGTAAGCTGCAGCCCAGGCAATGGACAAATATCTTTTCCAAAAGCAGAGAGAAGGACAAAATAATAATACAATGCAAAGGCTGATCAATTTCACCCTACTGCATCACACAGTGGACTTCGCTTCCTTCCCTTCCACTGCAATTCTGTGATCCATTCACAACTGGAAGGTGAAAAATTAGGAACTGGATTTTTTTCAGAAACCAAGGTTAAGGGAACTTGTTTCAAATGTGAATTCCACTTACTCAAGGGTCCCTAGGGCACCCCTCCCTCTAAAATGTGTGTGTGTTTGTGTGTGCGTGTGCACGTGCACATGTGCATGTTGGGGCCATATACAGATGACACACCATTCTCTTTCCTCATTCACAAGGGGTGAGTGAAAGGAAATTTGATGAAGACCTGTAATACACTCGCGTTTTCATGACACATCTTAGACAGAGAGTTACTTCCACACAGTGGCTTCTCCTTCTCTTAACAGAAAGGACCACTGGAAACTACTTGACTCCATAATACAAGTGAACAGCCAAGCCAATCAGCAATACAGACAGGAAGAAAAAGGCAGTGAGGTGCAGGCTAAAGAGGAAGACAGACAGCACAGCATTAACCATTATGGAGCAGGAGATCACAAAAAGCCGAGTAATGTTAGTACTGTGCTTCATTATTACAGACATTATCAAGCCATTCAGAGCTTGGCTTACAATAACTAACAGCACCCAAAAGGAAAACCCTTCCCAGAACCCAGCAGCTGGGCTGCTTGTCAGATGAATGATCACATTCAGCAAAACACCAAACAAGTAAAGAAACAAATTTTGGAGGTTAAGAGGCAGGTCCTGGGTCTTCAAGACAACTTCTGTGTAGACAGCTGAAAGTCCTGAGATGAGGCAATAAAGGAGCATCAGCATCAGGCCGACAGGAGTGATGTGCAGCTGCATCTCGGAAGCAGGCAAGCGCTGCAGGTCCTGCAGGCCTCCATACGTATAAAATGCGCCAGCCGCCATCAGCAGGCAAAGGGCTACCCACTTGCGTAGAGTCAGTCTTTGGTGCAAGAACATGCTGAAAAGGAAGGCAGTGCTGCCAATTTTCAAGTTGCTCAGCACCTGGAAGGTACTGGGATCCATGAACAGCTGCAGGTGAACCACTAGGTTGTTGTTGGCTGCATACAGCAGCGCTGAGAGAGCAAAGGGGGCCACGTGACACCAGGGTACAGAGATTCCTAGTCGTCTCCGGTCCCAGATTAGTAGGAACACGAAGGAGAGCGCTAACTTAGTTAACTCAATCAAAACCACTACGGAGGAGGCACTAAATGGGATGTGGCCATTTTCTTTACTGAGAGCCAAAAGTGGAGCATGGGATCCATAGATGACGACGGAGAGGATCAGCATCAGGCCCCACAAGACTTTCTCAAGCACAACAGGAGCAGCAGGGCTGACCAGGCCTCCAGCTGGGCAAGGGTTGCCAAATAACATTTCTGTGATGCGTGGAGACAAGGCAAGGATCAGTCTTTAACTTTCTATGGCCCCAAAAGAGACTTCTTTGTCTTTGTTGTTGTTTTGATTATTTCTATCTATTTACAATTTGCATCATCTTCAGGACACGGAAAATTTAATAATTAGATGAGTAAGACAGAAACAGTCTCTATGAGACGCATATGCCAGTATAGTATTTAACACAATTAAGAAAAAAAAATTGGCCTCTTGAATGTAGCCAATTCAAATCTTGATTCCTGAGCAAGGATATATGGTAGATTTTGAAAGTCTTAAGCAGGACAGGGACTTAATAGTTGCCCTTCTCTTCATTACAATGACACTACAGACATATCAGAGAGAAAAAAGTATGGAGCCAAGCTGATTTGCAGAAATTACCTAAGGCCCACCGTAACCAAAGATACACATTTCTCATGATATGGCTGAGAATAATTCTAATCAGACCTGCTGAAATGTCATAATTGGGATTATTCTGTACAATCCAATATAAAAATATTTTTGAAATAATACAAATGCCAAAACAGGAGCCAGACATCTTTGACCTATGCAGATTTGAGAGACAAAGGGAGGAGCTTTTGTGGAGTTCATCGCTGCATGAGAATTTCACTTCTCATCTGGTCATTTTCTCAATGACTTGAAGCAGTCTTTGACCATCTTTTCCATATTGGGAAGTACATAGGTCTGAGCAGCATACACCCCAGTACAAGTGCCCACCAAAAATCCAACAATCGCTGAGAATCTGAGTTTGGATACCACATATCCAGCAAGAAACCCTTTGAGAAATGGAGATGCCAGCAAAGTGCCATCCTGCAGAGAAATAAACAAAGAATAAACATCATATCCCATAGTCTGCTGGATTACAATTCAAGACTGCTATAATTTTGTCACTAATTGAGGAAACACATATACAGTATTCTTAATACTGTATGTCCAAATGGCACAGAATAAGCCATAAAACACAGTACTTTGGAAATAGTACTGTGAAGAACTCATATTAACATGATACCCTCTCAGACACATTATTCTTGCCTTTTAAGAAAATAAAATGTCAGACTTCTGGAGATGACAAGCAAAGCTACTTTTACCTGCTCCACTCCAGCATTGGCCTCATTTTCTACTCTTCTTCTCAAGCTTTCCAACTGATCCTTTAAAAAAGTAAGTTCTCTCAGCTGCGGCAGAGAATCCTATACATTGGAAACAAAAATGGCATAGTCCACACTGCATGCACACATGCATTTTAGCATCTTTGTTAAAGAAAGCAAAGGCTTTAGAAAGATAGAAGCAGCCCAGTGAATGTAATATTTCTAATATCCAAAGCTAGCATTCCACCTATGTCTGTAACAATTGTTCTTTCAGGCATTTTATATTCTGTAGTCTGTCCCAAGAGCTTAGTATCTGTGAGTTGTGTAAATTACAACACTGTTTCCTCTTTTGCACTTCAAGTGTAGGAATCTGAATTCAACAGTAGGCTAGTTTTCAAATATTGGTTTAGTATGATTAACATGATGTGAAGCTATTAAAATAATCACAGTTGGGTCTTATCATTTGACTAGGACTTTAAAAACATACTTAATTGCCATAGCCTTCGCTAGTAAATTATAAGATTATATAACTAGCTATTATACTTCTCTTAAACTGATCGTAATGGGGTTTTTAAGAGATGTAAGATGTTAAAGGAGTGATTTATCATTGCTATCCCTAGTGAATTTCCATAGTCAAGTAAGGATTTGACCCCAACCCTATGAACTGGATTAGGGTCAAATACTGTACTATCTATCCATTGCAGAATGACACCAAAATATTTGGTTTCATTTATGGATTACTTTTACTTCTAGAGCCAAATAATATTTTGAGCAACATTCTTGTTTCACCTCCACAAGGAGTCTGGGAATGTTCAATAGTGCATGTAATTATGGCAGCAATTTATATTTTTACTTAATTCATTTTGATTTTATCTTACCTCGTCAAAGTGTAAAAGGTACTTTGTTAATGCAGATCCACTGAATCATCAGACAAATCAAAACAATGTAGCCAGTACTAGAATAATACTTGTGCTCCATTTTAAGGTTGTTCTATCATCTGATTTAAGATGTAAGATCAGTTAAAGCTACACTCAGAACCGAAGGCATAAAAAGGAAGATTTTTTTTTCTTTTACACTTGGGTGAAACAAAATGACTTACCTCCCGCTTACAGACTACTTGGGCTGTTTTCTACATAACATTACACGACAGAAAAAGCCCTCCTGCAGCAGCATTCAATGACTTTGTTCCTGAGAGCAGATTTTAAGCCAGACCTTGCCCTGTCAGAGTAGGACGGCCTTGCAGTAGTAACTCCCAAAGCTGCGCTATCGAAAAGCTATTCTTGACTCAAGTCATTCTTGGTCCCAATTCTTTTTTTTTTTTTTTTTTTTTTGTCCAGGAGGCTTCCTCGTTGGTATCCTGGTGGGGCTGCTTGTACCAAAGGCTTTAAGGGCGGAGTCCAAGCAGGCTGGGGTAAAAAAAAGGTAAAGCTTGCCCCCCACCCACCCAATGCGTGCTAGTCGTGTCCGACTCTAGGGACTGTGCTCATCCCCTTATTCAAGCCGAAGAGCCAGTGTTGTGCAAGTCTGTGGCTATGTGGTTGGCATGGCTGCAAAGAACACACTGTCTTACCTTCCCGCTTTTTTACAGCGGTACCTATTGATCTACTTGCATTTTAGATGCTTTCCAACGGCTAGGTTGGCTGGGATTTACAGCAGAAGCTCGCTCCGCTGCTAAGCAGGCTGAGACTCCTTCCTTAAAAAAAAAAAACTTGGCACAAATTCCCCCAGATCCCCCCCCCAAATTCCCCCAAATCCCCCCAAAACTGCCTTCTTCTGTCTCCTCTGCCTACTATGCCCGACGACCAGACGCACCAAGGGTCTTCAACCCAAGACAAGACGCCCCGAGACTAGCGCGGCTCGCAAAGGGCGGAAGGAAGGAAGGAATGGAAGGACCCGCGGAGGGAGCCCCGTTCACCCCCCCCCCGACCCCGGCGCCTACCTTGTCGTCCGCCATTTTCCTCGCCCAAAAGAAACGCGCCTCCCTTTTGCGCATGCGCGGGAACAGCCTCTTTTCCCCCACCTTCGTTCCATCCGCCGCCTTAGCCGTGGGCGGGTTGGCTCAGTTCAGGCTCCCCGGTGCGGACTTCTTCCTGTGTTTTGTTCCTAAGCACCCTCTAGCCATGGGGAAATTAATGGGGAAACCAGGCTCTTCGTAGAGGTGTGACTGGACAGCCCCGTATTCACCGCTAAACAAAAAGAAATTATATCTATATATCTATATATATCTATCTATCTATCTATCTATCTATCTATCTATCTATCTATCTATCTATCTATCTATCTATAAATTCATACCAGAGGGTGTGTGTTTAAGCCTATGTTTTTGATATTTGAAACTCCAAAAAAAAAAGTGCAGCACAATCATTCATGCACTTCAGCGCCTGTTTTAGATGAAAAGGCTTGGAGGGAGCTATTTTAAGTAGATTGTGGCAAATGTCCCCTGGGGGCTCCACGGCAAAGCTATCGTGAGCCACGTTCTTGACTGCGACTCCTCCAGCTGCAATCATCGGGATATGGTTCTAATGGATGTGCTTAAGCAAGACCAATAGTAAATGTTCGAAAAGTAAAATATTGCCACGAAATAAGATTTAGAGAGGAAAGAACACGAGCCGCGGTCTTTGCTTCTACTTTTTTTCTTTGGGGGACATGCTGGTACCATAGGCGCCTGGAGTAGGAACTGGCAGACCACTCCAGTATTCCTGCCAAGAAAACTCCATGGACATGGAGTCACGAAGATTCCACTATAACGACACAACACAAACACACACATGCTGGTACCAAAACACCAGCGTTACCACCTTGAATTCATTTTATTCCCGCCGGGCGGCCGGGGAGAAAAATATGGCTTCCGGAAGGTCGATCCGGAAGTTTGCTGCTCAGGGGGGGAAAAAAACACATAAACTGTTTTACTACTACTTTTTTTTACTTCTTACACTATTCCCCTCCCCATCCGTATGGAATATTTGTCTCGCGGTCGTAGCCACGGCACGCGCTTCTTTACGTCATTATTGCGTCATCGGGGTGGGATGATTAATTTTGGCTCAACTTCTGTCCTCCTCGGTGATGAACGGGGAGAGCGGCTGAATTGGCTGAATCTGCTGCAGATCTCCCAAGGATCCAAGAGGGTGCTCTCCGACGCTCTTTTCTCGCTCACTGTTTCGGGTCTTGCCCGAGTTAAGGGGTGAGCCGCTTCTGGAAGTGCAGAAATTCCGAGAGAGAGAACTTTCTGCCGGAAGGATTCGACGTACAGAACCAAGTGCAAAACCCAAAAACGGGCGCGTTAGTCCGTTAATTGCATTTTCAAGACATCACACACGAACGAAGACCTTTCTCTTCACGCAGACCTTTCTAGAGCGACTGACAAGCTAGTTTAATTTTAATGTGGGATTATTAGTTTTTTTAAAGTTTGAAAACGTACTTTCCTGTTTTTAGGTTTTACTAAAGTGTTTTTAACCACGAGGGGTCCTTTTTTTAAAAGGAGAAAGGCAGGGTAAAATATTTTAAAGAAAAAAAAATTATCAGACAGGGGAGCTTTCCCCTCTGGGAGAAGCAGGAGTTTTCACCGGGTATGAAGGAGGCACTGAGTGACTGGCATTCTTTGTTTACCAACCAACACACTTTGAATTGTTTCTTTAAATCTGCAGTCTTTGTCTTGTAACATTAACTTAACTATACATCCCGAAGTTCCAACACATCTAGCTAGGGTGATTTTTTGGATGTTGTCTTTCCCCTCTCCTCACCTGGGTTATAAATTCTCCAGCACCAAGACGCTCCTACACAAAATCAACAAAACAAAAACACAGTGTGCACATTTATACAAGCACAAGGGGGGGGAGACATGTGATGCTCTAAAATGGGTTTATTGTAGCATAATTTCACAATAAATCTTCTTTAGCAATATGTGTGTGTGTGTATTGTGTCATTAGAGTCGTGAAGGACTCTTCATGACTCCATGTCCATGGAGTTTTCTTGGCAGGAATACTGGAGATGTTTGCTAATTCCTACTCCAGGCACCTACAGCACCTGGTATTCCCTGGTGGTCTCCCATCCAAGTACTAACCAGGGCCAACCCTGCTTTAAAAGCAAAGCAAAGTCTTCTGCTTATATATGAAGTAGACTACAACTTCAAGTAGTCTCTGGGGGGTTTACAGTTTTTAATTACAATATGCAGGTTACACATTTTAGGGCATCTAGGCAGTAATTAGAAAAACACAAGTTTTTTTATTGCAGTAGCTGTGGCAGACTGAATTTACAGCATCTGAATTTTCTAGATCCAGTAGTTAATTATAGGAAGACAGCTATTCATAGTCACAATGCAATATCTTTTTTCTCTCCCTTCTCTTGCATGCATGCATACATACATACATGTATAAACAGATAAATAGCTTAAATATTTCCAATGTTCAGGAAAGCTATTAATTATCTGAAATAGAACAAATGGAGAAGCATTGGCAGATTTATTGGACCCCTCAATGTTTGATGAAGTATAAACAGTCTTGAAATAGAGAGAGAGAGAGAGAGAGAGAGAGAGAAAACCAAACTATGACCTCAAAATACCAAGTATAGTGGTACCTCAAGTTACAAATTTAATCCATTCTGAATGCATGCTTTTAAGTTGAACTACTCTTAAGTCGGAGTACCTATCTAAATTTTTTAAAAAATAAGTTAAAAATCAAAAATAATGAACAAAAATATTTGTAAAAGACCATATCTAAATTTATAATAGTTAAAATGCCAACAGAAGTCAAAATGCTCTTAAGTCGAGGTGCTCTTAAGTTGGGGTACCACTGTACTGTATATTCAGTGGGCATATAATGTATCTATTTCCCCTGCTTTTCTTCCCAAACTGGGACTCAAGACAGGAAGATGTTGCAAAAATTGGTATATAAATTATAAATAAAACAGAACAGAATAAAAAATGAAAAAATAATAAAACACAATTAAAAGTTTTTTTCTGAGCCAGCTATAAAAGTGCCCTGATTAAGTGGCCAGACTTTAAACAATGGTTTGTAATACAACCACAGTCTTCTGAATGGCTTCTCATAGGCCTTGAAACTCCATGTCAAGGGAGGCCATAGCAGCTCAGTCTTTTGTTTGTCTTGCCCATAGGCAAAGACTTTGGTCTCCTTTTCTCTCTTCCAAGTAGGCTTTTTAGCTGTTTTTTGGGATGGGCTTTATTTGGTAGCTTTTGTTTGTTTCTTTTAGTTTATAAGTTTTAACTTATTTTGGGTTTTATTGTTCTTTGGTTTTTGGTTTTAATTAGCATCTACCAATGTAAAAAAAGGTCTCATCATTATACCATGTTCTCTGTTGACTTCAGGGCATTCAGGATAGTATAGTATATAATCAGAAGAATCCTTTGCTGGGGTGGATAGGCAGGAGTTGGACATTTCAAATCAATGGACTAACTTCAATTGTTAATTCCTGTTATTAGTGCATCTGCTGAATCTGGTTGCCTCAGGAAAGGGTCTACTTTGATCTAACTCTAGTTGAAACCAACCATTGGATTCAGACTTGTGGACCTTCAGGCACTTAAGATACTGCTGTCCTGTACACATTAACCTGTTGGAAAGGCCTTGTGGATCCAGCAAGACTTATTAATTAATTGTGTGCCCTCAGTCAGAGTGATTATGCTGGACCCTCCTGCTAGCTCAGTGGCACATCCCCAGAGTTGTGTTGTCAGGTTCCTAAGGGGACCTCCAAGCACTATTTCCTGAAGCAAGGAAGAGCTTGACTGATCAAAGGAGTAGAGCAGACCCTAGGGGAAAAAATGGCAAAACAAAACCTGAGATTTATTTTATTTTATTATCTCTGAATCCTTGGGACACTGCTTGGATTCAGGCAAAAAGGGTTCCTGGGGAACGGGGAGACTTTCCTTCCTTTCAATGCAGATCTCAACCCTTTCCACATTTCCTTGGAAGGTGGGTCGTCAGGGGGTCGGAGTCGATAGCATTTTGGGGTCCCCTCCAGCTTTACAAACTCTCGGGGTCTCCGGGGAAGTGCTTCAGCCACCTGGAGCGCCTGGCGGCCTCACCCGTTGGCTTCCTCCTCCTCCTCCTCCTCCTCCTCCTCCTCCTCCTCCTCCTCCTCCTCCTCCTCCTCCTCTGCCCCCCCCCCCCGGTCCGCCTGGCACAACTCGCCCTCCCTTCTGGGCTCCTCCCGCCCCTGCCAGGCTCGGCCCGGCCCCGCACTCCGGCGCTGGCTTCTGGCACCGCCTCGCCGCTCCCGCTGTTGCTGCTGCCGCCGCCCTCCTCCTCCTCCTCCTCCTCCTCCTCCTCCTCCTCTCCTCCTCCTCTTCTTCTTTCCTTGCCTTCCTGCCCGAACTGGCCGTCTGCTGGTCCCCTGACGGAGCGAAGCCATGTTAGGCAAGGACTATATGCTGGCCATCATCTTGGTCAACTGCGACGGTGAGAGAGGTGGTTGGGCGTGGAGTGGTGGTGGTGGGGGGGATGGAGTTGGAGGAGAGGGATGGAAGTGGAGGCACTGCACCCGCTCAGGGACTCACACCGGGAGGGGGGGGGACAGGGTGTGTGTGTTGGCGGGTGGCAACTGCGCCAGGCTTTTGGCCAAACCGGGAAGGGAGGCTGGGCGAGTGGGGATTGGCAGTGGCCCGGGAAGGGTGAGATTAGGGGTGGGTGGGGGCGTCCGGTGGACATCGGCGGCGGCGGCGGGAGCCCCCCTTTCTCCCCCGATCGCCAGCGAGGCTGTTCTGGAAGGGGTCGGGGGAGGTTTTAAAGACCAGCCTTGACCCCCCACCCCCACCCCACCCCACCCCAGTGCTCGTTTCCTGCCGTCGCCCTCCTTCCCTCCCCCGTGCGCCCTGGCTGAGCTCGGAGGCTCCTAACCCTTTTCTGTTCCACCTGGGAGTGGGCGGCGGATGGGGTGGGGGGGGGTGGGGGGTTAAGGGAATGGGATCGTTTGACTTGTGTCCCTCGAGGGTCCTTCTGTCGCTTTCCCCTCCTTTGTATGCAGAGGTACGCGGGGAGGGTGGAGGGAGGAGGTAATGGGAGAAAACTAATTTGGAAAAGCAACGACTTTGAATGGACAAAAGGCTGGCGACGAAAGAACGCACGCACGGTACCACCTCCCTCCCCTTACACACACGCACACGCTCTATCCGCAAGCAGACCGACACCCCCGCAAATTCAAACTGGGTTTCCGGGGAAGAGGAGAGGGGGGGCGGCTACAGAGTCACCCCTTAGAAACGAGCTCTGCCCCCAGCAGATCCTGCAGGGATCTTCAAGTAGCTTTCCAGGGTGCTGAAGGATAAACGCCTTTCGGTCTGCAGAAAGTTGGCTGAGTTTTTAAATTCCCGTCGGTTTCCTCAACCTCCCCAGATCGACAAATCCAAATCATGCCCAAAGCAGAAAGAAGCGGCCCTCTCTTATTTTGACTAATTCTCTCCCCCCCCATCTAGTTGTTTGTTTGCTTGTTTTTAATGGATGAAGAAGAGACACTCAGAGCACCCTGCAGGTAATGCAGCTGTAGGGAAACGGTTCTTAACCAATTTCATTAGAATTTCTTTCCAGTTTTATATATACATGCTGAAGATCTCACTTTGGCCAACATACTGGCAGCCAGTTTTTGCACTTTTCAGGCCGTCAGGAGTGGAACTGTGTTTTGTTTTGCAAAAGGGCCCCACATGAGTGGCTGTGATTCATAATAAAGTTGATGACATCTAGCAGGAAGGAAGTCATAGGGACCTGACCCGACCTGCAATAATGTATAATAAAATAATTTATAATAAAATAAATAATTGAAAATCTGCAATATGCAGATACTGGGTCAGGTCGGGACTGGACGGGCTCTCTGGGGGCTCTTGTACTTACCCCAGGCTTGGCGCTGCCCCAAACGGGCCTGCAAGGGGCTTTCCAGTCCCCCAGAGGCCCCAAAAGTTCTTTCTAGTGATCTGACTTCTGGTTTACCAGAAGTCACTTCCAGTTTGCGGAGAAGCACTTTTGGGGCCTCCGATGGGCCTGGGAAGGCCTTTCCTCCTTACCCCAGAGGTCCTTTTTTTCATATGCTGCGGACCTGCAATATACCAGGACAGCAGTATATGAACTGCGAAAGGGTGGGGGACAACTGTAGTAGAGCTTCCACAAAGCACTGAAAAACAATAGGTTTGTACGGATATTGATGCATCATGGGCAAAATCCTCTCCACACCTGTATAGTGTTCAGTTGTCAATCCCTTGTTGCTGGGCATTACACCCGGCACCCTTACACCCACACAACTTTACATTACATTAACTTTAATCCAATTGCTCAATCAGTCATGCATCCCTGGCATGACCCATTGTACAATTTGTGGGCAGACGTGCTTTGGGCATAATATATCCACCTTGGCACCATCATGACTACCGTGGTGTAACGTGCACCCATGTAGTTATACAATCAGATTTTGTCCAATGTGTACAAAATAGAAAAGAAACGTGAAATTATTATGTGAAACTTTTCAATGTTGTTGTATGCAACTACATCATCTCTGCCTTACAAGTACCCGATGAATTAGTCACCTCCAGTAGATCCCTCCATCAGGAGTGACCAGGTCTTGAAAGCTAAAGGCCATGCCAATTTTCCCCACCCCCTCCTTTCCCATCTGCAGAGTAGAAATGAAGACCTGGGATGGCTGGCAGGCTCTCCGCATGGTTCCTTGCTGCTTCAATAACCCTTCTTCTTTTCCTTGAATCTAAAGCTGCAAAGCTATTCTCTGGGTTGCATCCATCCCACAGATTGGCAGGTAGTAAACTAATCTTGGGCCTTGGAAAAGATAATTTTCTTGACCACAAATCCCACACATGCTCAGAGAGCAGAGCCAATAGTCACATTGGCTGGGTTAGTCTGCCGGATGGCTGCCTTTCAAACTCTTATTGCAACTTTTGCAGATGAATTGCGACTCTAAGAGGTCAGGCACATTAGTCAAAGTATGGGGTGGTTGTCATTGTTTTGGTCCTTATTGTTTGAGAGGCAGTGTGGTATAATGGATAGAGTGTGATGATTAGGACTCTTGAGATCTGGTTTCAAATCCCTGCTTAGCCATGAGAACGGATGGTAAACTATTCCTTGAACATCTCACATGCCTTGAAAACTCTACCAGGGATGCCATAAGTTAAAAAAACATTTTAATGTCAAAAAACAACCATTGGAGATGGTCACCAGAATACTGCTATTGAGTCAATGAGTGTGAAATTATGTCTTTATTTTCCTGTTTCTGCAACAAAGCACAGGCTGTGATATCTGAGTTATCAGAATGCTACAGAATGCTTGGCTTCCAAGTAGTTTTGGGAAGACATTGAGAAATTTGGCACCGCTTGCTGTGGTGGTGGGGGCATGCCATAGACTTGCCTTGCCTGCTTGCAAACAGTATTGCATGCACTAATTTATTTCTCCAAAATAGTTTTGCCCTTCTCTTCAGCCAACCAAGTTCTGAAAGCGGCTATAGAGGCAAAGTTTCCGGTGGACGGGGAAACAGTTCTCTGTGGATAATGCTTACAGAAAGCTGCAGGGGTGTGCGTCTACGGTGTTCACCCTGGGGGCTATGCTGACTGTATTGTTAAAAGGCAAGATGGTCCATCAGGGTACTCCCCAATCTCTGTAAACTGAGTAAATCATATAAACATTACATTTTCTCACAGCAGTACCTTTGCTCTGAATTTGCAATGCTTGCGGCAGGAGTTGGCTTGACTGGAGAGAATTCATCACTAACAAAATCACACCCACATTATTTTCCATATTTGGTGTGCCCATCTGTTTCCATTTTCCACTAGAAATGTTCCCATTCCACCTTCTCATGCACACACACACACACACACACACACACACACACACACACACACACACACACACACACACACACACACACACACACAAACTCCCTCCCAATGAATGCGAAAGAGACTCACTAACATCACTCCTCCCGGATAATGCCATCCTCTATCTGAGTGCTATCTGAGCCCAGGATGTGACATGTGTTCTCTGCTGTAGCCTGTTCGAGCCAGATTAATCCCATCTGTGAAAAGCTGCATTTCCTTGATTAAATTCTCCAAGTTGGCACAAGTGTAATCGTTTATTGGTTTGCAGAGGCTGGAGAGAAAGAGTGCTAGGATGTTATTTCTTTTCTATGCAGTTCAGCAAGGGGTTTCAGCAGTGGAAGCTTCTATGGGAAAGCAGAACTGGTAATTCTGGCAGTTGGAGATTTTCCATATAGCACAAATGTACAAGGACTCACCACCGTCATTTATCAAACAAGATGTAATACAGGAGACACAGGAAATAACTTTTAATTTTTTAATTTTCTATCTTGATTGCAGTTTACAGCATTAGTGAAAGGGAACAAAAGATTGATGCTTTTCCACTGGACACTTGACAGCTGTTTTGGGGCATTGCTAAGTGTTCCCAGCCTTCATCAGTTCTTTATACTTGGTGTGCACACAGAATTAGGGCTATGTATTTCCTGTGGCATAGCTGCCTTGATGCCCTAAGCACATCCGATCTTGCCCGATTTCGGAAGCTAAGCAGGGTCGGCCCTAGTTAGTACTTGGATGGGTGACCACCAGGGAATACCAGGTGCTGTAGGTGCCTGGAGTAGGAACTGGCAAACCACTCCAGTTTTCCTGCCAAGAAAACTCCATGGTCATGGGGTCACGAAGAGTCAGTCACAACTGTAATGACACAACACACACACATTTCCTGTGGCTCTTTAGGCAAGTTGACAGACATATAAACCTATTCATAAGGACATGCGGAAATGAACCTGTAGCTCTCTCCCCCAATCTTTAATGTGACCCAGGTTCAGATATAAGGTACTGGAAAGATCCTCCCTGCTCTTTTGCTTGCCTCAGAAAGAATGCTCAGCTTGGCACAAAATCTGGTGCTACAACTATTTGCATTCATATGCTCTTGTTTTCACTGAAGGCTGGTTGAACTGAGGGAGCTCAATATTTGCCCAGAACACAGGCATTCTACACCAGGCATGACCAAATTTCAGCCCTCCAGATGTTTTGGACCACAACTCCCACAGTCCTTTGTTATTGGCAATCTAAGCTTAGAATTCTGGGAGTTGTGGTCCAAAACATCAGAAAGGCGGAAGTTTGGACATGCCTGTCCTACACACTACATTTGTGTGTTTGCATACAAAGAATTCCACATGATCTCTGGTGACCCAAGGAGTTCTGTTTGACACAGAATGCACAGTATACCACTCCTGTATAAACTTCAGCCTTGGGTATTTGATGAGTCAGTTCATCTGTTATTTAAAAGGTTTGGAGCAATTTCTTATCTGATCTCTCCAGACATGCATGTTCTCATACTGTCCTGTAATGCCACACCATGTCAGGTCCTCTGTCTTTGAAAGTTTCCAGTTTGTAGTTAGCTATATATCACTACATTGCTTTTCTATCATCATCACAATCACCTTTTTCTGTAGAAAACACATATGTTATTCAAATGACATATAATTTTAGGCCAAATGGATGCAGAAGAAGAACATCTCCATGAATGTTATCTGTTTACAGAGCTTGTTGTGCTACAACGGCAAAACTGGAGCTGTAGATTATAACCGGAGGCTAATTTTCTAGGTGCATTTTGGTTTTGAGACCATGGTTTTTTGACAGGACCATGAAAATATAGTCAGAATGAGTATTAGAGATTTTGTTCCATTCATAGACAGAGACCTTGATGTCATTTTTACATCAGACATTGTATGTAAAGATGGGATTTTGGCCTTGTTTCTTCCACTCGCTGCAAAAAGGGGGGGCATTCTTTATGCCAGTGGTCCTTCTACAGAATGTTCTTGGTCTAATCCCCATTTCACATTGGCTTGTAAGGAATCATTTTGGATTGAAAGGAAACCCTGGCACATCTAACAAAACCTTTTTAATTTGCAAAATTTGGATGCCATCCTGTTCTGAGTCATAGCTACCTCTCACAGCAGGAGACGGTAGAGCTGAATGAGGTACAGCTAGAGATGACTCTGGCCTCACTGAGATTCAGCTTAATGACCAAGTGACGTTCTCTGGAGTGCTTGAAGATACGGCTTGTTTTGATCAGATGAAATTCAAAACATTGTTGTTATTTTTTTATTTTTTTAGGAAAATGTGTAACATTTATATTCCTTATACATTTATTGTAGCAATTTTTTTTTTGCAGAACAACATCTGATTCAGTGAGGGCATGGAATGCTTTCTTGTATTGACAGGTGTGCTCCTGAAGGGCGCAGGTGATTTTAGAAGGCCTTTATACTCAAGAAACCTCAATTTCAATTTTGAGTTACTTAACTAGGAGTCAATTGGATGACTCCTGTGCAGCCTAGAGGCACATCGTTGAGCTGCTCTATAGATTCCAACAGTTAATTGCCTTCTGTGCATACTGCTAAGTCACCCACCAAGCTTGCTTCCCTGCATAACTTTTCCAGACTAATGAATAGTATGCAGAGTTACATATCATCTCCTGAAATGCACAGAGCAACTGCCACTTGGAGGCTGCTTGGGCTCATTCTCCATAGCAACAACCTCAATATGTCAGTCTGTCCATGCTCAGCAGTTTACAAGACAAACTGGCACAGAAATTGCTTTGTGGGTCAAGGCAAAAATGGAACCATTCACAACCTGAGCCTCTGCATGTGAACAGATTGCCTCTTGGAGAGTGCCAACACAGAGATTCATGTCAAATGGAATGCATATGGTGGACTGGACATCCGTAAACGCAGGCCCTGGTGTTTTACTAAGCTCCAACACAACATTTGGAAGGGTTCATTTGGGGCTCCGTTGCTCTGATCTCTGTGCGTCAAAAGCACCGGCCACTGTGCTAGTGCTTCCAGCCGTTGTTTTGGTCACCAGGATGGAAAGGACCTGATTAAATGGAAAGTAGCCTGCTTGGCAGGCTGAGACAGACAGGCCTGCAGTATGTAATTGAATTGCAAGTGATGGATTATTCACCTTCTGTCCCTTCCATACTGGGAGACTCAACAGGATAATAAAGCAGAAGGGGCACCATGACCTTTGGATATTTTTAGCTGTGCGCAGTGGGGCAGATACAGTTACGGTCATAGCCCTGCTCCTGCAAGTCCTGCAGAGAATCACCAGGTTGCACATTTAGCTTTGCATCTAACACGAGCTCCCAAGTATCGATTTCCCAAGAAAGCAGGTTCCTTTATCCTCCCTGGACCCACGAGAGCTGACCCCATTAGACTTCCCAAATATGTCCAGATTCCTAGACATAGTACACCTCCCCACAACCCATCTGGGACACAGAGATAGTTGTCAGTGAAGGGAACGGGCCTCGTCCGAGTGCGTGCAACTCTGAGCACCTTTTCCCCACAAAGGGGACGTGGGCTGCGATCATTGTGTCATGGCTGCCATATGTTATAAGATCTTAATCAGAATTTGAATAAAACATATATACACACAGGCAGCCTTTTAATTTTTCCTGTGTGTCAGTATATCATCAGTTGATATCAATTTTCAGGCTAATTCAGAAGATTTTTTAAAAAGCCACCAGGCTTTAGGAAGTGCGCTGATAGTTTAAGAAGTCATATGACTCACTAAGCCAGTGATGGGGAACCTTTTAGAGACCGAGTGCCCAAACTGCGATTCAAAACCCACTAATTTTTCGCAAAGTGCCAATGCAGCAATTTAACCTGAATACGGGTGGCTGTGAAGGGGTGATGTCGGGCGCCCACAGAAAGGGCCCTAAGTGCCCCCTTTGCCTCCCCCTCACTGTGCCATAGGTTTGCCATCACTGCACTCACTAAGCCATTGAGGTTTTCTAGGACCATGATCACAAGACTCTAAGGAAGCTGCCCGATCCAGTGTCATATTCTTTGTCCTTTTTGCCCAACACTCGTTTCTCTGAGTTTCCTGCAGCGGAGAAAGGTCTCTCTCCCATCATCTGCTACTTGCATCTTTTACTTGGAAATATCAGAGGTTGAATGTGGACCTTTGACTTTTAGTGTTTTCTTTCCCTAACCAGTGGCCCTTTGATTGAGAGCTCAAGATGTGAATTTTTATGAAGAAACATGACCACTCATGAGGGGCAGGGCTGGCGCTAGGTTTTTTGCACCCTAGGCGGCGGCGGGGCGGGGCAGCGGCGGGAGGGGCGGGCAGGCAGCGGCAGTGGCAGGGAGGAGGGCGGGTGGCGGTGGCCAGTGGTGGTGGGGGGCAGGGGGCAGCAGGCTAGCCAGCAGTGGTGGTGGGGTGGTGGCGCCCCCTGTCCATTTTGGCACCCTAGGCAACTGCCTAGTTCGCCTTAATGGACGTGCCGGCCCTGATGAGGGGATCCGTTAGGGCCAACCCGCAGATCCCCTCATGAGTGGTCATGTTCCTTCATAAAAATCAACAGTGCTTAGGAATAATGACAACTTTGAAACTATAAGCATGTTTTCCCAGGCACATATTATATATGTGAAACATTTATATACAGCAGCTCATTCCTATTACGAATAATACTAATGAACGAACTATCTTTTGTTTCTTGCCATTTGAACCCATTTAATTTTCTTTTTGTACTGAATGAAACTGAGGGCAAAACATCCTACCATTAATCTTTAGCTCCCAGCTGGGACTGGATCTGTGGGCCACCAATCAGCCAGCTCTGAGCTAAGCAATGCCCGAGTCAAGATGTGTTGAGTCACAACCTGTCACAATCTGTGCGGCTAGATTTAGGGTCTGTGCAGTGAAGAAGCTACTTGGATGAGTAGTGAAACATTTAAATCCTATAAGAAAAGAGGTCCAATTGGCTTGAATCAACTCCCAGATAACTTCACCTGGATGACTGAGAATCTCCATAGACATTTTATGGGAGGTTTCACTAAATCTCAGAATCAGCTAATGCTAAAAGTGGGGCAAAGAATCAATCTAGTTAAAAATAACTCCTTTAGGCAGGGAACAAGGAAAGGAGACCCAAACCTGTGACAAGCAGCAGCTCCATCATTATGTACTTGGCACCCTGGAACCAATTTCACACAGCAAAAATATAAACTTTTAATGTCCACCAGAATCTGTGGCACAGCATCTGTGGACAGTTCATATGCTTTCTAGTTCATGCTGTCTGTCAGATGACTACAGGCTCACCCCATTAATCCATTGTACCTTCTTTAGAAACACCACAGCCCTGTGACCCACTGGGCCTAGGAGGCCCAACCTAGCTCTGGGACTCAGTGGGCCCTGTAGCAAGGTTGGTGAAACATTCTCTCAGGTGGCACAATGTGTCTGTGAGCAAAATGCAGCAAAAAGTTCTTTCAGTACGACCCGGGAAACATGTACTAAGTGTCAGAGCAGAATAGATAGTCATGTTACTAGAGTCATGTGGAGTAAAAAGGAAAGCGAGTGAAACTCCAGCTTTATTCTCAGAGGCAGTTTTGTGATTTGAGAGTGAAGCAAAATGTCTCAGAACCTGTGTCAAAACAAAGGTACAAGCACTTGGTTTTAGCTACTGGATAGGAGGTTTTCTGCTTCTTTATTAATTGATGCCTGTGTATACATTTAGAGTTGCATAGCACAACATTCAAAACAAAGCAAGTCATTAAGAGTACTTGAGTCAATGTCTGGAACTACTGGCTTAATCATAAAGGTGAAAGTGCCATGGGATGGTGCTTTATTTTATTATTATTATTATTATTATTATTATTATTATTATTATTATTATTATTATTATTATTATTATTATTATTATTATTATTATTAATCTTTGTGTTGCAGTAGCTTGAGTGATGGGCTAAAATTCAAGAAAACTAAGTTCAAATGACTAGAACAATTCTAGTTCTAGCATTGTTCTAGCATTCAGTCCTAATGTCTGTAACATGTTAAGGAATACAATTTCTAACATTTTCTTCTTCACTTTTCAAGCTCTTTGCTCAGATGCTTAATTCAAACCCAGGACTGTTCTTCTGTACATTTATTTTAAAGAAACATTTCTGTTTTGCCAGATCACAGAAGTATTAACAAGTTTCAAGCTTGTCTCTGAAATATTGTTGTTCTTATAGTTGGAAACTAATTGTTTCTTGTGAGAAACCTGATTTTTTCCATTAATTTCAAACTATTTTAATAATATTGTATCAGGGAACATCTTACCAATAAACAAGGTTTTCAAATAATGCCAACCAAAAAGAACAAATAATAACAAATATTTTGAGTTTTGACTCCCTGCTTTAGGAAGCCCCAGCAGGAGGTATGGCATCTAAATTGTCAGGAACAATTTTTTTATATTCATGGAAACAGACTTGGTTTTAGGGGTCCAAAAATCACAGATCCATTAACATCCCACTCGGCAACTATTAGAAATGGATCACGACAGGCAGAAGGCAGCATAAGCTGACATATGGATTTGTTGTTGTTGTTGTTCAGTTGTTCAGTCATGTCTGACTCTTTGTGACCCCATGGACCAGAGCTCGCCAGGCCTTCCTATCTTCCACTGCCTCCTGGAGTTTAGTCAAATCCATATTGGTTGCATCGATGACACCGTCCAACCATCTCATTCTCTGCCGTCCTCTTTTCCTTTTGCCTTCAATCTTTCCCAACATCAGGGACTTTTCCAAGGAGCCCTCTCTCCTCATGAGGTCGCCAAAGTACTGCAGCCTCAGCTTCGAAATCTGTCCTTCCAGTGAACATTCGGGGTTGATTTCTTTCAGGATGGATAGGTTTGATCTCCTTGCAGTCCAGGGGACTCTCAAGACTCTCCTCCAGCACCACAGCTCAAAAGCATTGATTCTGCGGCAATCAGCCTTCTTTATAGTCCACCTCTCACTTCCATACATCACTACTGGAAAAACCATAGCTTTGACTATCCTGACCTTAGTTGACAAAGTGATGTCTCTGCTCTTTAGGATGCTACCTAGGTTTGCCATTGCTTTCCTCCCAAGAAGCAGGCATCTTTTAATTTCGTTGCTGCAGTCTCCATCTGCAGTGATCATGGAGCCCAAGAAAATAAACTCTGTCATTGCCTCCATTTCTTCTCCTTCTGTTTGCCAGGAGGTGATGGGACCGGTGGCCATGATCTTAGTTTTTTTGATGTTCAGCTTCAGCCCATTTTTTTCACTCTCTTCTTTCACCCTCATTAAGAGGTTCTTTAATTCCTCCTCACTTTCTGCTATCAGAGTAGTATCATCTGCGTATCTGAGGTTGTTGATATTTCTTCCGGCAATCTTAATTCCAGCTTGTGATTCATCCAGACCTGCCTTTTGCATGATGTACTCTGCATATAAGTTAAATAGGCAAGGTGACAGTATACATCCTTGTTGTACTCTTTTCCCAATTTTAAACCAGTCAGTTGTTCCATATCCAGTTCTGACAATTGCTGCTTGTCCCATATATAGATTTTTTTAGGAGACAGATAAGGTGGTCAGGCACTCCCATTCCTTTAAGAACTTGCAATAGTTTGTTGTGGTCCACACAGTCAAAGGCTTTGGCATAGTCAATGAAGCAGAAGTAGATGTTTTTCTGGAACTCTCTGGCTTTCTCCATAATCCAGCGCATGTTGGCGATTTGATCTCTAGTTCCTCTGTCCCTTCGAAATCCAGCTTGCACTTCTGGAAGTTCTCTGTCCACATACTGCTGAAGCCTCCCTTGCAGAATTTTGAGCATAACCTTGCTAGCGTGTGAAATGAGTGAAATTGTGCGATAGCTGGAACATTCTTTGGCATTGCCTTTCTTTGGGATTGGGATGTAGACCGATCTTTTCCAGTCCTCTGGCCACTGCTGAGTTTTCCAAATTTGCTGGCATATTGTGTGCAGCACCTTTACAGCATCCTTTTTTTAAGATTTTAAAGAGTTCAATTGGAATGCCGTCACCTCCAGTGGCCTTGTTGTTTGCAATGCTTTCTAAGGCCCACTTGACTTCACTTTCCAGGATGTCTGGCTCCAGGTCAGCAATTACACTATCTTGGTTATCAGGGACATCCAGATCTTTCTGATATAATTCTTCTGTATATTCTTGCCATCTCTTCTTGATCTCTTCTGCTTCAGTTAGGTCCCTACCATTTTTGTCCTTTATCATATCCACTTTTGCATGAAATGCCCCTTTAATATCTCCAATTTTCTTGAATAGATCTCTGGTTTTTCCTTTTCTGTTGTTTTCCTCTATTTCTTTGCACTGTTCGTTCAAGAAGGCCATCCTGTCTCTCCTCGCTATTCTTTGGAAGTCTGCATTCAATTTTCTGTATCTTTCCCTTTCTGCCTTGCATTTTGCATCCCTTCTCTCCTCCGCTATTTGTAGGGCCTCGTTGGACAACCACTTTGTTTTCTTGCATTTTATTTTCTTTGGAATAGTTTTCATTGCAGCCTCCTGTACAATGTTACAAGCCTCCATCCATAGTTCTTCGGGTGTTCTGTCCACCAAATCTAGTTCCTTAAATCTCTTCTTCACTTCCACTGTGTATTGATAAGGGATTTGACTTAGATTATACCTGACTGGCCCAGTGGTCTTCCCTACTTTCTTCAGTTTAAGTTTGAATTTTGAAATAAGAAGCTGATGATCTGAGCCACAGTCAGCACCAGGTCTCGTTTTTGCTGACTGTATAGAGCTCCTCCATCTTTGGCTGCAGAGAACATAATAAATCTGATTCTGGTATTGTCCATCTGGTGATGTCCATGTGTGAGTCGCCTTTCGTGTTGTTGGAAAAGAGTGTTTGCAATGACCAGCTTGTTCTCTTGACAAAACTCAATTAGCCTTTGCCCTGCTTCATTTGGAACTCCAAGGCCAAACTTGCCAGTTATTCCTTTTATCACTTGACTCCCTACTTTAGCATTCCAATCCCCTATGATGAGAAGAACATCTTTCTTTGGTGTCAGTTTTAGAAGGAGTTGTAAGTCTTCATAAAATTGGTCAATCTCAGACTCTTCAGCACCAGTAGTTGGTGCATAAACTTGGATGACTGTGATGTTGAAAGGGCTGCCTTGGAATCGTACTGAAATCATTCTATCATTTTTTAGGTTGTATCCCAGCACTGCTTTTCCCACTCTATTGTTGACTATGAGGGCTACTCCATTTCTTCTATGGGATTTTTGCCCACACTAGTAGATGTGATAGTCATCTGAACTGAATTCACCCATTCCTGTCCATTTAAGTTCGCTGATGCCCAAGATGTCAATGTTTATTCTTTCCATCTCACGTTTGACCACATCCAGCTTACCCTGGTTCATAGATCTCACATTCCAGGTTCCTATGCAGTATATTTCTTTGGAGCATTGGACTTTCCTTTCTCTTCCAGGCACGTCTGCAGCTGAGCGTCCTTTCGGCTTTGGCCCAGCCACTTCATTAGCTCTGGAGTTACTTGTACTTATCCTCCGCTCTTCCTCAGTAGCATGTTGGACGCCTTCCGACCTGAGGGGCTCATCTTCCAGCGTCATATCTTTTAGCCTTTTGTTTCTGTCCATGGAATTTTCTTGGCAGGGATACCGGGGTGGCTTGCCAGTTCCTACCCCAAGAAGTCTTATGACAAGCCTCATTGTCACCGGTGTAATTAGCCTTACAATGATGAAAGCACAGTTCAGCCTATGGATACAATTCTCCAAGTCTTTATAACCTTTCTGTGTTCTCCTACTGCTTCTTCTATTGTCTGCTCTTGTAAGAGGAGTCTCATTAAGGAAGGGAAGGCTCAATAGCCACCCCATGTATTTAGGATGCAGCTGTACTTGGTGGACTTTGTCTGGTGGCACTGTGAAAAGCTACTAACCATTTATAAAAGGGGGAAAGCAATACATTGCACAGTGGGACCCAGTGCTGCAGTGGGAGCAAAACTTACCCAGCCCTGATTATGAAAGGAACTGTATCGGGATGTCACTCCAAGGGCTATCAGAATGTACAGTATTTTTCTGTATATAAGACTATTTTTGTCTAAATTTGTTAGACTAAAAATTGAGGGTCATCCTATACGTATATGGAAGCGAGCTGGGGAGAAAACCAAGAGGTTGTGAAACTGTAATTTTGGGTTGGGAAAGTGGGGGTCATCTTATACATGGGGGGCATTTTATAGGCAGAAAAATATGGGCATCTGCTGTTCCACTTCACCCATACTCCCGACCACATCACAAGGACTGGCATCGTACCCCTGTACAAATAAGCTTGAACCTTTCCCCTCCTATCATTTGTCTATTTAACATCACCTTTCCCAAGGTGTTCCCCTGTACAGAAAACCTGCATCCTTTCCTCTGCCGAAAGGAAAACAGCTATGGGATGAGGGTGTTTGTAGTGGAAAACATGGCACAGAGATAAAGGGTTACATATACTATGCCCTCTACCTCCCACTACACTTCCACTCCTGGACACAGCCCGTGATGCTGGTTTTCATTTTTGTAAAGATGCACAATAGATTGCTCACGAACCTCCTATGTATTATCAAGTCTGTCTCTGAGAAAGGGTAACCAGACGCGGTTGAATTTTTCTCATCCACGTCTGGTTTTAATAACATACTCAGAATTCCTTCTTCAGTGCAGCCGTTGAAGATACAGGTTGCTATCCTATTGCAACCAGTATCTAAACGCAAGCAGAAGCAGCCTCCCTGGCAGATTTCTCATTGGGTGACCATCTGGAAATCACTTCAAGAGCACTCATTGGCTGGGAGGGCTGCTAGAGTGGGAAGAACACTTACACAATGCCATTCTATGCCCTGTTTAGACAACAGGGTATTGGCCACAGATTCTTTGTCCTCTTAATTCTCAGGTATCTTTAATCTTATTGCAATTAAAAACAAATATTCTCATACAGAAAATGATGAGGACCAGTTTTAAAACAGCGGTTAACAACAGGCAAACTTTACAGGAAAAGGAAACACAACACATTCATCCAAGATTTGAATTTGGGCAATACCTTTATTAGATTTCCAAAAAGTTACAATCAGTATGCACTTTCGGGTTCTCCAAAGTTTTTGTTGGGCAAAGATGGTATGAAAATTTATTACAGCAAATAGCCAAATAGTTGGGTCAGATGTGACGCAAATGGTTTGTCAAGGCCTAGCTGCCAAAAAAGTGAAAGGAGCATCTGTTGGCAGCCTCTCACAATTTGCAGGGTTTTATTTGCAGAAAGGGGAGAGACCGCTAGTTGGTAACTTTCTCACCTCTTTTTCATATGGAATCTAAAACCCTCTTTTGCTTTGTTGGCCATCTGGCTTCAGGATCAATGGACGGAACATTTAGCCTAATGTTTTGAATGAGTTGCCACACCCCAAGTTTCATTCCATCTTTGCCCAAGGAACAGTTCTGGAGGATTTGGAAGTTCAGCTTATTTGTAACTTTTAAAGGAATCGCCCAAATGTGAAATGCAACACTTGCATCTTGGAGAAGCTGGGCGACTGAAGATACTATTCAAACTATCCACTCTTTTTAAGGGCACTGTATCTTGGTGCCATTAAGTCTTCTGCACTTAGGAGCGCCCAAGGGAATTTTGACTATGTTCAGCTTGCCAGATGGAATGTTGGAACTGCCAACATCTGCTGTCTTATATATTGGTTTATGGATATCGATTTCATCTCTTTATGCCAAGTCCTCTACTCAAGATGGAACATTCCATTTATATTGTTCCTACAGACCCGATTTTTGCTGACTCCTGTTCAATGGCTAGAGGGATTTTCTCTTTGAAATACTGGACAGAATATGTCATAATTTTAAACAAATATGCATCTCTGGTTTATACTACACAGTGAATGATGTTCTGTCAGTTAGGGGATAGGGAGCTCAGAATTATTCTGCAAGATGAATGGGAAAGCCCAGCAGTCAAGTATTAGTTGATTTGGACCAGATGTTTGATATGGAACGTCCATCCTTGGTTCCTTCTTTTCAAAGAGAATCCAGGTGTTGTTTCTAATGTGTTTTATTACATTGGTTTCGGAACTGTTCTCATGAGGTGTTTTTAGACTGCATTTGTGCAATGTTTGTGGCTCTTTTTCCACTTTCTGGAAACAACCTGTGCAGTGAAGTTGGAAAAGTGGGTTAAAAGCTTCTCAGAGTGATGGTTTATCATCAGTAAAGCTTCCTCTAAACTGTTTATTTCCGTGTAATTGCTTCCTGTCAAACAGGGACAACCAAATTATGCTGCAGTTAGGTAGTATACTATATATACAGTGGGATTCTTCAAACAATTTCTCCTCATAGTTAGTTCAAATAAAAGCATTAGAAGATATCCATCACCAGAAAATATCCTGAACAGGAACTAACCAATTACTTTATCAATAGTGAATTTCTGATCAGCTACGCTCTGAAAACAAATGTATGGACTCTTATGTTCTTGGGGTGTACACAGCAATAGGGGAGCTTGGAACCTTGGCAGTAGTGGATACATGTGTCTTAGTCCCAGGATGCTACTGAACACACAGAAGCCAAAATATGCACACTGATTGCACCAGGGAAACAACAATACTATAAATGGCAAGGCATAAGTCAATGAAGTAAATGGCATGGCATTAAGAGGCCCTTGGTTCAGAAAGGGGAGGTAATGATAGAAGGAAATACAGGATCCTAAGGTCCAGCCTATTATTGAATAGGCTTGCTGGGCTCAGATTTGAGAAGATAGCAGACCACAGGACTAAGTACTTTCAAAAAGGAAGGAAGGGGAAAGTAGCACTGATGGTGCTTGAAAGGGCAGAGAGCTTTCGATGTAAAGTCTTGATGTTCAAAGCCAATGGACCGAACAAGGCTTGGGTTTACAAAGAAAGGCAAGACTGTAAATTGACACAATTGACACTCCAGTTTCATCTGCACTGTGCAAAACTCGGTCTGATGTTTCATAGAATCATAGAACAGTGGATTTGGAAGGGGCTGAGAAGGCCATCAAGTCCAATGCCCCCTGCTCCATGCAGGAATACAAATCAAAGGATATATTTCTATCCCACCTTTCTCCTTAAAAAGGAGAAATCTCTACCCCACCTTTCTCCTTAAAAAGGCTTGCATCCTTAAAATACAATATTTAAAGCTAAAAACAGTAAGCATAAGAATATAAAAAAGATCAAACAAATGCCACTATAAGAAAGAGTAAACAAAACCAATACCGAAAATATATTCAAAGTAAGGGGCAATAATCCATGCAAAAACCCAATTCGGGCAGCCAATCACTGAGAGAATGTTTTTTTGAGATTGCTTGGACCCTTTTATGGGTTCAAAGGTTGGAGGTACTGCTTTGAATTGTGCCTAGAAATGGATCAGCAGTCATTGGAGCTACTGTAATGCAGGTTATGTGATCATGCCTTGAACCCATTAATGTTTTCTGAGAGTTTTCTACAATCCAGAACTGGATACATTTAAGATAGTTTTAAACAAAGTATAACTTGCTTGTTCCCCATAGCTTACGTTGAAATATCATGTAAAAAAACAAAGGTAAGATGAAGATTGAATTGGCATGTGTCACTGCTCAAATCAGATCTGCCCAGAGATCCAAGCAGACTCAAGTGAATTTAACCATTAATGTTTTTACCCACTGCTTATTCTAAATAAAAAAAGGAGAAGCTATTGTGGCAATCACAGCTATTGGAATCAAACTGCCTTCATCACATGTACGAAATGTACAACATTATTAAAATTTATAGAATATTATGTCAATAATATTGAAAGTTTAACAGGACCTTATAAATTGCAACTTGGGAGGATGTTAAAATAATAAAATAGCCACAACCAACAGCCAAAAAACCCCCACCAACTGTCAAAATTTTAACCACTACCACAACAATGAATGTCACTATTTCAGAACTGGATACATTTAAGATAGTTCTAAACAAAGTATAAATTGCTTGTTCTCAGTAGCCTATGTTGAAATATCATGTAAAAAACAAGGTAAGATGAAGATTGAATTGTTTCAGTGGGACATCCGGATTTTTCCTCTTTTAGTTTACACAGCTGATTATACAACAGCAACCAGAATCTTATTCCTTGTGTCCTTTGGTACTTAATTCAATAGTGTAGTTCTCAGAGGTGAATCGCCACAAGTTAAGAGGTCAGTGGTTGTATGTCCTGTTGCATGATTTGGTGCATGACAAGAAAATACAAGCATCAACTTCTTAACTAGCCAAAATGTACAGCTGTAATTTATACCACTGTGCACATCACTGAGTTCTGATTGTTGCAACAAGTACAACATAGTGCATCCTGAAAATTAGGAACAGAGTAAGCTCCATATTATCACAAAATATTTTATTGTACATCACCCAGAGTAGCCCAGTAGCTAGATGGGTGGTATATAAATCCAATTAATTAATTGGATTTAGTTAATTAATTGGATTTAATTAATTAATTAGTTAAAGGTTTCTACAGTACTGACAATGTGTTATTCTAAGGTACCTTCCTTTTCTGTTGAGTTTGCCACTGTTATTTATAGCAAATCTTATTCTTCTTTCCTCTACTATATTATTTCTTTCCTTAGATAATCTGTGGAATGACCAGAATCTGGAGGCAGATCTTAACCTTCCCCCAGGATGGAGGAAAATCCACGACTCCTCTGGGATCTACTACTGGCATGTGCCCACAGGCACTACACAGTGGCAACACCCGTCCTTCACTTCTGACCCGGGACACAGTGGGGAAGCTGCTTTAGCAGAAATGGTATCAAGAGACTAAAGCCTGTTCTCTATGGTGGATACTGTCCACATGCACACTAATACGAGCTATCCAACCCTTGGCCATCCCTTGGTTAGGGTTGGATCTGGCCAATATCAAGCACTTGGGTTTCAAATTTTATGTTGCTGGAAGCTCATACTCACAATAGTGTGACAGTGGCAGACACGCAGAATGTGCTAGAATTTGCTCTATTTGAGAAGCGAACAAGTAGAACCTGCAAGAAAATGTATTCAGCACCTTTCAGAGGTGTTGCTGTTCTTTTTTCGCAGCAGCTCCATATCAGAGCCTGTGATGATATTTGTGGCTTACACCGGCGTAGCTAGGGCTTCCAGAGCCTGGGGCAAAAGTCAGTTTTTGTGCCCCCCCCCTCAACACACAGGAGGTCGAGCCCTGCCACCGCTGCCACTCCCCCTCGGCCTGCCCGAACCGCCAGGAGGGTGTCCCCTCCTCCCGTGGCACCAGCCCCCCTTCAGACGGAGCAGGACATAGTGGTGGCACTCCCCACTGGCAAGCAGGCCACTGGGCTCGGCCAGGCCGCCCCGCCAAGCCCACCCACCCTAGTCCGGGCAGTTCCAAGCCTCGGTGGCACCCTCTGCCTCCAGCTGTGCACCCCCTGCTCCCCCTCCATGACCTGGCACAACAACGGTGGCAGCCCACGGGGCGCTGAGCCGGAGAGGCAAGGCTGAACGTGGCGGCAGCGGCGAGGGGTGTCCCAGACGCACCAGGCGCATCCGCACCTTTACTCAGGAGTAATTGGAGATGGGGGGGCGGTGGCAGGGGGTGGTAGGTGATTTGTCACCCTCTAATTGCTGCACCCGGGGCACCCCACCTCCCTTACCATCCCCACACCATGCCCCCGGTGGCTTACAGTGGATCTCTTTCTATGCTTCTACTAGCAGTACAGATAGGTAATTACTGTAATAGTTTTAATGGGAGCATTGCTGCTTGTTGGATTGATTTTGCTGGGCAGAAATGAAAACCAAAATTCTGTTTTGTCATTTTGTTAAGTAATGAATTACTTAGTTAGGTAACAAAATGGTAGGACACTTTTTGTTTCATAAAAATGCCATTTTTTCTTCTAGAATGAAATGTTCTAGAGAAAATGTCAGGGGAGCTTCCTCAAGCTCTTCCCTGTAAGCCCCCCCCCCAATTTTTTTTGGAAAGGTTTAGAGTTCAGGGCAGGGGTCCTCAAAGTTTTCTAACAGTGGGCCGGTCCACCACGCCCCAGACACCACTGGGGGCTGGACCACATTCCCCCCCCCAAAAAAAAAGGCCGACATGGAAAAAAGGGGGGAGGGAGTGGGCCCCACTAGCCAGCATGCTGATCATCTGGGCGGTAGTTGGGGGAAGTGGGAGAGGCGACATAGCCCACTGCTTTGAACTGCTTCAGCAACAGAAGCAGCTGCAAAGGCTGGCTTGCTCGCAAAGCAGGGGGTAGGTGGGGGTGTTGCAATTGGTCCCAGGGGCCAGATTCAGGACCTTGGGGGGCGCATCTGGCCCCGGGGCCTTAGGTTGAGGACCCCTGGTTCAGGGGAATGAGTTATGAAGCTCCAAACGGGGTACCTCTAGAAAAACATCTTTCTAATTGGATTCTGAAGCCAAGATGTGGCGGCGCGACACTCACCCACAGCTTGGCTTCCAAAAGGCACCCCTTTTGTAGTTTCATAACTCTGCCCCCTGACCCTCAAACCTTTCCAAATTTGGGGGGCTTCCAGGGAAGAGCTTGAGGAAGCTCCCTTGCCATTTTGATCCTTTCAAACGTTTCGTTTTGTTTCATTTCCAAATTTGGAGGGCTCACCATCCCCAACTCTACTCTTCAAAGCTGGTTCTGGCTGTCCTATTGAATCTGGTTTTGCTTTAATTTTAGTTAATTCCTTCTATTCCTTTTTAGCATTTTAGGACCTGTGTGCCCCCCCCCACTACAAGGGTGCTGAGCCAAAATGTGGCCTCATTGTTGGTGTGTTTTCCTGACCTCCTGAACAGGTGTGGGAAGAAAGAGGCACCAGCACTTCTCAAATTGTGGGTGGGACGCCTATAAAGCTATCTTACATACCTTGAGTCACACTTTGGCATTTGTAGCTTGTTGTTTTCTTGGACTGACAGTGATTTTCTTAGGGCAGGCATGTCCAAACTTTGGCCCTCCTGATGTTTTGGACCACAACTCCCAGAAATCTAAGTTTAGATTACCAATGGCAAAGGACTGTGGGAGCTTTGGTCCAAAACATCTGGAGGGCCGAAGTTTGGATATGCCTGTCTTAGGGTCTCAAGAAGAATCATTACTAGCCCTTGTGACCTCAGGCCTGTGCTTATTGATCAATTCCTATCTGCTTTGCTCAGTGATCTGGGAGAGAGAATCAGCAGGTTACGGTAGGATCAAGGGTCCACTTTAGCTGTTAGTTAATCCTCACAACATGTCATGCTCAGGTGAACTGCTGAATGCTTTAGGAAAAGACCAACAAAGAGCTGTGTCACTAAATCCTCTTCCATATTGGCCTCCACCCTGAAGCAACTCTCCTGAGCTTCTCCTCTGTTCTCACTCAGGATCCTCAGAGAGCGACAGTAAGACATACGTCCAGAGACAGACCTCTTCCAAGCCCAATGGCATCACTGCCGAGAAGGTAAGCTTTTCCTCCAGAGGCCTCTGCACCTACTAGCTGCCTGGCCATCTTTAATCTGTGTGAAAGAGAAAGAGGGATCTGGGATCTCACTGTATTCTCCTTTGGAGGCCTCTCAAGTGACATAGATCTCTGTAGATTCAAATAAAATGGACTTGTTCCCATCCCGCCCACCCCTTTTCAATCAACATCCTATTCAGACAACCATTTCCTGAAGGCTATGTCAAACTAGAAAGCACCTGAGGAAAGTCAGATACAGGTTATCTGTTAGCCCCGCTGCTCCATCTATATGGCTTTGATTCCAGGGTTCACCCGACCCGCGTGCAATGAGACTGATTTGCTCATGATAAGACATGCAGTCTCTGAGATCAGAGCCAGAACTCTTTTAATTGTTGGCATTCTCTCCCTGCCAGTGATATCATCTCCTTTGTCATTTCTGGCATAACCTTTTGACAGTTGGGAGTGCATCATCATCTGTGGAGAGCAGGATGTTGCATTGTGGAAAGCAGATCTATCCAAAGGATGGCTGTTTCCATACTAGTTATTCACCACACTATGTTACATGTCACAGAGGCAACAAGGCCTCCACCAAAGATTATGCTGGCCCAATCAGCCTGTGCATTTGGGAATTAAGCTCATTAACACGCCAGAGAACTGACAGTGATGAGATCTATAGTTGTCACTCACCCTTTCCTGATATTTATTTTGGGGTTGAACAGAAGCCCCCAAAGCTCGCACCGTAGGACTGGGAAATTCCACATCAGTGCTGTGCTTATTTATCTGTTACAGGACGTCATTGAGTTGTCAGGGGGAGGACCATCCTCAGAGCAGCACAGAGCCTGGCTCCAAGGTACATCCAGCGGGGGGGGGGGGGCACTTATTTAAGTTTGCAGAAGATTTTATTTGGGATCATATTCGGCCTTGGAAATTATAATGTGTCATCTTCTAGTGTCTCCTGAATCTTCTCTGATGGTTATTGAAACTGTTTAGTAAATGCACCATTTTATGGTGCATTGACAGGATGTCCATTTTATGGTGCATTTTTCCCATTTCACTTACAATGCAATCTTATGCATTCCTACTCATGAGTAAGCTTAAAAAGTTCAGTGGCACTTGTTCCCACGCATGTGTGTGTAAATTTGTAGCATCCCTACTCTGGCAATTTTTGTAAGTTTGTCCTTGGTATTTGTTCCCCAGTAGATATTCTTTCTTTTCTTCTCTCCTTTCCTTTCCTCTTATATAAAATTATATGGGCTCTTCATCTTCCTTTCCTATCTAAATGAGAAGAAACTTAGGGCCTTTTCACACGACCCCTAAGATCCGCTGGTCCCTTGAATTCGGACCAGAGATCTTGGGGGTTCGTTTCTGTTCCTGCGTCCCCACCCCTCAGCACTTCCTGCTCCTGTCGGCGTGAAGGGGGGGAGGGGAAAAAAGGAGAAAAGAAGCCTTTACTAACCTGCCAGTGCCAGTCGAACTTGCCACGAGCCCCGTTACTTCCTGGTTCCTTCTCAAGGGGCTCTTAAAGGGGTGGGAGGCAAAAAAACAACAGACAAGCGAGGAGAGCCCGGCACTCTTATCCGCATCAAATTTTTTTCACCTCCAGAGAGAAGGTACAAGAAAAGTGCGCTGGGTCACGCTAAAGTGGGCGGGGTCGCACTTAATTGTCTGCCAACTCTGGAGCTGGTGGGGAAACATTTCTAAGCTCCGGAGCTGGGAGCCATTTGCAGCGCAGCTTAGGGGTCATGTATAAACGCCCTTATTCTCTAGATGGGTACGCAATTAGCGACTGGAAACAGCACAACCCAACTGAGAATTGCTTCACTAACACAGCAAACAAGGTTTTCTGGGGACACAAGGCTGAGCTGTGAATCTGTAGAAGTCTGAACGCAAGCAAGACAAGCAAAGTCGTCATTTGTGTGTTTCTGATGGTGGCAGCAGCTGTTGGGGTGGGAATGGAGCTACGCAGTGTTAGTACTGGTTAGATTTGTGGCACTTGACCATAGTCACCGAGTTACTAAGAGAAGGACGGGTTGTTCCTTTTCTCCTCGTTAGCCCAGACATTCATGAACCAGCAACAAATGAGGAGGCCAAGGCAGCTGAATGAAAGCCGGGGAGGCCTGCTGAGGCGTGCCTACCTTTGCTGACCCCCTTCTGTCTCTCTTGCCAGTGCTTTGTCGTGCGCTCCTTAGGATGGGTAGAGATCCCGGAGGAGGACTTGGCTCCAGGCAAAAGCAGCATTGCCGTGAACAATTGCATCCAGCAACTCTCCCAAAGCAGGTGTGACAGCTGGGACCCTGCCGATCGATGGGGTGAGGTGAGCACCAGAGGGGAGAGGCTCTGTGGAAGGGCAGTAGAAGGGAGATGGTCTAGTGATGCCTTCTGCCCTGGACTTCTAGCGGTCTCATTGCTTGAAGTGGCTTTTGTTCTATTGCCTCTGGGTGTTCTCCTGGTCTCCCTCAGCACCACTCTGGCCTGTAGTTCTGCTTGGTTCCACTTTGGCTCCGCTTATACTTGCACAGAAAGTTGTCCCTGGCACTAGTTTATTGGCTGATAGACAGGCTAAGATGTTTTGATTTGATTTTGATTTTTACTTATTTATTTGCACTAAGAATCAAACAGACAAAATGTCTGATAGGGAGGAAGAATAATACAGTATAGGTTGCTGTTCAGTGTTTTGTTTTAATTTTTTTCAATTTATGGAATTGTCATAAATAAAATAATTTTCTTTTTTGGCTTGGTATAGTAGTCATTATAGGCTCAGCATATGTTTGGCGAAATCGGACTTCCATTACCAACTTCCCAGAGTGGCCTTTTGCTGTCCCATGAGCGGTATAAAAATCAAAATAAATAAATACACAAATAAATACATCTATGTCTACAGATAGTTTAGGTACAGCGATAGATGGCCTGTTTACTGGTGGATTGTGGGGTTTTAGAGTGCTGTAAAATAAAGACATTTGCTGACCAAAATGGTACAACTAATCCAACTCTGGTGTTGTGAGGTGCCTTGCAGGAAGGGTGATATCCTGGCAATGGCAGGACATCCATTCGTTTGGGGTCACTTTCCAGAAGGATGTTGCCATGTTGTGGACAATGACCTTCTTCCAGAATTGAAAAGCAATAGGCTGTGTCATACTGTGTCCATCACCCCATCTTCTGTGGGTGGCCTAGAGCAGAACTAAGGCCTTTCTGAGGTTTTTGCCCTACCTACAGTTCCCAGCAGTGTAGGAAAATGATTCCACACATAGACACACGTTATTGGGTTTTCATGAAGCCAGGCCGCCGGCGTCTGCAATCTCTCACTGCTGTCTCTCCCAGCAACCAGGAGGCCTGGCACTTTTATTAGCTATCAAAGGCAAGGTTTCAGATATGGCGTGATATCCCATGTGTCGGCCTGTCATAGGCTTGAGGGACTCCTGGGAAGGGCTTTCCGTGACGTGGACGTGTCACCTAGCGAGGGACTGAATGATGGATAACTCTCAGCAGCTTGTTTCCTGACCTCCCATTTCATGACGTGAGCAGGACAGGAAGGGGGATGATGGATGCTCTTGTTTGTTCCTCTGGGCATGTCATGGGAGGAAGAGATAACCAGCCACCTGCTTCCTGAGTGTCAGATCCCATGGGTTCCATTGTCCTCTCCTAGGACTTCCCCGTGCAGGAGGGGATCAATATTCCCACAGGACCCTTTGCAGGAAACTTGCTGGGTGCATATTAATATTTCCCAAGGTGAAATCCCTATAGTTGGAATCCCTATACAGGAGGCCTAGATGGCAGAGTGGATGGCGAAGGATAATGGGAGGTGCAGTTCAAAAGCATCTGGAGGACTACCGGTCCCCCACTTTTCGCCCAGAAGACAAATAACACAGCCCCAACCTCCCAAACCCTCGCCATTAGAGCTGCTCTGTTTTGGGAGTGGTGGCCCCTATGAAGGGTCTCCCCCACTCCTGACCTTTGGCTCAGGCATACGGTCTTCTCTTACAGGGCCAGAACATGGTGATGGTCCTGAAGAAGGACACCATGAGCTTGGTGGATCCTTTAGACCACAGCCTCATTCACAGCCAGCCCGTCATTAACATCCGTGTCTGGGGTGTGGGCTGCAACAATGGCAGGTGAGTACAGTAGTGGCCTCCTTGATGGGCAGGGAGGAGTCGGGATGCCCTGATCCTCCTCTCTCTGCTGCTATAAAGCTAACACCCCAATCTTAGCATAAACATAGGGGCTGAACTATGGGCACCGGGGGATGTAAAATCTTGGCATTGGGGGGGGGGATCCATCTTGTTGACCTGCTCTTCCCGTGGGGTTCTTCTGCTTCCTGCCAAAACCTTTGCTTCCCTTACCAAATGCCATCCCAGCAGCTCCTAGGGATACTCTGTGTTAACCCTCCTTTTCTTTTTTCTCCACATGCTATGCCTGACCAAGGGACAGGTAAGGCTCCCTCTTCCTTCCGCTGCCAGGACAAGAGCTTGGAGCCCTGCCCCTGCTCACTGGGCTCTCCTCTCCTTGCAGGGATTTTGCCTTCGTGGCCAGTGACAAGGACACGTGTATGCTGAAGTGCCATGTCTTCCACTGCAATGTGCCTGCCAAGGCCATTGCCAAGGCCCTGCATGAAATGTGCTCCAAGGTACCCCCTCCTGACTTGTAGCACAGTTCTCTCTGTGCACCTGACATGTGAGGAGAGCAGAGTGGGCCGGCCCTGGTGGGGCAGCCTCAGAGCCTCTCAATGGACAGCCAGGAGCATGGTGTCCTGGTTGTGTGATGGCCCCAAATCAGCCCTAGGGGCCACAAACTTATCAGGCCTCTGTATTCCACGGATCTCATCAGAACAAGACTCCCAGTTGTTGCTGGTGAAAGTCAAAAGTTACTAAGAAATACACCCTTTCATGCAGCCTTATATGATAGTTAAGTCCTATTGAACAGAAGGGCTCTTAATATCTGGGTAAATTGGTACAGAATTAGGCTGCATTTATGATAGTACAGTAAAGGGCTTCACCGATGACTTCTGGGTATGGTGCAGGAGATCACAAGTGTTGCATCTGTAATGCTCTTTATCACTAACTGGACCTTGCCTGGGCTACCACCTTGGTGAGGTTCCTTCCTAGGTTTGTCCCCACCTGGGGTCTGGACAGGAGTCCCCAACCTGTCATGGTTTGTTTCTGTATTGTAGATCATGGCTGAGCGAGCAGTATCGAGTAACAACCTGACACGATCTGTTACCCTGGAATCTGTTACTCCAGAGGGCTTATCTTTGCAAGGTGACAAGATTCTATATTCTGCATTTCCCTTTCAGACTACAACGGTATTATGTATCTGGCATGTGGAATTCTCGGGGGGCTGTAGTCTGTGAATGCTGGGGGCTCCTGCATGGCAAGGCATTGGATTCTTCCAACTCGATGATTCTATGATTCTAATTTATTTATTTATTTATTTATTTATTTATTTATTTATTTATTACACTTATTAACCACCCGATTTTCCCATAGGGAACTCTGGGCGGTGTACAGACATCACCCAACAGTGACTACCCAAATACAAACAATGTTGAATATCCAATCCCAATATTCAATGCCTTACCTGTAGTGATTTGCAAATGAATTATTTTGGATGAGGTTGGGCGGTGAAGCATCTCCTGCATTACTGCATTCAAATGACCTAGGATTTTTGCTGCTGTTGTTGAGTAGTAGGATGAAAAGGTTGAGTTCAAAATCTTTTTGCTCTATCCTGGCAGTTGACGTTTTGGACGCCGTGAAAGAATCTGTCCAGAAATTTGAAGTGTTGTATATTGGAAGCACCCCAGTGCCCAAACCTATGGGTAGGTCACTGTCACTAAATTCCGCAGCCTCTTTTTTTGTGTGTGTGATGGGCCAAGCTACGCTTAGCATACACTAAAATGTAGACACAGCCTTAGGAGTTTGTGCCATGAAAGTACAGCATAGAGGGACCCTGCAAGGCTATCTTTGCCCACTTGGAACACCCTTTGGCTAATAACTGGGCCATGCAGACCCGCTTCCTCTTTTCCCAGCACAGATTGTGGCTGAGTGGAGCCAAGCCAATCACCCCCAACTCCATCTTCACCCTGATTAAGAAAGCATTCTCGGGACTCGGGTTTTTGCTTGCAAGAATGTCCAAAAGGAAAGAGTGGTGTGCCTTTCTCAGAACTGCTGTAATGAAATTTGCAGTCTAAACCACTTCTTACATTTTTTTAAGGAGGAGGATCACACTTATAGCTATTCCATGTAACAGATAATTTAGAGCTGCATGCATGTTTGGGGACTTTCAGTATTAAATTGGAGTTGGGGGAGCTAGATGTTGCTTTCCATTTGGTTGTTATCCTCCTGAAAGATTTCAGAGTGGAGATCTTGGCGTCACCCTTCTGCCTCTTCTTCCCCATATCTCCTTGCCCTGTGGAGTTGGTCCTTAACTCTAGTCAAGAGTGGATGTTCCTGTAATCCAAATAAGATGGATGCCTCTGTAATCTCGAGAGATCCTCTTCTTCTTCAACTGCTAAGCAGTGGTCCAGCTGTGAGTTATCTCACCAATTCTTTCTTGCCTCACCACTCCAGGGATGGAGGTGCTCAATAATGCCATTGAAGAGCTAATGAGCAACCGTGAACGTGGGCAGTGGACGCCATCTGTCATCAGTGTTTCAGACTCAGTGATGCAAGCAGATCAGCTTGAGGTAGGGCCTCTTGGGATATCAGTTGTGCCAGCATCTTCTCTCTCTCTCTCTCTCTCTCTCTCTCTCTCAACATCTGAGTCAAGATGTCTAATCTAGTTTACCACCTAGGCGTTGCACTCCCAGAAACAGAGTGACTGGACACAATGGAAGTTCAAAGTGACTGCTGGAGTTTAGGTGTATGGCACCAATTGCTGAATACCAACATCACAATCTTGCAATGGCTTTGGTCCTCTGTAGTCACAGAGTATCTAGATCTTCACACGCAGGCTGGGTGCCAGTGATAGTGTTGACCATCTCCCATTCCATAGTTCAGCAAGTAGGGTGTTTTGTGTGTGTGCAAATGCTCAAGTCATTCCATAGTTTGGTAAGCATTAAAGTCTTTGTGTCCCTCTTTTGTGTAGTTCATGTTTCTCAGTGAATTGCTGAAGGAGAACCTTTAAACACAAATTATTCATGCTTCATGAAAGAGGGGTACACAAAATATTTGGATTTCTTTCATGTTCCTTCTTTCATGTACCTGTAACATGTGGTTGCCTCTTTATACGTTGTCTGTCAAATTACCTCAGAAATTTTCATCTAAACGCACTGTGAGAAATATCCAGAAGGGGATGGAGTGGGAATTCTGAATTTGTAAAGCGGTCTGGAAACCATCAAGGAATGATCTTTATATGATCTGAAGAGAAACTAGAGGGCTATTAATTTCACAGGGTTCCCCTCAGGAAGAGTGTGAAACAAGGATGTATTCAAGTCCCTCATTACATTTTTAAAACATTAATTCTATGGCTCAAGCCTTAAACTCTGATTTTTACTTACTCAAACTTGTAAGTTGACTGGTCCATGCTCTACTATATGCAGATGATTTTATCTCTTATTAAATTAAGGCTTATGAAAGTCCTTCAGGCTTTTCTAGCATACTGCTCTGAAGGTCGCCTTCTAATAAACTACCAAAAGATCAAAAATTGAGTTTTCACCAATAAGCTTGATAAGTGCAAGTGGCAGAGAGAGAGAGGCACGACATTGAATAAGTCCACACCAACAAATATTTAGGCATAGTTTTCAAGACAACTGGGATGCAGAGAGCCCATATCACTCATGACAGTAAAAATGCTCCATTCTCCTTGTCAAAAGGGGCATCTACATACCATCTTGACTAAAAATCTTCCAAGGCAAGCAACCAACTCAACCTCTGTATGGTTCACACTATTGTATTACCTAGGGGCTTCCACTCCCTTGAGGCAGTGTAGTCTAAATTCTTGAGAACGGTATTCGGTGTACCTCTTTGTATCCGTCATGATCTACTCAAAATTGAAGCTGGAATGGTCCTACTTGAAGCAAGTGTTTGGCTCCAAACAATCTCTAGCTGAAATTAAAACTTAATCCTATCAGTGTAACACCTCTGATTTGAATAGGTAACTGCTCCTCAAGCTGCGCTAGAGTAGTGGAATGAACATTGTTCTCCAATGGATTATCCTCTCCGGCCCTGTTATGTTTGGGACATATGAGCGCTAAAGAGACTATTAGAAGGCAGATCTAGGACTCAGTCCTCCAGCTCAACAGACTATATACCCCATATTGCTCAGTGGCTGGGAATTGCAGTAAGTTCTTTACCCCCAAGAGATTACCTTTATAATTCAAAACTTGCGAGAACATGGAGAACAATTTACCTGTTCTATTTCAATGCTTTTGTTTCGGCCTGTCTAGAGGGAAGGTACTCACAAGTGCCATATGACCACTGTGGAACATGTACTGTTGTACTTCACATTCTATAAAGAGTCATACAATTTACATATTTTCCCCAGCTTTAAAAGCATTGTCCAGATAGACCCAATACATTTTGTATCTCTTTTCTCCTCTCCGATGCCTCAAGTGAAACTACAGCCAAGGTTGCAAATTTCTCTGCAGTGGCTTGTACAGTAAGAAAACAGATGGATACATCACTGAAGCAACTAAAGAACTCACAGTCAATTGTAATCCTAATTTCAGTCTGCTTTGTTTTGTTTCAGTCTTAATATATTGTCATAATAACAATCCAGTTGAAGAAAGGCTCCTTGCATCAGGTCCAGTCATAAACTTTGTATCCATCTGTTTTTGCACCGAGAGAGGACCAGAGCTCTGGAAGAGTTCTCCCCCTTCTGAGTAGAGATGGCTGTATTGGACGTCAAAGCACATTTGCCAACCATTGCCCTCAAAAAGGCCTATCCACATGCTTAAAGAGGAAGCAAAAGAAGCTGAGGAGCCATGTAGCCATCACAAAAACCAAATACAAAAGTGGAACAGGTGATACCTTTTAGGCTACTAGAAAAATAACAAAAACGTTGCTAATGCTAATGCTGTGACATGTCTTTGGGAAGACTGGGACAATACCAACACCTCCCTCCTTTCATTCCGGATGCAGCCTAAGAGCATCCAAGCTCTCAGCCTGAACTAAGAAATTGCCTGGCTTTTGCCCCCCATCTTGCCAAGGACCTTACATCTAAGAAATATCTCCATGCAAATCCATCTTTTGCCATGTTATAACCTATTAGTACTGCTCTGAGGAAGGGTGTTTCACCCCTGAAATATTAGCCACTTTTTCTTCTTTTTCTAGTAGCCTAAAGGTTTCACCTGCTCCACTTTTGTATTTAGCTTAAAGATGCAGGCCTACATACAACTATTTGGGAGTAGCAAAGGGGCTGGATGACTCAGTGGTTTAGATATTTGGCTGCAGAACTTAGAGGTCAGGAGTTTGATTCCCCACTGTGCTCCTGAGAGAAAAGCCAGCCTGTGTGGCCTTGGGCAAGCTTCACAGTCCCAGAGCACCTGAGAATAAGAGAATGGTAAACTACTCCTCAATATGTCTGTGAAGATTCTCAGTCATCCAGGTGAATTTATCTGGAAGTTGAGTCATGGCTACTGGACTTCTTTTTTGAGAGATAGAAACGTTTCGCTGCTCATCCAAACAGCTTCATCAGTCTGAATACAGCTAGTGCAAGTCCTCCATCTTATACTCAGTCAGCCTTGACCTCTTGTCACCCTGATCTGAATTAGGCTCATAAGATGAACAATGGCCTGAATAGGCTTGTTGGGGAGACAATAATATCCACAGCCTTAAGGTGAACAATGGCCTGAGGTGCTGAAACCTATCAAGAATGGGTCGTTAGCTATGGCCTTGGTGGTGAAGGCTTTTTGATCTGTCTGAGTACTTTGGAAAGCACAGCCTGATAAGTAGCAGATAGACTATGCCTGATGCTGCCACCTCAGTTGAGGGAGGGGGTTTCAATGCTCACATGAATGTTCTCAATATTCTTTTTACCTGGAAAACCCTGAAAAGGGTTATCGTAACTCGGAATCAACTTGATGGCACATGATGATGATGGTGACAAAGACCGATCACAGCATGGAGAGGATTGGGGAGAGGTACAGAGGAAAGGTGAATGGACAGAAGAGTTTTTTCAACCACATATTTTGGCTTCCTTACCCAAAACTAATCAAAATGTGTGGATCCCTGAGGACCCCCCCATTGTTTTAAGGGTTACAATATGCTAAGATATGAAGATCACTTTAGATTGTTGTTGTTGTTGTTGATGATGATGACAAAGATGACAACAACAACAACAACAACATCAGTGATGATTTCCTCCAGTTTTAACAGAAGTGAAACTGTCTACTAGAGATGGCTGGAAGCTATTTGTGATCCCTTGCCCTGAGCCTTTGGTCACTACCTTAGATTTGTGAGGTGAAAAGTGTCTCAGTACCTCAAATTTGGTACAGTATTTGACTCAGGAAAGAAAACATTTTTCAGTGTACGTCCACACATCTGGGTGGTGGAAGTGCCCATATATTGGGCACACACAAAACATAGTACTGCTTATGTCGAATTGGAGTGAAATGCAAGCGGAGCACTGGTCTGAATGCATCCTTTGTCTAAAGCTAATGGGATTGTTTTTGCGTTCTTTGAGGCTTCGGCGGCAGAGGAGGAAGAAGAGGAGGAGAAGGAGGACACCTGTATTTGGCAGTGCCACGTCCGCTATGTAACTTTTATCGGAATTGGGAAAGATGCCCACACGTTTGCGCTTATCACCGACATGGGGCAGCAGCGCTTCCAGTGCACGGTTTTTTGGTGTGAGCCAGATGCCGGCATCGTTTCGGAGGCAGTGCAGGCTGCATGCATGGTAAATGCCAGGACATGGATGGAGGCCAGACCTCTGCAGGATTTCAGGCAAAGCTTCTGCTCATCCTTAGCCCAGATCTGCTCTTCACCCAGTAGATTGGGCCATCCTTTTACCTTGCACATTTGGAGCTCCAGGGCTGTCTGTAATTTGGAGCCCTAGCCATCAGGGATTTCAAGTGTCTGAAGCTGGGATCACTGATGAATAGATTTTTGGTCATGTGTTGCATGCAAGGATGGCATTAGCATCTCTTCTGTGTGAACCGATTGTCCCAATTTTCATAAACCAACAACACAGAGACAAAAATGGCAAATTTCATGGAATAACAAAAGACAAAGAACATAGGTTTTTGCAACACCTTGCTGCTTCTGCATTGTAAATTCATTAAGGTCTGCTTATATATATATCTATATCTTTCTCTCTCTCCAATAGGTCCAGTATCAGAAGTGCTTAGTGGCTTCGACATCATGCATGAGACCAAAAATGGGGTCGCGTTCCATGTTGAAAATGAAAAGGACAGTGTCTGTAGACTCACCGGGGTGTCCATTTTCTCTCACGGGGCACTCCTTACAGAAAAATGGCAGCGGGGCACCCACACGCAAGAGAGGGGTATTCTCTTTCTTTGAAGCCTTCCGCCAAAAACATTCCATGCTCCACACTTCTTAGGACCAAAGACAGCATGATGGGAGAGCTGGTGGGCCCGAGATGACCCTTTTAAACCTAGTCACCTTCTGATACTCAGCCTCAGAATGTAAATAGCGCAATCGTGTCTGTTGCTTCTCTTCCTGAAGCTCAATGAGCAACCACTGGTTCATGAGCGAGGATCCCGGCTAAACGTGGAGCTGCTATGCGTATTTCTCCTTGTCCTTTGCTAAGTAGTGGTCACGAAGAAGAGGCTTTGGGAGGAGAGAAACAAAGCTGCACCTGAATGTTTGAGAATGTTCTTTGGCATGCGGAGCAAGCAGCACCCAATGCGCACCACACAGGCTTTATGCCCTGGTCCTTCCACCGGGTGGGTTTGTGGAGCAGGGCAGAGCCAGGCATGTCAGCTTTTTGGAGTAGTAGCTGCATTTGATTTTACAGTATTTAGTTACTGTATGTACACTTCTCCTTCCCCAGCGGTAGCATGAACGCTTAGTATACGAAGCCTAACTGCAGGTCTCCATGAAAGAGGGAAAGAAACACGGCAACTCGAGGCAGGCCTAGGCACTAGAGTTTGAGCCTCTGCATTTATCACGCACGCACAGATACAGAAAATCCTTCCCCTTGATCACTGACAATAAATAATCTACAGGCTGCCCATCCATCTCCCGAGGCAAAGACACCATTCGTTTTCACCACACGGATACCCCTTCCCAGTATAGCCAAGACTGGCAGAGGCTCTCAATGGGATTCCAGTCATTTAATATCTGCACATGATTCAACAACAAATGGCTGGTACCATCCTGAAGTTGCTAGCCGCTCGGGCATCGGGAAGTGGCTCTCCTGAAACAACCCAGCAGCCATTTTTAGCACATCATGATCAGTTGGTGCACACAGTTCCTGTGCTCACTAGCAAAATGTCTGTAACGTGTGTGTGCGCGTGCGCGTGCGTGCATGTGATTCTCTCTCTCTGTGTGTGTTGCACCAGCACTCATGATTGTCTTTTATAACAACACGAGCACGCGAACGCCCAACACTTGGATTGGAAACCATGCATCCAGACCTTACTGTAGGGCCCACTGCTGGTAAACAACTCAACAGATGCAGAAGTGATGTGCATTTTAGAGATGGGAAGCAGGGTAAGGAGAAGATAAAGCTTCCTGTGAATTTTCCTCCTTTTCCTTTGTTCCTGCTCATAAATAAAGACAGCCTATCCGTGTTTACAAATGAGTGGCTGACGTTGGTGAGAAGAAAGGCAACATCTGAAATTACATTCCCTGTTCAGTTTTGAGCCTGATGTAACTATTTCCATTCCCTTATTTATAACTAGCCCTAGATTAAGATAGACTCAAGTCTACCTCAGTGATACTTTATATCTGATCATTTGTGCAAATAAACAAGTATATGGAAGAAAGCTACAATTGCTTTATAATTTGGCTTCCAGATGTTTCATTGGTCCTGGAACGAGGCACTGACGGGTATGGGAAAATAAATAAATCCAATTTGATATTAATTTTGGGATGCCATATCAGTGCCCATTTAGGTCCATGGCCCCCAAATAACCTCAAACAATACTGTAAGTTTACAGTCCAGCCTTAAAGCAGGCACATTGTGAAGTGAGTCCCATTGTTCAAGTCAGAGTGACATGGTGATTAGTGTGTCAAACTGGGGGGGGGGGCATGGATTCTCTTAAAATCCTAAGCTGTCCTTGGTCCAGCTGTTACCTCTCCCTGTAGTCTTCCTACACCACTGAATATAGCCGCGGCTGCCAACTTGCATAACGGAAGGTTAGATAAATTCATAGTTCCTTGAGGGTCAGTCCAGGCTGCTGGTCAGGAGAGCTGCACATCCCCTTCTGGCAACAGAGGCCATATTGGTCCTGAGGAACACGCAAGAATAGATGCAGTCACACTCTTTTCCTGTTGGTGGGCTTTCCCACGGGCAACTGGCAGTTGTCCAATCTGCAAACAAAATACTGGGCCAAATGGGTTCTCCTCATGTTCCTACTGCCCTGGGCAGGAATGGCACACCTTTGACATCCCAGATGTTTTGGACCACAACTCTTACCATCATTTAACAACGAGCATACAGGCTGAGATTTGTAATCCAAACATCCCTGTCCTGGGGTCAAATTATGTTGATGTTAAGTACAGTGAATTCACATTTTAAGTACAGCTCTGCACAGCACAGCCTCTTCCTCACTTGTTGTGAAGGCAAGATGACCCCTTAAGTTCATACAAACTGAATATTTTACTATAACTAGAAGATATCATAACTTAAATTGCTTTGCTACATTCAGTTTTTCAATAGAAATGCATATATATCCAAGCAGGTGCCAATCCAATGTGGCATCACCCATACTTGGCTTCCACGTCTTAGTATAAATCCTACTTGGCCCCATTAGCTCCTGGTGGTTTCACTGTTATGGACCATACAATTGCAGGAAATGAGATTGGCAGCAGACCTTGGAAACTGTACGTTGTCAGTTGCACCATCCTGCATCCCATGGCTGGAAGGGGGCATACCTTTAGATACAGTGGGACTTCATTATGCATCACCATGTTTAGGAATGTGGAGATCAGTGTTGTAGAGGAAATTTGCGGATTAACCCTGATTCTGTTTGATGCTTCCCTGGACTGCAATAGAGTCACTTTCTCCACTCATACAATTTATCTATCTGATTTGTAAACAACTTTTTTCTCCTCCCTCCCCCCTTAATTTGATTATTAAAGAATGTACAGTGGTAACTTTTGTAAAGGAATTAATTTGTTCCAAATGAAATTATGTTCAGCAAATTTTCCTTTCTACAAATTTCCCATAGGAATGCATTGAAATGGAGTAATCCCTAATCGCGACCATTTTTATGTTGTATGGATTCACCACATAGGCGACTCTGTTAAGCAAATTTCCCATATCTCTAGAATTTTTTATGTTGTACAGATTTTATGTGATACAAATCGTTTGTTATACGAGGGTCCACTGAATTTAAAAGCTCAGGCTTGTATGACACGGGTCTGACATAAATGAATAAATAACTGAATACATAGGCATTGTTTGCTAATGCAGCTGTTGTATTCAGCAGATACATATGGACTGTTTCTTATATGGGATATTTTCAAAAGGAATGGCTGTTCAGAAAAACTAAAGAAAATATGATTTTTTAAAATGTGATGTAGCTCCTCAGGGATCGTCTACCAGCCATTTTAAAAAAAATCACTTCCCCTGCCCCTCCATCACAGAGCAAAAACCAAAGCAAAACATGTTGCTTATATACTGCCCCAGAATGCTTAATGCACTATCTGGGCAGTTTACAATTTGTAATTATGTAAGCTAAACACACCCCCTCCACTTCCCATGAGCTGGGTACTCAGTTTACCAAAAGATGGCAGGCTGAGTCAGCCTCAAGCCAGCTACTCAAACCCAGGATCGAATTTAGGTCACAAACAGTCTTGACTACAGTATTGTAGCTTAATCACTCTACCATAAGGCAAAGGAGGTGTTCAAATCGCTGATATTCTAAACTGGGTCTATTATTAAGCTACTTCATTATATCAAAAGGAGCAGGACAAAACAGGGCTGACCAAGCTGCAATTTGCTATTGAGTTGTGAGGATTGCATGAAAAGGGATATTGCACCTACACTTGACCTCAAGCGAGTCTATTTAGCTTGCCTCAAACCTGCCACGAAATGCAGGTGTGCCCTTAATGTTAAATGAGTGGGAATGTGTCCTTTTCAAAAAGTCTACTGAAAAGGCATTTCTAGCTCAGCAAGAAAGGTGTGAGTGTAGCAGATCTTATCCAACCCCTGTACCGATTTTTTCAGTGTCACTTTTAGGTCAGTCCTTGCATGATAAAGTAGAGGCTGGGGTTATTCCCTGTTGGATCAGAAAGTCTGACATCTGAACAGTCCTCTAAGAGCCCCCAGAGACATTTAAAGAACTTTAGAAAGAATTGGAAACCTGGGCTTATAACAGCTAGCATTTATCCCTAAAAGGATTAATTTTACTATGAACCAGAGAAACATTTTGTTCCTTGTACTATTCACGCTCTTCTTCTGAACAACCTTTTTTTCTCCCCAGCAAAACAAATAAACTGAATGTCTAAAGCAATCTCCACATATTCTTATTTTTATTGAACAAGCATTCACAAGCAAATGTGTGTGTGTGTAATACTGTAACTGCCAAAACACCACAGAATCATAGAATAGAGAAGATGGAAGGGGCGTATAAGGCCATCAAGTATTCCTCCAAGCAGGAATACAAATCAAGGGATATCTGTCAGATGGTTGCCCCAATTCCCCTTGAACGCCTCCAATGTTGGTGTACTCAGCACCTCTTCAGATAACTGGTTCCATTTCATATGTTTTAGGAATATAACTATGAAAACCTATTGAAATGTATAAGTAAGAATTTTAACAATCTTAATATGTATTCTTGAAGGCTTTCATGACCAGGATCTGATAGCTGTTGTGAGTTTTTCAGTCTGTTTGGCCATGTGTTCTGGAAGTTTTTCTTCCTGACGTTTTGCCAGACTGTGGCCGGCATCTTCAGAGGGCAAGGAGTTCAGGGAACTAGGAGTTCTCTCAGGAGTTCCCCCAGAGCACAGAGAGAACTCCTAGTTCCCTGAGCTCCTTCCCTTCTGAAGATGCTGGCCACAGAGTCTGGAAAAAATTCAGGAAGAAAAACTCCCAGAACACGGCCAAACAGCCTGAAAAACACCACAGCTATCAAACTTAATATGGTTTTCAAAATGGACTAATAACTAAAATTATTATAGGAACTTTACAAAATTATAATGCCTAAGTCAGAAAGCTCTTTAAGATACATTAACAATTAGGTCTTAATGAATTAAAACATAAGCAGTTATAGGGTCAAAAAAATATTACCCCTACTCCCAGCACAGCCTTCTCCCTACAGGTGCTCCTTGCCCTATAAGGTATCTTTTCTGGTTGCAAGTTACTGTATATCCTTTATGAATACTTATCTTTCCCATCAACTGTCAACAATTTTATTTTCCTATGTTGGTAAGTTATGGTCCATGATGAAAGATCAAAATATTTTAAATGGAAATTTCAGTTATTGCTATCAGGTGGCAAAGTACGTCTCTCATTAATTACTGGACTAACAAGTTACTGCTATGGCAGATAGCTACTTTTGTTTGGACTAACTAGGTCTTTGCACCCACAGGAACTGGTAACTGGTCCCAAATGTCATGAGCATAAATTGCTGGTGAACAAAGATAGTTGGGTGCCAATTTAAAACATTGGGTATGTACATTGAATACTCCTCTAAGAATGAAGTTTTCCTTTAAAAAATTACAGTATTTCCAAGTGAAATAGTGCTGAACTGACATTTAGAAAGCACCCTTGTGTTGCTGAACTGACATTTAGAAAGCACCCTTGTGTTGGGTTCTTCAGCTAAGGCTAGTCCTGGCTGAATACTGTTGGATTCCCAAATGCCCAATAAAGGAGGTCCAACACGAGAGAGATCCAAGATAGTTACCAGTTTATTGAGCCCAATAAAAGACAGTAAGGTGAACAGTCCACAAGGCAGTGCGAGGTATTCGGCCCTGAAGACAAGGTGTACACATGTTTTATACCCCCTTCCCCCTCCCACAAAGTGTGCACAACCTCTGGATCAGGTAGGGGAGTGGTCTTCGGGGAGCCTCCAATGGGGACAGTTCAGGGGACCTCCCAGGGGAGGTCTCAAGGTGTTCACAATGTCCTGAAACCAGATACTGCCTTAGCTTGTCCATCCAGATGGGGCTGGGCCATCAGAGACTTTTAATGGACTATCAGGGGTGAGATAATGGGAGGTGGGAGGGTGGCATTGTCCAAGAGTCCGAATCATTATCAAGTCAATGGTGGGAGCGGAAGAGTCAGCAAATAAGTCCCAAGCTGCCAGACATGTTCCCTGTTGGATGTGGAAAGGAGACAATGGGATGCCTCCTGGCTGAAGATAATCCTATTGTCCATGTGGAAGTTCTTGTCTTGTCCTGGAATCTTCTCTACTGATGGAGTTGATTCTGGAAGGTGCAGCCATTCCATCCAGGAAGTTGCCATTTTCCTCCTTCTTCTCTCCTGACCCAAGATGGTGGGCCAAGATGTAGGAACCTGTGTAAGCAGACTCAGGGAGAGTGAGTTGGGGACAGCCAGAAAGAGAGAGGATTCCCAGAGGCAGGCAAGGGGGGTTGAGACCCAGCAGACCTATAAAGGTAAGGGAGTTATAACTGCATTAAGTGTAAGGAGGGTCCCGGGTGTAGAGGTGGTCACCCCTGACTATCACCCCGTGATCCTGAGGCTATCGTGGGGATAAACTGTCAACTCAGGAAAGTTAGCCTGAGTTGTATGTCTGGCTCTTTAAATGTCCAGGAGAATGAATTATTGTATTATTCCTGTCTATCAGGCCTCCTATTTTGGCAACCGTGCCTCCGAGCCATAGAATAACTAGGGGACTGTTTTCCCCTGTATTTCAGGAAGGGAATGTCCTTTTTGAATGGGTTTTTTGTATGGTGCTTATGACGGTGTGGGGTGTTGATTGGGGATCTCGCGGAACCCCAAAACCTCTCCATCATTTTGCAATTTTTGTTTTCGGTTGTGACTCCACACTTGCATCCTCTGTTGTCTTCACTTCCGTAGGGAAGTGGCAGGAAGCTTTCAAATTGTTCATAATTGCTTAGCTTCTGCATTAGCTGACAGTGGGCGTTTATACACAACCCCTAAACTCCTGGGCAAATGGCTCCCAGCTCCGGAGCTTAAAAATGTTTCCCCACCAGCTCCAGAATTTACAGGAAATTAAGTGCGGTCACGCCCACTTTAGCACGTCCCAGCGCACCTTTCAAGTACCTGCTCTTCCGGGGTGAAAATTGCTTGATGTGGTGTAACGATAGTGAGTGCGGGGCTCTCCTCGCTTCTGTTTGTTGTTGTTTTGGCTCCCGCCCCTTTAAGAGCTACTTTACAGTAGCTCTTACAGAGACAGGAATGTTGCCGTAGCAAGAACGGAGGCAGAACGGAGGTGAGCCACAATCTTTTCTTCCTTTTTTTTCTCCCTCCCCTCACGCAGCCAGGGTGGGGACACAGGAAGAGCGACAAGCCCCTAAGATCTCTGGTCCGAATTTAAGTGGCCAGCGGATCTTAGGGGTCGTGTAAAAAGGCACTTTGTTTGATCCCAGTGATCACACATGCCAGAACTAAACTGCACCAAATTGATCCTGCCTGCACCAAAAATGCCCCAATAGTCCCTTGACAGGAACCTAGAAAGGTATGGGTCGGTGGGCCAAGATGGGCTGGTTTGTGATTGCCCTCTACATTCACCATGTGGTTTTCAGGGGGGGGGGGAGAGCAAACCAGTCCATCCTCAAAGCAGGCCAAACTGCAGGAAATATCCCCATCTGATTGCACTCCATGACCCATTGCTCTGCCCCTTATACCACACTCTCTCTCTTGTTGGCTTCTGTCAACATGAAACAGTGTTTCTGCTTAGGAAATCATTTGACTAACAATACAGTCTGGCTCCTGCCTGTTCAGAAGTTACTCTTCAGATTATAACAGGCCGGAACTGTGACCCTCCAAAGATTGCTGGGCAGTCAAGCCTAGTCGCCAGAGCTAAGATGAAGGCTTATTGAGTGGTTCAAACATTCCCCTACGAGTTGACACTTGGGATCTAAAGGCTCCTGCTCTCTTCCAGTTTTCCTGACACGGTGATTTTTATTCGTCGTGTTGTTGTTTGTGTGCAAGGGCACGCATTTCCATACATGAGGGCGGGTTTCCCCTTCTCGACATGTCTGTCGATCTTGCCTGCCTCGTGTCCTCAGCTGCCTGACGCATCCTGCAGGCCCCTGAAGGTGTGAAGGTGGTTGGAAAAAGGCCTTTCTGGTTTTATTTAGGGGCCCAACCTTTCAGCACCCCCGCCTGACTTCCGACCCAGTTGGCCTAAGGCCCGGGGTGCGGCGGGCAAGAGGCGACGGGGCGAGAAGCCCTTTCTGGCGCAGGAGCGCCCGCGGGAGCTGCCTAGGTGCCCTCTTAAGCACATCCGATCTCGCCTGATTTCGGAAGCTAAGCAGGGTCGGCCCTGGTTAATAATACTTGGATGGGAGACCACCAGGGAAGACCAGGTGCTGTAGGTGCCTGGAGTAGGGACTGGCAAGCCACTCCAGTATTCCTGCCAAGAAAACTCCATGGTCATGGGGTCACGAAGAGTCGCGACACAACACACACACACAAGGACAAACACGGGGGAGGGGATGAAAGACACGACTGGAAGCTGAAGGCACCCGCATCTTTCATCCCGCTGTGGCGGGAGTGAGGGGTGGTAGCCTGAGGAGGGCCAAATATTTCCCCACCTTTTTTATGGGTATGCAGGATATTGCCCTTTATAATGTCATCACTAGGTGGCAGTAGACTTAATTATATATTGATAGAGTAAGTTACCTGTTAAGTTGCCTAGATGCCCTAAGCACATCCAATTTCACCTGATTTCGGAAGCTAAGCAGGGTCGGCCCTGGTTAGTACTTGGATGGGAGACCACCAGGGAATACCAGGTGCTGTAGGTGCCTGGAGTAGGGACTGGCAAACCACTCCAGTACTCCTGCCAAGAAAACTCCATGGATATGGGGTCACCTAGAGTCGGTCACGCGACTGTAACGACACAACACAACACAGCGCCCGCGGGGGGCTCTTGCTTCGCGGCCTCCGCCTGGAAGTGGGGCGGGGCGGCGTTGCTGGTCCGTCGGAGGGACCCCCCTGCTGGGCGGCCTCGAAGGCAGCGCCCCCCCCGCCCCCGCCCCCCGCGCCACGTCACGTCACGTCACGTGGCCGGCCTGGCCCAGGGGTTCCTTCGGGGCCCGGGAAGGCACGGAGGAAGGAACGGAACGGAGGAAGTGACGCGCCGATGGCGGAGCTCTATGTCAAGCCGGGTAAAAAGGGGGGCAGCGGCGGCGGCGGAGAGGTCTCCGTGGGGGGGGGGGCGGAGGGCGGAGGGGGGGGAGAAAGCCCGGAAGAACCGGCGGCGACTAACGCGGGGGTTCGGGGCTCTCTCTCTCCCCCCCTCTCCTTCCAGGCAACCGGCAGCGGGGCTGGAACGACCCCCCTCAGCTCTCCTACGGGCTTCAGCAGCGCCAGGCGCCGCGGGACGGGGCGGCCAAGCGGGGAGCCCTCGCGCGACGGGTAGCCGCCGCCGCCGCCGCCGCCGGAGGAGGAGGAGAGGACGGATCGGCCGCATCTCCGCCCTCCTCGCATCCTCCTCCTCCTCCTCCTCCTCCTCTTCCTCCCCCAGGTAAGGAGTTGCTCTCAACCCCCCCCCCCCCACCCACCCCGGGCCCTTCTTGGAAGGCTTGCAAAGGGGACGCTGGCCGTTTCCCGCCCCCCCGCCGCCGCTTCTTCGTTCGCCCGGGCAAAAGCGAGGGGGCCAAATGTCCCCTTCCCAGGCGTTTCTGGGCTGGTTCGCCCCCTCTCTCCCGCCCCCAGCGCGCATCGTCCCTTGGCTCCAGCGCCTTTTGGGAAGCAGAGGGCGGGCGACGGACCCACATTCCTGGCGGGCAGCTTTGGAACGGAGTTGCTGTGCATTTCCGTCGAGTCAGCGGCGGCTTTCTTTCAAACCTCTTAAAAACAAGACTTCTGGATTAGGTCAATGTGCAAAGGGCTTGCCTGAACCTACATTTCTTTCTAGTCATGGACAGCAGCCTCTACTTGCCGACCGACCCGCAGGAGCTGCCTGTAGCAAGAAAAGCCACCAATCCTTCAGCGTTTCAAAGGCTGTCAAGTTTTAATCAGCCCAGAGTTTTCATGGACTTTATTTGTCCCAAATAAAATATGTTCCCCTTTAAGCTTTCACAAGGCCCAGGAGTCTGTTGGCAGATGTGCCTAGTTAGTCTGGACTGGAGGTTACAATTGGAAGGGCCATTTTTATTAATGGCGTGTGCCTTCTTCCTGGGAGTGGGAGATGGGCAGCCTTGGCCTGAGTCACTGATTCTGATAGAAGATGCAGGTGGGGATGCATGGTGGTTGTTGTTTTTTTGGGGGGGGAGGGTCATAGCACCCAACCCAACCGTTCATTAGGCTGGCTAGGAGTGATGGGAATTCCAGTCTGGCATTTAGCAAGCCAAATGAGGGGATGGGATCTTTCATTTTTACTTTCAGGTCCAGGTTTGACTCTTGTCCTCTTCTTTTATTGATATGGCTGCAAACTTAACTATGTTTTCCCTTCCTGACTTGTCTTATGTTTTCCTTCTCAGTTAGCCTTCCAGCCTTTCCCCCACATACTGTGGACCTTCCTCCTCCACCTGGCCTTCCACCACCTCCTCTGGGGACAAATGCCACAAAACCTCACATCTCTGAAGAGGAGGAGGAATGTGGAGTGGAAGACGTTCTTTCTCCCTTGAACGAAGCTCTGAGTAAATGCAGGAAGTCAGTCCAGGTGAGAGGAAGGGCAGGCCTTTTGCAGAACTGCCCTGTATTTTTAGAGTGAGCCTCGATCCTCAGTGGCAGCCGTTGTGGCCTGCTTATGTGGCACTGAATGAACTGCTCAGTCAGCTGAAGAGCACTCCTCCGAGATTCCTTCTGATGTTGGACTACAAAGTCTTGTGATCCACCATTTGGGACATCAGAAGGACCTTAGGGGTGGGGAGGAAGTAAGGTGAGTTCTGAAATTCAGTGAGTTGAAGTTCAGGAAGTAACGTGAGTTCTGAAGACTTCAGAGCACAGAAAAGATGTTGTAGGGCAGTCCAGCAACCTACTTTTTTTGTCACATCCATTTTCTCCTGCCTCACCAGCTTACCCATGAGGTGTGTTTTTGTGACTTGCCCTATTTCATGCGTAGCCTTATAAGCAGCTGCTTTTCTAATTAGCACTTTCCCAGAATTCCTGGTTGACTTACCAATTTAAACAGAGGCATGTAGCATGAGATCATATGAGTGGTTCAAATCAAGTTACATTTAGGGATAGTGCTATATTTCTGGACATTTGGCATGCAATTTGAATTAAACTGCAGGAAGGATGTTGCTTTTTCCTGTTAAATGGGAGGCCATGTGTTGAAAAGTCACAAATAGCTCCAGTTTCCTAAAAATGATGTTTCTGTTTTCAGAAACAGGTTTGCGATGACATCAGGAAGCGCTTGGACATTCTACAGCAAATGTGGGCACAAGGCAAACTCTCTGCTCCTGTGAGGAAGAGAATGAAGATTCTAACACAAGGTGAGCTGCAAGCCAAGGATCTGACTCCTAGTTATAACATCCCCCACTACGGGCTTCAGGCTCTGCTGTCGGCTAGTTAACATAAATCCTGCAGCAGAAGCACTGCTGTTCCAGAATTAGCACAAATCCACTGTATTGGTGTAGAACCATTTTTTTTAAGCTGAGCATTTTTGCTGACAGTAAACTTTACCTCCTGGAGGAAGGAAAATGGGTGATTAAAAACCATTTATCACTATTTCTGGGTGTTCTGAGTTGTTTTCTTTGTTCCTTTAGAGCTCAAGAATAAGCACTGGGAGCAGCGGATGAGATCCATTGCTCACTAATGGTGGACCACATCACTGAAGTAAGCCAGTGGATGGTAGGAGTCAAAAGACTCATTGCAGAAACAAGGAACTTGCCTACAGAGGATCAAGCAGATGAACAGAAAACTGACAGCTGTTTGGAGCCAGAACATCAGGAAGATTAGTCTGAGTCCATGGACTTAGTAGTATAAGACTGGTTTTCAGCCTACCGTTTGGCCCAGGAATGCTTGGTTTCCCAATTAGTAGAAAAGCTGCTTTATATCCTAATCATTAGCTAACAAACACCTGTTATCTTTTGGTGAACTGAGCAAAGCTTGACCAAGCAGAACCTCTCAGGTAAGCCAGAGAAGTCTGAACAGGTTTCTAAAATCCAGTAACCAAGGTTAAAAATGCCAACTTGTTTTATGTGTGTTCATGAAAAATGAAATGGACTGAGGGATACAATTGCACCATTGTTCAGTGATAAATGGATTTGTGAAATACCAATGCAACAAGTATAACAAGTATGGTGTTGAAACTGAAGTTTGCATGAAGAGCTACTACTAAGGCTGTCCCTGACTTTACCTTCAAATAAGTCTGAATAAAGCGACTGGTGATCTTAATCTACAAATTATCTTCGTTCGGACCTTCTCTCTTAGTTCTGTTTAGAATGTGTCTTCTGCAACACTCTTCTTTTGCTCCCTTGAGAAGGGGATATTGGTAAAAATATGGTTCTTCAAGTGGTCCTCCGTGAAGCCACACAAATGGGGGTGCTCCACCATGCTCGCGTGAAAAACCAGAAAGACTTCTAAAGCAAAAAACCTGCATCCATTCGTCCCATCCCATTGCACATGCTTGGGCAATCTCCCGCCAAGCACCTCCGTTTCCTCTAACCGCTGTGTTAGAAGGATTGGAAAGTGCTTCTCTCCGTTGTCCCATTCGTTGTTTGTGTAGCTTCACAGAGGCCACGAAGAATAATTACATTTTAGCTGCTATAACTGCATAGGATGGGTTCAGGATGAGAAGCAGTTAAAAGGAAAAGAGTGGTCTGTCCTGTTCTGAGTGTCCTACAAATAGGAAGGAATCCAACATTTTTCAATACACTGGAACCTTGACTTACGTCATTAATCCGTTCCAGTGGTCTAAACTTAAGTTAAACATGACTTAAGTCAAACAAACGTTTCCCATAGAAAGTAATGGGAAAGCGGATTAATCCGTTCCAGATGATGAAACAGACCCCCGAAAACAGCAATTTAACACAGATTTGACTGGGATAGGAGATTCATTCCAGGGATGTAAATGAAATGTCTCTTCAAAGAGAGGAGGAGGCAGTGGAATTATAGTCCACAAGTTATACGCCTCCACTTTTTAATTTTCATAGCAACAATGTCTAACATTTAAGTTTTACTGATTTTTAACCTGACATTCCAAGTTCTGAACAACTCTATGCTTACCATTAGAGTCCCACAACTTTACAGCTCCCCAACTAAAATGCTTCCATTGTGGATCAGACTTCTGAAGCCAGATTTTTACAAGACTGAGCCGACTGTGTAACCAGCAAGGCCAGCCCCGAGCTCCCGGCCCTTCTTCTCCTCCGGCAGCAGCGGCGGCTTCGGTGAGGCTGAGGACCAGCTCCAGGTGCTTGGAGCTGGCCTCGCCAAAGCCGCCGCTGCCGGAGGAGGGGAAGAAGGCAGGAGCAGTTTGGAGGCGGCAGCCGCGATGCTGGGTTATGGCTGCCGCCCAATTTCGATGCCTTGCGCCGGGGCTCCGCGCTGTAAGTCAAAGCCTGCGACTGAAGTCAAACAGGCCCCTTCTTGCTGCAAGTCAAATATGATGCAAGTCAAGCAGTATGTAAGTCAAGGTTCCACTATACTGCTAGAGAAGCATGGATACCCCCTTGCCTGGACCACAACTCCCACAGTCCTTTGTCATTGGCAATCTAAACTTGGAATTCTAGGAGTTGTGGTCTAAACCATCTGGAGGGCTGACATTTGGACACCCCTGGGCTAAGGGAATGGTTCACAGCAGGTCCAAAAGCAAGGGTATGTGATACCCTGACTAGACTATTAAAAATAAAAGCATGCAAGCTTTTGGCTGATATAAGTGTTTATCAGGGTGGGCACCACTTATCTATGGATGGCACAGAAAAAATACAAGTTCCAAAAATTATGTCTATGCCAGGTTTCAAACTGAGGGCCACAATGTAAAGCCAGGAGTGCTGGTTTTAAATTCCACCTCTGGCAATGCTGACTGAGTTGTGCCCAAATTGCCAGGCAGAAGGCTGTCAGCCATGCAGCATGCCCCACCTTTAAACTGAAACAAAAGTGTTTTAATTTTTCTGTCTGGAAATTGGGGTGACACAGTATTGTGGCCAACCACCTACTGGAGAACTTGGGATAATGTTTAGTTTATCCACTAGGTAGGCCATTTACATCCCAAGTGATAGTATCACCTAGTGGTTTGGAGAAATTGTCCTCCGTTTGCAGCCTTGCTTGACTAATGTTAAGTCAGTGACCATAGCTGGTTGCAGAGGGTGCCATTGGCAGTGAAGGCCCACATAGGCCAAACACTCACTTCTGCTTTTTAATGGTCTAATAGAGGCATCACTTGGAAGAAACAGAACAAGGACAGCAATCCATGGTCCTCTCCACAGATGGCCGCTCACAGCTTATTTTCTGAGATTGTGAATTAGGGGTTTTCATTAGCTGTATGCCATAATCATCACAGTTATACCAAAGTAAGGCTTGACATATCTCGCTTAGCATGTAATGAGTCTATCTCATATATTTGTTTCACCTTTTGAGTTGACTTACTGAAATAAATGAACATTTGCACGATATTCTAATTTTTTGCATGTCACCTGTATATAGGTGTCTGGAGAATACATTAAGTGGAAGATATCCTGCTGCTTTCCAGGGAAGGAAAATACATGCAGGGATAGTGACTCCTTATTGTGCAGGAGGACAGAGGCAGCAGTTTGGAGACCAGATGGGAATCTCTTGGGAGGTGTGCTATTTTCTAGGTGAAGAGATCCAGAATGTGGCAGTTTGCTGAGATTCATTAAGCTCACTGCATGACATCCCTTCCTTCTGATCCACACGGGAAAAAGTGGTACTGTTCAACATACCTTGAAGCAGATTACTATGGTATTGGCTGCAAGGCTTTGGGTAGGGAAGTTAAGGACCAAGCTGGGGGGTTGTTAGTATTATTTTTAATCACTTATCCCTGACAAAAGTAAGAGAGATAATATTGGAAGCCAACTGGTTGCATGGATAATGTCATCAGGAAAGCTTTGGCTTCCTGGATCATGACCTCCATTTCCATGTAGGAGGACTCTTGGCAAGCTGTGAGCTCCACCTGACTGAATTTTGGTAAAACACTTTACTAGAAGTCTTGGTCAGGAGGTCTTTAACCTTAACTCTGCTGGGGATCTTGACGGTACTAGAGGACAAGGAGACCATCACTGTGGACAAGAATGTCTGATGCATCAGAAACAGGAATGGTAATACAGGGACTCATTAATGGATGGGAAAGGGCAATAACAAAGCAACAGGACTGAGGCCTTCAGCATTTCAAGTGTCTCTTTATCAACACACAGAGCATGGGAAACAAACATGAAGAGTTTGAACTGCTTGAACAGGAAGGTAAATATTATTTAGCAGACATGACTTGAGACCCAGGGGATGAGACTCATACTGAAACATAATGATTAATTTGACAGGACTAGATGACACAGAAAAGCAGAAAAATAACTTTGCATGTAATGAATGTATACATGGATCAATGAGTGGAAGAATGGAATGCTGGCGGAGAGCAACTGAGTAAAAGTCAAAGGAGAGAAAAACAATAGTGATACTGCTCTGTCTGTGTGTGTTGTTGCTGGCCTCCCAACCAGACCAAGGATCTGGATAATTTCATCCTGTTACAGTTACAGTACTTGATATTTAAAGAGGAGAGGCAGAGTAATAATAGACTTCAACTACTCTGGTTTTTGTTGAAAGTCTAACTCTCCCAGGACTTTAAAATAAAATAAATTCCTCACTTGCCTTGCTTAAAACTTAATCTTCCATAAGGGAAAGAGGCAACAAGCAGCTCAGCTGTCCTAGATTTGGTCCTGAATGAGCGCAAAGAACTGGTTGATGAGGGGGGGGGGAATGGTGGTAATTGTGGGTGGATGCGGCCACAGCCTCCTGGAATACATTATACAGTGAAAACAGAAGACTATAATGACCATTATGTTTAGGAAAGCAGATTTCAGAAAGCTTGAGATAATAGCTTGTCATCTCCTGTGGTCAGAAATATTCAAAGAGGGGGAGATAGGGTGAGGTAATAAAGACACAATAACCAAGGCTTCCCATGAGGAAGGGAAATGGGAGATATCTAAAGAAACCAAAGTGGTTGCATAAGGAACTTTTAGATGAGCTAAGATTCAAAAGGGGCATGTGTAAGAAACAGAGGCAAGAAGGACTGATGCTCAAGATAGGTGATATGGGATCATTTAGCTACCTTACATTAATCCAAAGAATCCAGAGGTGAATAAATTGCATCCAAGGGTATTAAAAAGAAGTTGCAGATTTAACTCTGCAACTGTTTTGCTTCTTTACATTTATTTCCTGCCCAACTAGAAGGACAGCACTGTCATAGACAATAATGATAAAATCAGTAAAACAACAGTGAAAAAAGGGGTCCCAGACACAACTATGGGAACCACTTAAGAAATGAAAAAAGAAAATTAATGGCAGGCTGGTAGCAGAAGGGATACATAAATGATTAGATTATGAACAAACTACAGTAATACCTTGGATTACAAGCATAATCTGTTCAACAAACATGCTTGTAAACCAAAGCACCATAAGAAATAATGGAAACTCAGATTATTTGTTCTGGAGTCTCACAGACCACACACTGTACACACAAAATAACAAAACTCAAAAAAGAAGTTGTTTATAAGTCCACATCAACACCATGGCTTAGGTACCTGGATGCAGAATCTGCTTTGTTTGGGACTAACAAATGGATTTTACTCCATGTTTTTAATGTGACAATATAAAAATGCAACGTGTAGCCATATACAGACTTGACTAGCTACCCCATGACTAGAAACTGTTTGAAAAATAAGAAAGAATGTTGAAAAAACTAAATAAAAATATAAAGAAAAATAAAACCCAAACTTGCACTCTCCTTTGAAAACATTCCTGGCTTGTGCAAGGGAGAGCTCCTGCCCTCTCTCCTCCCTATGCTTTGGAGGTTTGCATGAGAGGGAATGCTCCAGACAATCACCCACAATCATGCACACACACAATTGAATCACTTGTGGTCATGTGACCTTCTCCATTGCTTGTATTACAAGATATTGCTTGTTAATCAAGGCAAAATTGATCAGAAACGTTTGCTTGTCTTGCAAAACACTTATTAACAAAGGGATTGCTGTATTATTGCCTCCTAAAAATCAGGAGGGATGGGACCAATCATACCTCAGATTGGAGAGAGTTCCAGAGTGAGGCAGCCACCCCAGAGATGGCCTGGCTTCAAAGGACTGGTTTCTGAGCCTCCCTTAGGGCGGCCACTTGGAGCTTCCCAATATGAGAGGTGAAGGTGGGATGGGTAGATATTTTGAAGGAGGGGCACTCAGCCAAGTAACAAGGTCCTAAACTGCTCAGGACTTTAACAGTTAACATTATTTGTGTGTATTACTCGAGAACAGATGAAGGCTCTAAAAGTGAAATAAGCAAATTTCAAATAAGGACGCTTTGTAACTTGGAATTTTGCGTATCTCGAGCTGAATGGGGAACAATGCACCCTGGGAGTTGAAGTCTTCTGCAAAAATTTCAGGTCTTGGGTTTTCCCATAGAGAATTTTCATATCTCGAGTTTTTGTGGAAGTTTTTCAGAAGACTTCCATTCCTAGGGTCCATTACGCCCTAGACAGACTTCGCTTTGTATCACTTTTTTTAATGTACAGCAACTAGAGACAATCATATCTACCTCAAGTCAATTTTGATTTGTGGGAATCCTTTTCAGGGTTTTCTAGGCAGAGAGTACTCAGAAGTGATCTACCATTTCCTCCTCCTTGGAGGGCATCCTGGGACTGTGCTGCTTGCCTGAGGTCACACAGGCTGCCTCTTCTGGAATGCACAGATGGGAAACTGAATTCCCAACCTCTGGCTCCACCATCAGATACCTAACTTCCTAAGCAAACCAGTGAGATGAAAATGATCTAGGGCTGAACAAATTATGGGTCAACATTATGTGTGAAAAAAGCAAATGGAATACTCAGTTGAATCTGTAAAAGAGAGAAAACCAGTAGCACTCTTTTTACCATTTGTTGGATGTTACCTGGAATGCTGTGCCTACTTCTGTGTACCTTGGTTTAAGAAGAGCAATGAGTCGGAATGTGTCCAGAGGCACACTCTCAGCGTGGTAAAAATTATAGAAAACAGAGTCCTATGAGGAACAGTCGAGAGAGCTGGATATGTTTGGTCTGGAGAAGAGAGCACTAAGAAAATGTGACGCTCAGCATCTTCAAATATTTCAAGGGATTTAATGGAGCAAGCTTGTTTTCTGTAATTCAAAGTATGGCGTACAAAGTAATAGATCCAAATTATTAGAAAGTTATTATACATTAGGAAGAACTCACTGATAGTAACTGGTGTTTGACAGTGGAATGGACTGTCTTGGAGTGTGATTAATTTCACTGGAGCTTTTTACACAGAGCTAAGAGGCCCACCTGTCAGGAATACAGTTGAGGATTTTCTGCTTTGGCACAGGTTGGACTCAGTAATCGAGGGAGTCCCTTCTAGCTGTTCAATTTTATGATTCCTGGTAACAGGTTGCCCATTACTAGATGGCAATCGATGGAGGACAACAGAAGTGTGAATTAATACTGTACGGGTGATTGAAAATATGAGGTGTATATGCCCAGTAGGATCTTAAGAATAGCAGCTCACTGTTTTCAACAACAACATATTGCTTTCTGAAGTTAACTATTTAGTGATGTACTAGGTATTTATGTAGATGTTCTCAATGGCAAAGTTGTGGTTACAGAACACATTAATGAAAATAAAAACATTGGCCAAATGAATAGAAAACAATAAAATCCTCTGATTCTCAGAAAGGGCATGTGAAATGTCACTGGCCAGCAACCTGCAGTATATCTTCAAGATGAGTACACAAAACCTATAATGTTCATCTTTTTATTGAATATTCAGGTAAATATTTCACATTAATACAGGCTACATAAAGTAGAGCCACTATACGACATGAAATTTACTCAACGTTTTTCCTTTTATGTATGTAAACAATTATACATGTATTTACCACCCTAAAAGGTTGAAATCATGTAATCATCTAGTTCTCTGCTGCATACAAGTAGCATTCAGTAGTGTTTAGCCAAAAGCACTAGGTTCATCTGATTTTTGAGTTCAAAATGGCTAAACTAACTGGAGAACAGAATCAGTTGAAACTCATTTTGTTCTTACACAATGGGCAAACAAGCCTTTCCTTGTTGGAACCCATAGAAAAAAATTGCTTAGTTAGGCACATTAAAAAAATTCCCAAGTTCTTCCAAGGTCATAGTTTTGCCAAACAAGGCTTAAAAAAAAGAAGGAAAAAGAAAGAAAGAAAGAAAAGAAATAGTAGGCCCTCCTAAGTCAGTTGACATATTTGAGGTGCATGTTTCCAATGTGAGGTGCCCAGGTACCAGGCCAAATCTACAATGGGAGAAATATCACAAAATACACAGTTAATATCAAGATGTAGTAATAACGCTACTACAAACATCTATAGAATAACATCACGGTAGTGGAGAACCCCCCCCCCCAGCCCCAGGCTCCAACACAGAAATGCTAGCATACTGTAAAGTTCTCATTTACCAACGTTGTGGCTGACACACACACAATCTTTATAATATCTATATACATATATATTATAAAGGCACCATTAAAATATTGTTTCAGGACCTGAGAGTGGAAAAACTAGATGTCTGCTGTATTCTTACTTCAATTTCATTACTGTATTTAAGGCAAGAAGCTTCAAAGTACAAGGACAAAGAAGGGGTTAATTACTGCACCTGCTGAGCATCTGTACATTCTGTTGAATTTTGGACAACTTTTATCATGGGATTCCATGCTGGATCGGGAGTATGCAGTCCGTTGAAAAGTGGGCCACCTGGTCCATCAGCTAGCTGAGGATGGGAAGGTATTATAGTGCCTCCATACATGGAAATGGGTAGGCCCTAGAACAGAAAGACAGAACAGGTTATAGTGATCCTGTCTAAACTGATATTCCTGGTCTATGTTTTCAATTCAATTCTCTTCCTGTTCCACTGTATAAATGAGGCCATTGCAGGAACATCCTGGACAACCGTTGTAGTTAGTAAGAGCTCCTTCTTTGCACTATACACATTGCCTGCTCTAGACCCGTGGTGGTCAACCATTTCCTCTGTCTAGGGCCATTCCTGAGAATGTAACCTCTTGGAGAACAGATGATGATAACAGGCAGGGCTGAAGCCAACAGTGGAAAGAGCCAGATTCGAATAAGAAAACCCTTTGCCTGCCATCTTCTGTATGCCATAGCTAGCAGGGTATTGAGGAAGGGACCGATTTCTTTTACAGAGGCCTGAAATGATCAGTTGCCAAGATCTACAGGTGAGATCAGTTCAACAGCTACATTCAGCTGTAGGTTCCAGGGCTTCTACCTCTGTATTAGACACGTAAGAGTATATATAAGGAATTTTAAAAAGGATTTATGGCAACACAAACTTGAAGTACTGTGAGATATCTTCAAATGTCTACCAGTCCAAAAAAAAAAAACCATTCTGAAAGGATTGCTATGAAAACAAGAATTCTCTAAAACTCAGAACCAGAGGATTGTTGTTTACAATATTCTGAGAATACCCACAGACATCAGAAGAATGCAACTGGAATAAAACTTGGAGATATAACCTAGTAAGGAGCTCCTTTGTAGCAACTGTGGGGGATCTGTGCATGGGGCATCGTGCGCTTATGTGTGTGTGAGAAAAACAACTCTGAAAACATACTTTAGAGAAATCCACAAAGCTGTTCGGCATAGGCTGCTGGAAAATGTTTGAGGGAGCCACTATTCCAGAGTCATCTCTTTCCATGGGCTGATGTTGGGAAAAGGTGCCTGGATCTGACAGCTGCTGATGCACTGGGTGATTTCCCATTACAGGCTGGGACCAACCTGACAAGCCTTCTAGAAAGATAATGAAGCATTTATTTAAGATCGGAGAAGAAAAAAGAATCTGAAATTCATTTCACACATTATTTGAGTTAAAAATTTTCATGTCATGATGACACTATCTCCCAATGACATAAACTCTCAGCAAGCACTAGAACTACAGTACAATACTTCCTTTTCTAAAAGGTAGCCATGATGGAGCTTGACCTATCATGCAGCCCCTGAGCCCAGCTTTTCGCCAGATGAGTTCAATTTACGTGTGCATCTGGCAGATGAAACTTCCATAATGGAGAATTCAGGGATTTGGAACATGCCTATTTATTTGCTTCAGTTGTCTTCACTTCCCACCCCACCTCTCTACCTTCTGCCACATAACAGCTCCTTTACTCCTGGATAGTATAATGTTCCTGCAATTCCATTTTTTTATCCCATGGCACATAGCTGTTGGCTTTGTTGAAGAATATTATTTCTTTAAGTCAGGGCTGCTTCTGACTTCATCAAATTATTTTATGGAAGTTTTAAACACTCTCATATATACCAGGTAGGAGCCAATAAATATGAAACATGCTCACAGTACTTATGTTTAATCTTTAGCTTAATAGGATATTTATAAAACATTCAGCAAAAGCTCAAAAGCAGGAAGCTTCCTGTCTAATCTCTATTTTCACCATTCCTTTCCATTTTTCTGCATAGGTAAAAAAGTAAAGGTTCCCACCACACATGCATGATAGTTGTGTCTGACTCTAGGGGTGGTGCTCATCTTTTTTTCTAAGCCAAAAAGCCAGTGTTGTCAAGCCTGTGGCCATGTGGCCGGCATAGCCAAATGCATTTCTGTGCATGGAACACTGTCTACCTTCCTGCTTTTACAGTGGTACCTATTTATCTACTTGCATTTACATGCTTTTGAACTGCTAGGTTGGCAGGAGCTGGGTTTAACAGTGGGAGCTCATTCCACTGCGTGGCACCTGGGATTCAAACCGCCAAGCTGCGGACTTTGCAGCCAATAGTTTCAGCACTCTAGCCTGCTGATACACTTCTTTTAACAGCTAACATGTTGGGCTGTTTGCACTTTTAACATTTTTCCTTGGCCACCCACCTGAAACACTGTTAACACCGAAAGACCAGATACCACTGTGACCAACGGGAGCTGTGAAGTTGGTTCCCAAGGGGGTGGGTGTAACAGAGCCGCCTTGCCTAATCCTTGCCAGCCTTTCTGTTCCGATAGGCGGGGGCACCTTTCGATCTTGAGTTGTGTTCCCTGATTTTGGCTGATTCAGGGCAGAAGGCGCCGACGTTGCTGACAGAGGCGAAGATGATCCCGAGGAAACTGATGGAATAGGAGATTCACCTGATGAAGAAACAGTTCTCTTGCTTTATCACTTAAGAAACATTCAGCTACCTTTGCTCCTGCTCTATCAAGTTCTTTCACAGTACCTCACCTCTGAATTCAGTGACTCTACCCAATAATTGTTTATACTAATGAAGAGTCAGTGTTTTCAAAGAGAAAATAACTGTTCTGAACTGTAGTGCACCTGAAGCAAAGGTACAATGCATTGGTTTAGTGATTGGGAGAAGACTGCATGGGGCAATTCATTGCCACAGCACCTGCCTTTCACAGCATTATAAAATTATGCTTGTGACATCAACATTACATCACAGTCAAGGAGCTGCTTGATAGGTCTTAAGGGCAAGAATTAAGTCTAGAACCACGCTTCCTTAGGGGAAACTGACCAGGCCCATTTATTTGTGGGCAGTAGGACTTAATTTATTTATTTACTTTATATACTGCTGGCTGCTAAGGCCACTCTGGGTGGTTTACAACAGGTGTAAAAATTAGGAGGGGAATCTTTCCTTTCTCTTCCTTCTCTCCTTCCATAATCCCCACCCTACTCATTCTCATTGTCTCTCACTACACACTCACTCATCAAGATTCTCCTTCAGAAGGCATAGTTTCAGTTTCATGTGGCCAGCTGACTTGTGGGGAAAAGATAAAGAGGAGGACGAAACAAGGCAAGGGCCTAGAACAGTGATGGTGAACCTATGGGCACGGGTGCCAAAGGTGAGCTTTCTTGGGCAACCGACATCACCCCTTCATAGCTACCAGTATACAGGTTAAATTACTGTATTGGCACTTTGCAAACAAATTAGTGGGTTTTGAATTGCAGTTTGGGCAGTCTCTAAAAGGTTCGCCATCCCTGGCCTATAAGCTGAGTCCAGCCCCAGGTCACTATAGTTCTCTAGCCCTGAGCATCTGATTATCGGCCTCAACAAAAGCCCCTACCACTCTGCTCAAATCATCCAGGCTAGTAAGATTTTTATACTTCCTTTGCCAGATTCCACAAGTTTTAGTCTTTATACAGACATGAATCAGATGGCTCCCTAGTTTACACTGTTTCTTAAACTCCTGTTCAGTTTAAAACCCTTAAGAGCATCTTTATGTAACTGACAAGAAATGGGCATTTTCACTGAAATGCTGAAATATCAGACCAGTTGTAAGAGACCATGGTTATTTTCTCTTTTCCATTTCCAAGATCCTAGGTTAAGTAAGAGTGGAGGAAAGAGGCAACTGGAAGGAACTCAGGCAGCAGGTCTTCCCTCTTCTTGTGTCTATGTTATTGGAATGGCAACTCCTCCAATTTACTTTCTGAGTGGTGAAAAAACAGACCTTAAGCAGATCTCTTCCAGTTAATAATGTGTGTGTGTTGTGTTGTGTTACAGTCGTGACCGGCTCTTCGTGACTTATATTACAAATAAAACCCACACACCTCTGACTTAGATATGCATCCTAGATCACAGTGGGCAGTGTGATTTACAGATGCCCTAAGCTAGGCATGCCCAAACTTTGGCCCTCCAGATATTTTGGACCACAACTCCCAGAGTCCTGTGTTACTGGCAATGTAAGCTTAGAATTCTGGGAGTTGTGGTCCAAAACATCAGGAGGGCTGAAGTTTGGACATACCTGTGCACATCCAATCTTGCCTGATTTCGGAAGCTAAGCAGGGTCAGCCCTGGCTAGTACTTGGATGGGAGACCACCAGGGAATAGCATGTGCTGTAGGCGCCTGGAGTAGGAACTGCCAAACCACTCCAGTATTCCTGCCAAGAAAACTCCATGGACATGGGGTCATGAAGAGTCAGTCGGTCACAACTGTAACAACACAACACACACACACTCTGCAATAGTTTGGGGCCTAAAGGGGCAATATCTGGCCTAATACCTTACTTGTGCCTTTACAGACCCAGTCCCTCCACCACTGGGATTTCTACTGAGGTGTAGTGGATAGAGTGATAGACTAGGACTCTGGGGAACACAGTTCAAATCCCTGCTTGGCCATGGAAACTCACTGGGGGAGTGTAACTGGTAAAACCACTGCTTAAACATCTTAAAAACCTTGAAAGCACTATTTAAGGTTGCTATATGTCAGTTTTTTGCCAGCCGTTTCCTGATTTGAATTAAGACTTCAGCTGGCCTAAATAATATCTATGACAGAAACAATCCAGAGGACATAATTGCTGGTTATAGGTCCCCCAGTTTTTAATTAAGACTTTAGGGGGCATGGGGCAGGTCATCACAGATCAGGTAGAGGAAGCAAACCATGGCCTCCTGGAAGATGCCTAGTCTTCTCCTGGACAAACGTAACTTTATTATTGGAAACATAGGCCAGCCATTGTCTTTGACAAATATATCTGAAGACAATGAGGAGAGGTTCTTTGAAGGCTGCTAAAAATACCTGTCCAAAATTAACTTCACATACAATTATAAGAATCCTCATCATTTCTTTAAACAACTCAAAGCAACTAGTTTAACAATGCAAATCAGGCTGCATTACAGAGAGTAATGCTATCATCACACACACATACTTTTAGCTTCTCCCTGCAAAGACAACTACAGCAGATTATGAGCAGGGCGAGGAGGAGAAAGACTTATACATCTGCCTCTGTTCCACCTGCATTATTCCATATTACCACACGTCTTGTGTTTTGTTTTGGTTTGAGGATGCCATTTCAAGTAATTCTTGATTTATTATTTTCACATTACTTCAGTTTCCCTAATCATCATTCTAAACAATCCTTGTCAAAACCATACAGCCAGCAAAAAAAAAAGACAATTCCAACAGATTGAAGAGCTGAATTACGAAGCCACCCTTCCCCAAGCTCCTACATGAATTTGTAGCACTTGTCCAAGGATGTGGTGAAAAATGCTGTCTGTTAAAGCTGGGCGTCCCAACAGGTGCTGGCCCTTGAAGATAAACCCGTGCTCCTTGAATATTTGCTGAAAAACCTGCCATGGGTGCTGAAGAAGAATTTGAGGAGCTGCTGGATGGATCTAGAGAAGGTAAGTCTAAAATTAATACAGTTATATCTGATAAAATAACTACAGAGCATTAGAGAGACCAGGCTTTTTACCTTGATGCACTAAGAACCACAAATCCACCCTCCTCAATAATCATGTTCACAGGACATCAGCATTAGAATGTACAAGAAACAGTTGCTCACTGATCCTAATTTCTGTTACCAAATATTCTGAATAATATGTGGGGAGTTTCTAAGAATGCTCAAATAAAAGACAATTACATTCTGTGCTTTTAAATGTTTCCCCCCCAACAAAATGCTTCTCGTTACAAAACCAAATATATCCCACACATATTAAAGACAAGTATTATTTGCAAATATTCAGTGCCCAGTTAAGCTTTAATAGGAAGAATTGTTGACTATTAACAAGTTTGAGGTCATGATTCCAGTATATCTTACTTATGTAGTTTTGCAATTTAAGATTACCTTCAAAATGATGCAGAATAATGGTAACACTTTCAGCATAGGCAAATAAAATGTTTAAATTTACTATATTAACTTGCTATCTCACTTCAGGTAAGTGCAAAGAAACAAATTGCAGATTTTCAACTGGAAGCTCCATTTCAAAACATTCTAGACTGAAGTATTTCACACCTCTGTGGCAGCAACAATGATTATGAGAATGTAGTCTGATATTCCAGACCATTTTCTCCCAGTTCACTAAGCTATTTTGCTTGCATATTATGTTTTAATGTGCTAATTGTCAGAATGGGGAGTCTTTTTCCAATATGGGAAAAATAAATTCAACAGATTATATTTTTGGAAAGCTTCATTTATATATGATCAAAGAAACATATTTTACTTTTAGTGTTTTGCCTCTATGAAACAATTTGAAGGTGGTTTTTTTACCAGAATTTAAATTTTATTTGTTCACACTACATAGCTATTTTAGCCCCATGTTGCCCATTTCATGATGTCGTTTGCAACTGATTCTCAAAAATTTAAATGTGTCCATTGTACCAACCTACAATACTAAACTGTATGAATTAAAGCAAAATGGGTATCTATGAAGGTTCCCACAAGTTTGCAGTCAAACAAGCACACACAAGTGAATTAGCCTTTTGAAGATACCATGGCAAAGGCTCATGCTGTTTAAGAAAAATACAACTTTTTCTTAAGCAGATGCATTTTCATCTGAAAAATGCATGGCTGGAAAGATGGCTAAGAAAAGTGTCTGCTTTTCTGCATCTGCTTCTGTTTTCATTAGTTACTCTCTGGATCTAGGTGAAAATGCAAAAAGGAGTTTTAGGTCAAAGTTGAAATGTAGTGATACATGGTAATTTCTGTAGCTTCTGACAACCAGCAATGATATTGCAAATGTCTGTCTTTACAGAGTCTCTTTTCTCTGTAAGATGCTGGAGATAGCCAAGCCATATTTTTATATAAATAAGGTAGAGGAATATGCGGTGCTTGAAGGACACACGAGACCTCCCTCATATGAAGCTCTTGGAATTGGGGGCTTTGCCAAGAATAGTGGAACACTCTTGAATGGGTGGGACTGCAAAGCAACCCAACTAAAAAGGAGCCACCTTTCTGAGGTTCATCCTGTTGACTAGCTGCAAGTTTTTTCAAGACCAAAACTTGGGGAGTGGTCTCAGGAGCACAGGCAGACCCTGGAATGTCCAGGAGGTAGGTGTACCTCCATTTCTGTCATTTGATGTGATCCAGTGTTTCCTGCAGCCCAGAAATATCTGAATGTTCACATACATTCTATTGCATTGCAGGTGACAGGCACTGCCAATGTCAACCAGACATTTGCTATTCCCATTGAAGACGCTTGCCATATTTACAGGACACCAAAATAAATAATGGAAGAGACTGTTTTGTACTAATTATCTAATCCAGATCCTGTCTAACCATGCTTCTCATAAAAGATTAAAGGAAATGGTATTATAGAGTGAGATAAATCTTGTAAAATGCAATGGAGTAACAGCTTTCAAATATCCGAAATACTGAATTATGCTCTCAAAACTAAAAAACTGTTACTTCAATACAGAATTTATATTGTTTACACCTGCTGACATCTTATTCTCAATCATAGCTGAACATAAAGCTTTCAAATACGGGAAGATGTGGAAATTTTCAAGATTACAAAATCATGAGTGATAACAATAAATGACAATGGCAAAAATTACTGTTCTCCAAGGAAAGGTTTGAATATTATATAATGGTGATTAACACCGCTATAGGTCACTACTGCCAAACTTAGTAAAGAGCAAATTCAACTGTTCATTTCTTGACTATTTACTTTCATACTCACATACTGAACAAATTTAAACCAGCTCCCGGCAGAAGAATGTTCCAGAGAAAAGACAGCTTGATTAAACCACTCTTGTTATTCAATAGGGTCAGAACTGATTTTAAAGGATTCCGCTCAAGTCTGCCATCTTTTGTTGGCAATCCAAAAACAGTCAACTAACCTCAAAGAGATCCCTTCTTCTGTCAACTCCAAGCTCATCTGTTTGAATTACCAATCTCAAATAATTGAAATATTTTGTGTTGAAAAGTATGCTTTTTAGATTAAACGTTGAAATCCCTATCTTACCAACTCACATTCTTCCTTTGCTAACATTTTTCCCACTCTCCAAGGGGCTAGTTGTATGGTCCGTAATTGCAAACATAGAAAATGACTAGCCTAGATAAGAGGTTGACAAAAATGCCCTCATTTTAGAAATCATTCTGCACAATCTGGATGAAAAGAGCTGAAAGCCAGAACGTGCTAATGACTATAGTGTTCATTTGAGTTTGCTGGGCAGAGAAAGAATATGGGATAATAAATCAAATGTAGATTCTTCAGGAAGAAAAGATTCCATATAATTAGCAAGTGATAACAGCACCACATTCAGAAGTGGGTTTGTCAGATACCAAGTGGTGTACTTTTCAGAGAGTTCCAGCAGCAAGGACAGGTTAGCATCTTTGAATGCAAGCCTACCTTACTAAGCACTTATTAAATTAACCAAAATATTGATAATTAGACCTCAGGAATGCATGGCAGACAATTGAGTGAGTACTATTATTGCTTGCATAACCAAAATGGCACCATCTATACGAAAGGAGGGAGGCTTAGGGGAATTCTCAGGGTTTGCAAAACAAAAAGTCTTTAGGAAAAACAGCTGGGAAAGGAAACTCCCAAACATCCCAGTCACAATTATCTGTCTTCAGTGGCCATAGGGGTTAAACTAGAACAGTGAAAAAAGGCAAAGTCATCTGACTTAGATTAATGTTCTTCTGCTAGTACTTTTGAGTGACAATTTTTTCTTGTCCACTTATACCTGGACCTTTTAGTTCGTTTTGTTACACAGTAAGAAAAGAGGCTGCCTTACAATGTTTGGGAACAAGGTTCAGATTTTAAATCTTTGCATGGGAACTACCACTGTGTACCAACCTCTACACTTCAAAGTCACACCGAATCTCAGATCCCCTGATTATACTGAGTCACATTAAACTGTGAAACATCAACTGGGTAGAAAGGCCACCAGTGTCCTGGTGTTGAGAACCCCTAGGCTAAGATACCATTTCCTGAAAATACAATCAAGAAAGAAGTCAGCAACAGGATCATCTCCTTTCCAATGAAAAATCTCAGCAACTCACCTACAGGACTCGTTGAAACTCTCTGAGAAGGCGGCCGAAATCCTGGAGCCTTGGAATTATCAGGGTGCACATTTTCCATGTGCCCGATCACAGAGTTACCCAAAAATGTCGACTGGACAGTGAACGATGGATCTGCTGCTGCTCGTGTGGACAGTGGACAGTCTCCCCATCCTTGGTTAGCCGGCACCTGGTTACTATCAAAAAGACTACTAAAGTGACTGAAGAGTGTTGCCGGCCCAAAGGTAGGAGGCAAAGATTTGTTTGCTGCATTAATATGCATCTGGGAACCATTCATAACGTTCATAGGTGATGAGAGCTGAACGGTAGGAGGTGGACCTTGAGAAGGTGTTAAAGGAACTGCGTTTGTAACAAAAATAGACTGAGGTTCTTGATGGAGGGTTGCATTTGGTACCATTGGATAAAATGAACCTCTAGGCTGCATTCTGTGAGAAACACGGGGTGCTGGTACAGCTAACTGAGGTAAGTTACTGTTGTCCTGATTATCTGTAGCAACTGATCTAGGCGAGGCTAAACTTATTGGAGTGGGTTCCGAACTGGAAGAAAAAGGCATAGAGATAGGAGGACTTAAGTCGGACATACTGGTTGGCAGTGTTTCCTCTTGGGCATTGTTTGGGGGTGCAGGACTGCTGGATGGGCATGCTTCTAGGGCTCCTGAATTGCTGCCAGTTGAGATACTGCTGCTAGTTGCAACTGATGATGGCACACATGCACTTCCCATCGTTTGTTCTGGTGTCGGTACTTTTTCTTTGGGTACTGGGACAGAAGGGGCAGCATCTGTTTTAAGCACGGGCTGCTGCTGCTGCTGCTGCTGCTGCTGCTGCGGAACGCTAGAGGGTAGAAAGGTAGTGGGAGCATGCCCAGTATTTTCAGGTGCAGAAGCGGAAGGCAGTGTGCTACATGTCGTTGTCACAGTTGAGATCGCTGTTGTCATGGTACTTGTTTTAGGAACACAAGCGAACAACTGCTTTCTGACTGATGACGGAGTCCGGTTACTTGTTACACAAAGTGGCTGGGAGGATGCGACTACTGAAGAGACAGTACCATGGCAGCTAGAAGCTAAACCCGTAGACTCAGACTGCAAAATATTGCCATTCTGACTACTGACGCGACTTGAACTGTTATGCTTTGGAGAGCTGTTTGTGCTGCCTGGGTTAACTGGCCTCACTGGAAATGGCCCCCACGTGTTTGGTGAGGTTGAAAATGTCCCTCCAAACTGGGCCATAGGTAAACGAGGGTGACGAATTTGTTGCATAGTTTGAGCAGCCAATAAAGCAAAGTGAGGATGGGAGTAAGCTAAGGGGAGTGAGACGGGAAAAGAAGAGCGTACGTTTGCTGGGACGTTCTTGCTCAATTTGTTAGCAGATTGGAAAGTGGACAGCGTTGATGACTGAGAGGTGACAAGGGATGGGCCGCCAAGAGGAAAAGAATTTTTGTTCGAAGATGAAGCAGTACTGACACCAGATGAAAAATTGGTATGGACTGATTTTGTGCTGGAAGCAGGGGTTCTTATATGAGTTTTAGGAATTAAATCTTCAAGTTCCTTGGCAGGATCTTGAATTAGGGCATTGATAAGTTGTACTGCATATCTTGTTGATTCTGTTCCACCCCTGAAACAGAGAAGGTGATGTCTTGTGTGAATAAGAGCCTCATATCAGTGTAAAGGAAATTCATCTCCAAAAAGTTTCAGAAAACCTTTTATATACACTACCTTATTGTGATCATTCTCTCTCCATTTTTGTCTTTTTGTTTGTCAACATCAATATGAGCACCAGTGACATCCTGGATTGCTGTGATGTTGCATCCACCTCTCCCCATTATTCGAGACACAACTGATGCTGGGACAGATAGTTTTTTTGACCTAAATATAAGGGTTACAGATGTGTAAGGATTTTTGTTGTTAAGCAGTTGAGGCAACATTCTAATATAGAATTTTGATAAATCGATGTTTCAGAATAGCATAATTTCTTACTCAAGTTCTATAAAACCTATCAACCCATCCTACCAACCCAAATGATTAATTCTCAATTGCCAGTTTCTTAATACTAGTTAGACAAATTTGGTTATTAAGCATGCAGTCTGTAATTTAACTTAGAATAAATTATCTTCAGGTATTACTATCTTAATCCCCTTATTACTTCTTAAATGTTCATGAGGTAACACCTTCCTGCCCCAAGAAAAGATCACTACCGCTGCAATGTAACTTAATGACTGAAACAGGTTTAAACTGCACACTTGATAACTGGTTCTGCATCTACAATCTGGACATTCCTGGCTGTTCCAAAAAACATTTGTAGTGCTACATAACTAGAAAGCAAAATATAACTGAAATATTTTTTCTATTTTAATGAGGGTTTCAAATATGTATGCCACAGATGGGTCTGTGTGAGACATTAGCTACACCTTTGCCTTCTAGACCAAAGTCCTTCTAGCTCTCTGAAGCCCACAAATGGCTTCTTGACTGATCTGTGAAGAACAGCAGATTGAAAAATATTAAAATAGATTCCGGCAAGTTTCAGAAAACACTAGAGGTAAGACAGAATCAGCATTTGAAAGGCCAACAGACTCACACTAACATTCTTGGTTTTAAATACGTAATTTCAAAATCTTACAAAACTAAGAGACTCCTAACAACATATCCCCATCTTTATAGCAAACTTTTTTAGGCAATGTCTTTTCTCTCAGCATGCTCATTAGTCTTAATCATGATATCCCTTCCTGTGACTTCTTCCTCACATGGATTCCAAGTTCTTCCTGAATCCCCACACGAGCTACTTCAGTACGTGCACCGTTAGTCAGTAGGGCACTTTCCCCTGGAGTTCTGAACAGCATACAAATCTCAATTATAACCTACTGCACATAGCCTTATCTCTCTTCAATGCATAACTCTGAATGTACTCCACACACCTTTTTGCTCCTGAACAGCAGCGTCCCCCTCTCTGCAGCTGAAACTGTTCAACTGGTGTTGACTGCAGACTGTTGCTAGGGGAAGGGTCTTTTAAAACCCTGCCTACTTGCCTATAATGGGGTGAGAAAAATATTGTTATTAAGTAGGTGGGAACGGGGGGAAGGTTGATAGGCAAGAGGTGGTTAGGAATTTCTCCCCCCCCTCCAATAATGAATTAAACAAGTTTACTAATTGTCTTGATATATCATCTGCCCATGTTTGATAAAAATCAGATGTAAATCCATCACACTCAGTGTGTTTCCCTTCGTAAGATTTTTAATTACTGCTTTCAGTTAAGTTGTTCTTTATAGTCATGTAAAATTTGATTTATTGGAAGCCGGCTTATAAAACTCTTGATATTTATTTCTGCTTCTACTTCTGTCTCATATAGTTCTTTATAATAGTCCCTAATTGTTTCTAGTATCTGTTGTCGTGATGTTACTATTGTTTTCTCCCAGCCGCTGTGTGACAGCTAGGTACCAGATAGCATGGCATCTGGAGGGGAGGCGGGTGGGTTTCTGTGTGACTTCACGAGGGTCCACTCAAAGAACCACCTTTACAGGTAAGTAACTGATTCTCCTTCGTGAAGCCACACAGAGAGATGATTGCAAGCATGCTCACAGGATGGTGGGCAATCACGCGAGTCCAAAGGAAAGGACAGCCCTGCTGAAAGCCGCAGTACATCTCATGTGGGTATCCATCCTGTAAGTGCTTCACTTAGGTAAGCCGCTGCAACCAAGTAGCAGAACTACAGATGTCCTTTAAGGGATACCTCTCAGAAAGGCAGCAGAAGAGGAGACTGCTCTGGTAGAGTGGGCTTTGATAGAACGAGGTAAATCTCTTTTAGCCAGCCTGTAGGACAACTCAATAGCGGAAACTACCCAATGAGAGAACCGCTGGGTGGAAACTGGATACCCCTTTGAACTGGAGTCATAACAAACAAATAGTTTTTAGTTGAACAGAAATTTTGAGTTCTAGAATTATAAAAAGCAAGTGCTTGACACACAACCAACATATGAAGATCCCTCTCCAGAGGGGTTACTAGATTGGGAAAAAACACTGGTAGAGCAATTGGCTGAGACATGTGGAATGTTGAAATTACCTTAGGTAGAAGGAAGATGTCGGGCTAAACCACAACTTTGTCCTGAAAAAATTGAAGGTAAGGAGGGTCACATCTGAGAGCGCAAAACTTGCTAGCTTGTCTGGCCGAAGTTATAGCCAGGAGAAAGGCTGTTTTAAATGACAAAAGGTGCAAGTTACAAGAGGCCATTGGCTCTAAGGCCAGATGCATCAGTTTCCGAAGGATGAGGGACAGGGACCACTGAGGATGAATTGGTTTCTTATCTGGGAAAGGGTTCTGAAGGCCTCATAAGAACCTCTTTAATGGTGGATGACGGAAAAATGCATAAGCAGGTGAGTTATCGGGTTGAATGGCAATGAGAGCTGAAAGATGGACTTTTAGAGAAGACAAAGTGAAGCCAGATTTCTTGAAGGACATTGGGTAGTGATGGGTTCAAAGGGGGGAACTCCTTATCGGCGGCATAAGATATAAACTGTTTCCACTTGCAGAAGTATTGTTTGATAGTGGAAGGTTTATGAGCAGCTGAGATGATATCATTAATTATCTGAGAATCCTCCAAGTTGTCAAGTGTAATCAAGACAGGTCCGGGTGTAGAACATTTCCACTGTTCTGGGACAGAAGGTTGGTCAGGAGTGGTAGCTCGATATAGTCTGAAGTCATGTGCAACAGTGGTGCGAACCACGGTTGTCGCAACCATAAAGGAGCTATTAAAATCACGTTCGCCCTGCCATGGCAAATCTTTGTTATGGTTCTCAGGAGGAGTGGGACTGGGGGGAAAGCATAGAGGAGGCAACCTCCCCACAGAAACATGAAGGCATCCCCTAAGGATTGGTGACTAGAGATGGGCACGAATCAAAAAAATGGCGTTTCGTTTGTCGTTTAGGGGGTCCGTTTCGGTTCGCTTCCATTTTTCACGATTTTTTGCAAAAAATTCATTTTCGTTTGTTTCGTTACCATTTCGTTACCATTTATTTCATTTTTTGTGATTTTTTTAGCATTTAAAGCAGTTCAATGTATTGCCGTAACGAAAACAAAACGAACGACAAAATTTCTGGTGTTTCTGTTTGTTTTGTTTCATTTTAGAGATAAAATTCGTTTGTCGTTTCATTATGTAACGAAACAAAAAACGAAAATGGAAACGAAAAATTGTTCGTTTTGTGCCCATCTCTATTGGTGACCCTTCCCTGCCCGTGAACAGAATCTGTGGCATATGGTTTTCATTTGCATGGCAGAAAGGTCTATTCATGGGGCTCTGCAACGACAAACAAGGGATTGAAAGGTTGCTTGATGAAACTCCCACTCAGGCATGGTTGTTCCCATCCTGCTGATGTTTTCCGACCCTGGGAGATGGACTGCAATAGGGAAAATGTGATGCAGCATGCACCATTCCTAAAAGTCTACAGTTAACAGGAGACATAGTGAGTGCTGCCCTGTTTGTTGATGTAGTACATGATGGTCATGTTGTCAGTGACCACCTGTACTACATTGCTGGTGAGGAGCCAGAGATACGTCTTGAATGCTTTGGAGACAGCGAGGAAATTGAGCTGGTTGATATGAAGGGACCTCGCCTGAGCAGACTACGTGTCATTAATGGTAAAAGTTTGACATGATGCCCCCCAACCACGTAAACTTGCATCCGTTGTCACTTGTATGGTAGGATGTAGTGAGTGAAAAGGTTGTACCGCGAGAAAATGTTTCCTGTGGGTCCACCACTGCAGCTGGTCCGCCAAATCCGGTGTTACAAGAAGAAGTTTGGAGAGGTGGTCCGGTAGTGGATCGAACAGAGAAAGGAACCAGACTTGTAGGGATCGGAGCTTCAGATGAGCATGGGGTAGGACCAAGGTGGTAGAGGCCGTAAGGCGAAGTAGTCTCTGAGGGATGTGGGCTGGTAAGGTGACTCCCAATTTGAACAACTGGATTAAGGATATGATGTGGTCTTTACGACTATTGGGTGGAAACGCCCTGGCGACCTTGGCATCTAGTATAGCTTTTTGGTGGCTAGGCCAACTACATGGAATAAACTACCCAGTGAGATTCACCAGGCTCAATCCCTCACAGCCTTCAAGAAAGCTTTGAAAACATGGCTGTTTAAAGAAACTTACAGCATTTGTTAGTATGTTGTGCTCCCTGTAGTTGAATGTTGTATTTTTTATTTGTTTTTGCCTCTTGCCAGGTTCTTTTTCTTTTTTGTTGTTTTTTTATATTTGTTTGTGTTTTTAATAGTGGTGGCTCTTTTATCTGTGTTTGTGGTGTTTATAATAGTGTATGTTGCTTTTTTTTGGTAAACCACCCAGAGTTCCTTTGGGAAAATTGGTGCAGTATATAAATATAAAAATAAATAAATAAATATAAACATACTGAAGGTTTTGTACAGGAACCAGGTGAGACTTTTTACATTGACGTTTAGCCCTAGGGCAGGCATGTCCAAAGTCAGGCCCGGGGACCAAATGCAGCCCGTTTTCATATTTCGAGCAGCCGCAGCCTCTTCTCCACACCGACTCAACCTGTCATGCATCCCCACCAGCTGGCCCCTCGCCATACTAGAGGGAGGCACCAGCTTGCAGTTTTACAGTTTGCCTGCCCTCCCTTTCATTGCCCACCCCCCCAGCCACATGTCCAGTATACCCACCCACCCCCAGCTCCTCTGCTGCAGTGTCCTCCCTGCCTCCTTACATGTTATAGAGACGTGTCCAAAGTCCGGCCCGGGGGCCAAATGCAGATGAATGGTCGGCCCCCTCACATTTTCACCTTGCCAAATCTGGCCCTCCTTGCAAAAAGTTTGGACACCCCTGCCCTAGGGTATTGAGTGTGTACAGAATAAAATGAATGTCCTTTTGCGCTTTTTGCTTCAAATATGCTACTATGAGCCAGTCGTTGAGGTACAGATAAACTGCAATACCGCAAGTTCTGAGGTAAGCTGCTACTGGTGCCATACACTTTGTAAAAGCTCAATGTGTCATCGATAATCCAAATGGAAGGGCCAAGAACTAGCAGACTTGATCTCCAATAGCGAAGAAGAGGTATTTTCTCCAGTGTGACCATTCAGAATTTTGTTCAGAGCATATATTTTTTCAGTTGGCACAGACCCAAGATGGAATGTAGGCCTCTGTCTTTTTGGGGAACTTTCAAGTATCTTGAGTAGTGCCCCAGATGTTGAGTAGTGGGGGAAATGGGTTGCATGGCCCTTTTTCTAAGAGAGATGACTTCCTAAGGGGGGAGTTGAGCGAAATTCTAGTTGGTAACCATGAGTGATGATGGAAAGAACCCATCGGTCTGTAGTAATGGATTTCCAAGCTGGAAGGAAGGGAGCTATATGAATATCTGTGAGTAGAGATGGGCATGAAATGAAAAAAAAATCGTTCCATTATTCATTCTTCATTTCGTTACTTAATGAAACGAATAACGAAAATTGTGATGAAATTGGAACAAACAGAACAGAACCACAAAAATTAGGTTTGTTACGTTTCATTTTCGTTAATGGCGACGTACAATGAAATGAGCTGTTTTTAAATGTTAAAAAATGTCCTGAATATTCGTAAAAACCCAGCGATAATTATTTATTCTGCCTGATAATACCTACCAGGGTGGATGGGGTCCTTAAAACGTCTTTTCTCAGATCGCTGTATATTTTTTTCCTTTAAGGGGAGTTAGGGGACATCGACCCAAAATGGCTCCCAGATGCCTAATATTGATTTCTTGGGTATTAAAATGACCTGGGCATCCGTAAAAACGCAGTGATAATTATTTGAAATTATTACCTACCAGGGGGTTGCGGTCCTTAAAACATTTGTTTTTGTCTTTCTCCCATCGCGATGTATTTTTTCTTTTCCCTTTAAGGATGACACAAAATGGATTCCAGCCACAAGATGGATGCAAGCCATGTGATGGGATCATGTAAATTCTTGGACAATTTCAACCAACAGCATGCCCAGGTTGCAGACTGCGTAGGTGTGGCAGCTACAGAGGGCATAAAAAGCTTTGGCAGCCTCCGTCCTCCTTGCAGTCTGTGGTGGAAGTTACAGTGGGATTGCTGTCTCTGCGATTCGTTACTTTAGGCCAGCCAGGCAGGTGTGTGTCTCTGTGTTCCTGCTGGCTGCAGCCTGGCTCTTAGGGGAGAGAAAGAAGAGATTTCTCTTGCAGCCTCCCTGTGTGTGCGCGTACCTCTTGGTGAGTACCCTCCCCTGCCCCACAGTGCAGTCACTCTGTGGCTACCTTACGCCCTGGGCAACGCCCGCCGCTGCCTTTGCAGCCTCCCTGCGTACCTAGTCTATACTGTGTCTCTGCCAGCATCATTTTTTTTTAGTGTTTTCCCTCTGGTCTGGGGCGTTGGGGGACGTCCACGCACGGAAATGCTTTAAGTCGCACAAAAAGCGGGTAAAAACAACAACAACAAAAAAACAAAATGAATTTTTTTCAAAAAATTTCACAAAAAACAAAAACGAACTGAAGTGGACCTGCAACAAAAAATGAAAAACCGAAATGTATTTTTTTCGATTCGTGCCCATCTCTATCTGTGAGAGAGTCAGAAGTCCTGTGGGCGCTTATCCCTGTTGCGGGATGAGTGGGAGGAAGATCTGGTCTTTTTGGATTTAGCCAAAGTATAGGTGTTAAATGAGGAGGATCTTGATGATCTGTCTTTGAATTGTTGTTTGGAATAAGCAGGCATGAAAGACTGCTGTAAAGGTTGCTTTCTCCAAGGGCATTGAAAAACCCTCTGCTGAGGTTGTTGGATCAAGCTGAGGCATTTTGCCGTGGTTTGCTTTTTCTGGTGATCCTCCATTAGGTCATCAATGGAGGAATGAAAGAGACCCTCTCCTTCAAGTGGTAAGTGCTCAATATGGCACTTATTATCATTGGATACTCCTGTAGACCGCAACCAAGCATGACATCGAAGGGCAATGGTGGATCCAAAGATGTTAGTAGTGCAGTCCTTCTTTGATCTCCGAGTCCGGTGTGATAACAAAGTGGACTCTCAGATTAATCTTCCATACCGGATTGAGAAGACGTATCTGAATCAGAAGGCATTGAAGTTGGTTGGAGGAAGACCTCAACTTTTTGAGCTGGATGGAGGTTGAAAGCGCCATTGCTTTCCATCAAAATATAAAGAAAATGTCGGTAGAGGAGGCATCAATACCGAAGCATTATTGGGACCAGTAGAGTGGTCAAGTGCAGACTGCGTTGAGGAGCAGCTGAAATCGCCTGCCTTGAATCCGAAGAAGGGAGGCCCGTCGGGATCGATGGACCTGATGAAGAAATAGAAGTCTGTGCGGTCCTTGAACCCAACTGTGATTGAGCCTTAGATTTATGTTCATGACACTTGGTCTTATCTTTCTTCAGCTTTGGAGTTTGTAAAGGCTCAGATTCGAGATGGGGGAGCTTATGAAGTTGATTGCCATCCCCATGCCTCTTTTTTGCCTTCTGGGCAATTGGCTCTGGATTCAGCTCTGTTTGCAGCGACAGCTGCTGAACGTCTTCAGACGTTGGACGAAATTCCGAGACTGGCATATGAGCCTTATTGGTGTCCAACAGGATCACTGTAGGAGCCTGAATGAACAGGTTCTTAGGTTGGTCCAATACAGGAGGAGATCCTGAACCGGAAGACGATGGAGAATGCGATAACGATGCCAAAGACTGAAGGAAAAAGAGGATCAAAGGTAGCATGCTCTGATCTAGTTGGTGGCATAAGAGCCTTTTCTAAAAGATAAGTATTAAGCCTGTTACAACGGTTTTTAATGGCCTGAGTGCTGAAAAGTTGGCAAAATTCACAAGTCTCGGGTTGGTGGCCTTCGCTGAGGCAGTATAAGCACTGTGAGTGGGCATCAGTGTAGGGAATTTTCCCTGAACACTTCAAACAACACTTAAAAGGTGGCAAAAATGCCATAAAAGAAACTTTTTTGAAATTGCTGGAAATACTGTGAAGAACATGGAGACTAACGAGTATGAACCTTCCAACGCTGAGGTTAGAGGGAACAGGCGTTTGGGCGGGAAGCCTCCTACTCACGCGCAGTAGGAGGGGGAGGAGACTAACAACCTTTCTGATGCTAAGAAGGTCTGGAGCCTCATGCATGCACGTTGGGAAACCCATCTGTGTGGCTTCACAAAGGCCATGAAGGAGAACAAGGATTATATCTGAACTATTAGGAATTCTGGTTTGAAAGCTAAAAGGTTTACAGCCCAGATTTTAAATAGCTTCCTATAATAGGAAGAAAATTACATGGCTATTTGAAAATCGTGCACTGGTTCTACATACCAAACAAAATGTCCTTCACATGGGACACATAATATAGGATAACATCTGCTTTACATAAGTTAGTTTTACACTTCATAGGATGGAGGAACAAGCCTCCGGCATTGCTCTCCCCCTGCCCCACATGCAGAACCTTGAGTGTATATCAGGATTTTTACAATCAAGTCTAACTTATATGATCTTCTTGGTATGAAAAAGCTCAGATTGATCAAGTATAAGGTCCATGCTGCACTGGTATTTTTATGTTCAGCATGGGAGTGTAGAAGATAGGTGTATCTGCTCTGTATACCAACACTTGTGAATTCAACGCCATTGCACTTTATATGAATACTAAATGCTATGCATTCTGTCTCTTTAGTGTGGTATCTTAGGGCACTGTTTCCTACCCTCACAAATTAATCTTTATCTTTATCCTCATCTCCAGTTTTCCAGTGACCAGCTAGATTCAATTTTATGAACAAGAATGGAAACCCACCTCCTCACGACTTCCTTCCAGCCCTCTTCTCTTTTCTGGCCTCTTTTTGGACTAGTCAGGTTTAACTTTACATTTGGAGACGTCAGAGGAAGAGGTACTGCTTTATAACTTGCTGTTAGGGAGTTTGGATTGGCTTCACCTTCAACTCTAGGGAAAAAAAGATCATTTCATTATTAACTTGTTGATACTAAATTATCAAGAAGATTTCAATTGCAAAATTCTGTTATCCAATGATAGCCAACATCAGGAAATTATGTCAAGACTCAGTGAGAGCACAAGATACACAGAAAGTATACTTTTCAAAGGAGCTTTGATTACAGCTGTACATGGGACATTCATTCATCAAACAGAAGGCTCTATACAGACGGCTGAAGACTTTATGTTTTTATATTCACTCTAAGCCTGGAATTGAACTGTAGTTGCAATGTCATTTCTACACTATTTCTTGACTTCTCCTTTGAATTCACCACAATTAACCAGTCATAAATTGAAGGGAAAATACTTATTCCCCTTAGTGTTAGGTACACTGCCACTGGTATACTCAGGGTGCTGTTAAAAGACCAAAGGGGAGCACACTAAACTTCTACATGCAATGACTCAAGCCAAAACAGAGGAATTAGTGAGGAGTGGTGATATTGGTATGCAAAGAGAAATATGCATCTTTCAAATCTATCACCCAAACCCAGTTTCCTTCTTTCAGAATAAGAATTATGCTTGTAATGTCACCATCCTTAATTTTCTCATGATAATAAAGCTATTCACATTCAAGTTCAAAATTGGATGTAAGCTTTTGTTTTGTTTTTTAAATAAAAATTATTTTTATTTTTGGCAGAAAAATAACAGGAATAAAATTGGCTGTCCCTGTATTTCTTACTCTAAGTACTGCATTTTTGTAAAAGAGTTTAGGGGAGAACTACTTTGAAAAATAAAATACTTGCTCTGAACACTCCTAAAGTGTTGACTAGTCGGCCATTAGAAGGAACTAAGGAGTGATCATTGGGTGGAACGGTATATTGGCTATGCCGGGGGAAAGAAATGGTCCTGAGGAGACCCGTGTGTGTGTGTGTGTGTAAATCACGGGGACCACAAAGAAGAACACATGAAGATCAAGCTATTTATGAGGAAAAATGTACACGTTTAATTATGAGGAAAGAAAACAGAATGCCTGACTCACCTGGTTTGCACTTTGGAAACTGAGGTGTTGGTCTTGTCTTCCTGAGAAGGGAGCAGCACGGCGGCGTATCGCCTGTCACCTGCAGAGTGTGTCTCCATAGTGAAGTTCAGTTCTTGGCTTTTTCCACCACTACTGCTCTCACTATTGCAATCTGTGCTGTCTAAATTGTCAGAATCGCTATTTGCAGCAGCAGTACCACCTCTTGGCTCTCCGTTGATTTTGTTTTTATCTGCTTTTTGCTGTGCTAGAGTTATATGCTGGTCTGGCAAAATGATCGGCACATTTTGAGAAGTGTCTTTTGTTTTATTCTTTTTATTCTTCCTATTTGTGCTGGGAGTTGTTACCACATTGGCCCTCTTCTTCCCAAAAGCATTCGTGAAAGTAGCTGATGTTGCAGATATTCCAATAGTAGTTGTAGTGGTCGCACTTGGAGGCTCCAGAGGAACTTCTTGATCAACTGAAATTAAAAAAAAATGAAAAAGGACTTATAACCTAATAGTAATTTATCAGAAAACTGTTTCAGAACTGTAGTACTGTACTTTGTACCATGATATCCAAGCTGTCATGCTTTTCTTTTAAGTCAGAGAAACCTTTTAGGATAATTGTCATTTCTATTTTTAAACTATTTTATTAACTGTATGTACAAGAACAGATGAAACAACATTTTGCTCTGAAACCCAGAAGAAACAATTTGTTAGTGGGATCTTTTTTCATGAAAGCCAATGTGGTACAGTGTGATAGATTTTGTGAAGGAATCTGATCTCAGATATTAGTTGGATTAAATCAATATACTGCCATTTTGCTGAAACAAGTACCTATTGTCAGCCACTGGAAAACTAATCCACCATGAGGTGTTATCTCCCTTGCATCCTACATCATGATTTTCAAAGAGCTTTTGAAGTCACTGAAATTTCTATCCAGACAATCTATAACCTCAGGGCGTATCTGACGGGTATTGCCTTTTGGTTATATCAGTACTAGGCTTGCTGGTGGCTTCAAAGGGAAATTATAAGCAATTAACAAATTGGGCATTTTATTTAGAGTTGTTTACTATCTTTGTCTGCTCAAAGAAAGAAAGAAAGAAAGAAAGAAAGAAAGAAAGAAAGAAAGAAAGAAAGAAAGAAAGAAAGAAAGAAAGAAAGAAAGAAAGCAGGTGGCAGCAGCAAATGGAACAAGGGAATTTGCCTAGGATTTTTCCCAACAATTCAATATTGGGCAGGAAACCTTAACTATGAGGTTGGGTGGGGAACAGAAAATCATCAGACTTAATAATCTGTGTTCAAATTCTACTTGGCCATGGAAACTCACCAGGGTTGAGTTTACCAGTGGCATTGGTAAAATAACTCATTAAATGGTGCAGTGGTTAAATGCCTGTACTGCAGGTAAAACTGTGCTCACAACCTGGGTTCAATCCCTGGTAGCAGGTTCAAGGTTCAGTCAGCCTTCCATCCTTCCGAGGTCGGTAAAATGAGTACCCTGCATACTGGGGGGGGGGGCAATGTGTAGCCTGCACACTGTAATTAAAATTGTAAACTGCCCAGAGACTACTTGTAGTGGTATGGGGTGGTATATAAGCAGAACACTTTTAAATATCTCACATACCTTGAAAACCTTATAATGCAGATGTGGCTTGATTCACACATAACATTTATCAACTATATATCCATATAAATGACATTTTATTCACCAAAATTATTAAGATGGGAAAACATAATTTGAATGTTGACAATAAACTGATCCACCCTTCATTTCAGTAGGGTTGAAGGCTAAGGTGTTCAATGAAAAACCTCTAGGGTAAAATGAGGATTTAGGAGAGATTTATGCAGGGGGGAAAGAAGAAGTGACACTGCTTGGACACAATTTTTATGTTAAATTAGTGATGCTGGAAATTCTACAGTTCTTCCTACTATGTCAACAGTTTAGGTGGTAAGTTTCCAGATGTTTAGGAAAAATATTTCATCCAGTGACACAGAAACAAGAAGCATTACAGTAGCCTTCCAGCCACCAGAAATACAGTATATAAACACTAAATCAGTTTATGTTTTCAGAAAGTAGTACTTGGTATAAAAAGTCAAATGGATGGTTAAAGAGAAAAGATGGCAAAGGGTGAGAAGTCCTGGACAAGCAGTTACAAGATAGAATAAACAGAGAAAAAGTGCCCTTCATCTCTTAAGGGATGTGAAGCCATGGAATAAAGGTAAGAAGGTCTCATTTACAGTATTTACTTTATACACTATACAAGATGTTCATATACCATTATCTAGCATTCAGTTCCTCCCAAAACTGCACATTTGGGACAGTATGTTGAAAAATAATGTTCAAAATTTGGAGAAAAACAGTACAACATCTTAAAGTTCTTCCAAGGGTTCTTCCAAGCTGTCCTTCCTTGAAATGGGGTGGCAGATGCTTTGTATGACATTATCTCTTACTCCTTGCTTCAGAGTCTTTCATTTTCAACAGTGTAAGAAAGGAGCTAGTGTAATGTTAAATACTCAAAACAAAGAAATAGAATGACAGGTAGAAAGGTAAAGACACTTGGGAATATATATTATTTCCTACTAGTTAACTACAGCACTGGTAGTTCCTTCTGTTTTCAATTTTATCCTTTTGTCTGCTTCTGATAAACCTGCCTCATAAATCTCTTATGAACATTAATTTGTACTAGCGCCCATGGTGCTCTACAAAATTACACTAAACATACTGATTGTGGGGGAAAGGAAGGAGGGGAAATTTGAAGAGGTAAGAAGGAAGGAGCAAAAGGAATATAGCTTGCATATAGTTGCTGAAATCCTTTTGTGTTATTTTGTAAATGGTGTAACTTTTGTAAGCAAATTGTTGCAAGTTAAGAAATCTTCACAAACATTATGTTGCATACTAAGTAAGATGACTTGTCACATGACAGATAATGTCTACAACAATTTCTTAACTTTCGGCAACTCGTGACTAAAAGTTACGCTGTTTGCATAAGTGCACTACAGGATTTCAGCCAAAACGTGATTGAGATAATCTGCTGAACTTTAAGAACCAGAATTCCAATACATAATTGAAATGACTGCGATACATAACAGTCCTAAAACGTTTGGCAGAGTAGTGAATCCTACAATCCTAACATTACTAAATTTAACACAGCTGACATTTAAACTGAGAAGGAGGGGGAAAGGGTTCCTCACCGTCATCATCATTTTCCTCTTCCTCTTCTTCATCTTGCAGCTCTAGTGTTTCCTTAGGCTTGTGTTCCTCGTCTTCTTCCTGCTTTCTCTTCTGTTCCTCCTTTTTCTTCTTCCTTTTCTCCTTCCTCTTCTCTCTCTTTGCTGCAAGAGCTTGCTTTCTACTCTCTTCTCTGGACTGTAGAAAAATCCACAATGTATGTGTTACATTCCAGAGCCAAAGAATATCTTTTGTTTCCGTCTTTGTTTATAATTGCAGTCATGTGCCAGTGATATAACTGGGTCAAAATATAACCATTCTGAATGAGCCAGAGTACCTGTCAACAAATTCACAACTTGATTCCACCTTGGGTTGGAGGCCCAGCTGTGATGGGATTATGATTGTGCTAACTGGTGAGATGCCATTCCATGAGAAAAGCACCCACGTTACTGTCTAATGTGCTTGTCGAGGTCAATTCAGCTGAAAATCTTTTGCTTAGTTCATCTAGTTGTGATTTAAGCAAAAGGATTTTAGCCTCTGACTGACAGCCTATTTGCTATGTAGCTCCACCTCCCTTTCTGAGGGATATGAGCAGCTTTGCTAGTGTTCCTAATGCTCCTGCTTGAACTGAATTTGGATTAACTAATGGCACCATCTCTATTGCTGAAGATTAAAGTACAGTAATGCTCACATGATGCAATGCTTAATGCATAATACAGTGCTGATTCATTAGTGCATGCATGCCTAGATAGGGGCCTGATATATTTAAGGAGGTAGATCAGGTTTCTGGAAGATTTGGGGCCTAGTCTATCTATTCAATGTGGAGGCAGACCAAGCATCCAGAACTCTTCCCATAAGATCCTATTTGGTGCTAAATTAACTCGCTCTTGACTTTTAACAAAATGCCTCCTGAGCATTGAGAGAGGTATTAATGTATATACATGGGCAAGTGCAGAGCATTTGTGGGCCTTGTGTTTTAGGATGGTAAATCCATCCTACATGCTAAGTGAGTTCAGGAACTTTGTCTCTTGCTACTTTGGGACTGCTATGTTTGTAGATCTTTAGGTTAGGTTACTTAGACTTTTTTCTTCTGTTTTGGTTGTTCCTAAACTATTTCTGTGATTTGGTTGGATTCAAAGGTTTAAAATGATTTATTTTTAACATTTTTCTATTATTTCAATAAATATAAAATCTATGTAATTCATGTGCTTACTGAGAGCATGCATTGGCAAGTTGGTTGTCAATCCATATTTGACTCCACAACCTGCTGCAGAGTTATTGTTATTTGGTCGTTTTACTTTGCAGGACTGTTTTTTTTATTATCTTTGAGGGTTGAATACCTTATAATGGTTGACTGCGCCACCAAGCGAATGTAGGTGGTGAGTACAGTTTGAAGGCAAGAGCGAGAGAACCTGTGGACCTGTCTCAGACTGAACACGTCTTGGGCAGCTCAGACAGAGTCCAGTAGTCCCCTGCGTATCACAGGAGTTAGGTTTCTAACCACACGTGATAAAGGAAGATCTGCAATATGAGGACACCTTGGCGATCAGACCTGTGGGAGTGGGTGAATGCAAGTGCTAGGCGAGTGAAAGCTTTGCTGGGTTCTACTTCCGGGTGCCTGCTCCAACGCCCCCTTCTCCTTGATGGGCACCCTGCGGGAGCTGGAGGTGAGTAGCAAAAAGCCAAACCCACTACAATGGGCTTTTGTCATCCATTTTCAGCTCCTGTAGGGTGCCCAGCGGGGAGAAGGAAGGAGCAGGTGCCTGAAAGCTGAACCCACCAAAGCGTGGAAAAGATTGCCCCCCCCACCCGCTTTGGTGGGCTCAGCTCTTTGCCACCCACCTCCAGCTCCTGCAGGATGTCCCAGCAGGGAGAAGGAGGCATTGGAGCAGGTGCCCCAACACCAGCTTTTCCCCTGTGGTGCTGGGCGCCCTGGAGGAGCTGGACTTGGATTGCAAAAACCTACTATGAGCTGGAGGTGGGTGGCAAAAAGCCGAACCCAAAAAAGCAGGGGAAAGCCTTTTCCTGCTTTGGTGGCAGTGGGTTTTTGCAATACAACTCCAGTTCCTCCAGGGCACCCAGCACCACAGGGGAAAAGCTGGTGTTGGGCTACTGCTCCAACACCTCCTTCTCCCTGCTGGGCACCCTGTGGGAGCTGGAGGTAAGTAGCTTTCACCCACTCAGCACTTGTACTTACTCACTGACGCAGGGCAGATCACTTCTCTCTAAATAAAAATCTGCAAGATACCTGGACCGCAATATATGAACGTGATGTGGCAGGGGACTACGGTATCTCCACAAGATATTGGTGGCTTTGGAGTATTTGGCTGTCACACACAGACCAGGTTTCTGATATCAGAAACAAGCAATCAGGACTATGTATTAACCTTCATCCACTGCAACAATATTTAACAAAGTCCAACAAAATTACGAACGGGCCAGAGCACAGTATATAGCTACTGAATGCCTGTGTAACATCCATCTTCTTCATTTTAAAAAACTCAGCAGTTCTAACATCTCCTCTCCTTAACATCCTGCCAATCTTAACAGTCTACTATGTTTTGACTGTACAGAGTATCAGGGGAGTGTGAGGGGATGATATGGATTCTTTGCTAGTCCAGAAAATTCAAGCCAGTTCATTTTATCAATTCTGGATCTACCTTTACTTGATTTATAGATGTTAGCCTGTGCCACGAAGAAATTTCCCGCCTCACCTGGAGGCATGCATTCAATTAAGTGGACTGAGGCACTGTTTTGTTTGTACAGTAGCAATTAAACATGATGACATATTGTATATTTTACCTTTTCCAAATCTAGCTCTTTTAGCAGGATGCTAGCATTTTTGTTTGCTTCAGCAGCTTGCTGGTCCTTAGCCTTCACAATTGTTTCAACACACTGGTGACACTTTTTCAATAATTCCTGTAGAATAAAGACAAACTATTTTGTGGAAACTTGAGAAATACAGCTGGTAGCTTGATCCAGACTTCATTTACACATGTAGATTCAACCAATGGAATATATGTTATAGATGCTGAATTAAAATTAAATTAATTTATTCAGAGTATATATTAATGCTGGCCTCCACTCTTAAAATGCAGACTTTAAGACAGTCAGCTTGTTTTCTGTGCTTGTGCTGGTTTATTTTAATCCGAAAGAACTGATTAAATTTATACCAAAACTGGAAGATGCTGAAACTGCTGTCTACTGGAAATTGATGGAATTACTGATAGCCAGATCTTAACTTGTCTCATTTTGGAATGGAAATGTGTATTATGTATCTTGACCTTTTGAATCCTGATTTCTTTTTAACTGGCCATGAAAATGAGAATATGGAATGTAACTACTGAATGAATTCAGATATACTAGCAAGTAAACATTATCTGGACAATAGTTACAGGTACAGGTACCCTAACCCTTTACCACTTGTTGTAACTTCTTCCCATCCCACTTACAGTCTGAATCCTTTCCCTCAAGTGTTCACATGCAGTGGGAACCTAGCTTCTCAGGCACTTTAAGTGTCCAGTCTTAGCCTGTTTATGCTTTTAACTCAAGAGAATTTCCCTTCTTTCCATTTTCAGTAGAGAAAGCACTGAAACATGCAATTCCCTAACTAATCTGAAGTGATACACATCTTCCCAAAGGCTCCAAAATGATGTTGTACAATAGAAAATGAACCTCCTTAACATGGTAAAATTCTGTCTTTTGATAAGACTGGGCAGAATCCCCCAGCCCTCAAAATAGATCACTGCTGGCTGAAAAAGAGCTGAATGGCAAAGCAAGCCTAGTGTATGTAGCTTGCACAAACCATGTGTCCAGTAAAATGACTTGAACCCTGGGCACATACACTAGATTTCATGTGACTTCAATAGTTTCTCAGTTTTCTTTATTTCTGCCCCCATCCTCCACCCTGTTTTAGTGAATATCAACCTGGGTAAACATGAAACATATCTGTTCCCACCAGTAGCCAAAAATCTACACTTATTGAAACACTCAAAAGAGAAAGCTTACATTTCACTTTCAGAGACACTTTTTCTTTCAATATATTTAAGCCTGAAGTAGCTAACAGGTGTCACAAAAAATCAACAATTCTAGGACACATAGTTTTATAAAATTATATTCTATACTTCCTTTTACAAAATAACCCCAAAACATTATTGTACATGGTGTATAGTTAGATTTTCTTCTATGCATCCTGAATTTACCTACATTGCATTAAAAATAAATCTGGGCAGCACTGGTAGGGAAAAAAATTGATTTCTATAAATTGTGGGTGATACATCAAGCCATTTGAAAATACACCAAAGTATTCTGGACACTTACCTTATCAGCTATTGTTGCTATGTACCGCATGCATTCAATGTCTGAAGGAAACTGATTAACCTCTTTCACCAAAAACTGAACTACCCTCACATGGCCCTGAAAAGAAAAAAGCAGCAGCATGTTTCAAAGATGGCTTTTTACAGAAAAGCACTGACATTTATGATCTGTGATCATCTTAAATATAAGCAACTAAATGCTTTAAATAAGATTTATCTACATTTTTTAGCTTAACTGGAGGCAAACTGCAGCGAAAACTTTAATTTAAATTGCTCCTTTCCCACTTATAGTGGCATAATTTATTGCCAACAAGTCTCAGGCATGACTTCTTAGTGCTCCAGGAACTGAAGCTAGATTGGACACTCCTGATCCAGAAGCTGGGAACTGAATACAAATAATATGCATTGAATTTCCACTGTTTTGCTGTTTTGTCAAAACCAATCAAAGTATTTATAAAATTGCTTTAATTGATTTGCACTTTTTAAAATTATCCTGACTAGAGATGTAAAATTTTTGAAAACTCTGGGGAAAAACACACAATACAAAATGTGTTTTCCCCAATTTTCCTGTTTTGTCTCAATTTTTGGTTCTATTTTCCCAGAAATTTTACATCTCTAATCCTGACAAAACTTCCAAAGGAAAGAAATTAATGAACGAAGTAAAGAATATCAAAAATTAAAGATTTCCTGGTTTGGGAAGATTACAGTATGTAAAATGAAGATTATTCCCAAATTGAATTTGTTATTTTCGATGCTACCATTGAAATGGGATGAAAAAGAGTTAAAAGAAAAGCTAGGAAGGGTAAATATATTTTGTAATGGTAATAAAAAGCTAAGATGTACTGATGACACTGTCCTGCTTGCAACAGGTCTGGCAGATTTGCAAGGATTATTGGATTCTGTTGCTTCAGGAAGCAGTGCCATGGGATGGTGAATTTATCTGAAGAAGACAAAATGGGGATGTAAAATTTCTGAAAACTCTGGGGGAAAACACACACTCCAAAATATGTTTTCCCCAATTTTCCTGTTTTGTCTCAATTTTTGGTTCAAATTTTCCAGAAATTTTACATCTCTAATCCTGACAAAACTTCCAAAGGAAAGAAATTAATGAACAAAGTAAACAATATCAAAAATTAAAGATTTCCTGGTTTGGGAAGAGTACAGTATGTAAAATGAAGCTTATCCTCAAGCAGGCAAAGATGCAATTGCAAACCTTTGCAGATCCTATCAACTACTAATGTGGCAAGCAGAAGCAGTCAAACTGAAGCAGCTATAGCTCCTAAAGATTAAGCCACACAAAAAAATAATCAAACTCTCTTTTCTAAAACATTGTAGTTTGTGAGAAATAATTAATCTTACTTTACGAAATGCCGACATGAGAGGGGTGATCTTCCGATTATCTGCAGCATCCACATCAGCTCCTGCCTGCACAAGAAGCTGCACTACATCAAGGTGGCCACCGTTGGCTGCCAACCAGAGCGGGGTATTTCCCTTCTTGTTGCGAACATCAATATGCGCTCCCCTGAAATGAATTAGTATTGGTATTCAACTGAAGCTGATGAATTCAAGCATAATTCAAATTTCAACACAATTTTAACTTGTCAAACTGCAATCCCTAAGTTATCCTGATATTATCAAGATCACAAGTGTGATGTGTATGCTGTAAGACAAAATTAAAAACCAAGAATCCCACAGCGGGGTCTACAAGTGTGGAGAACTGCATTCAGATAGGCTAGAGCAAGAACCCTCCCACCTCTCTCTCTCTCTCTCTCTCTCTCTCTCCCTCTCACACACACACACACACAAGCCCGAGTGAGGAAAAAGATGGCTGCCTGCTGCCTGTAGCTCTTTAAAGCTCTCTGAGTTTTTATTCTTTTTACCCTTTTACCCTTTTATATAGTCTGAGTAGGCTCTTGATGGTACCAAGATACCCATTTCTAAAGTATTTTAAACCATTTTGGAGTCCTTTGGAGAGTCTTTTCGGAGTCTTTTTAGAACACAAGCTTGAAAACAACTGCTGCTGCTGCTGCTGCTGCTGTTTTTGACCACTTCTGATCCATGCTCCATGCTCGGAAGAAGTGAAGGAGAAAGAGGAGGAGGAGGAGGAGGACTCACTGCGTTTGGTGAAGGTGAAGTAAGGACTGTTTTGTGAAGTAGCAAAGGGATTAGTAAGGGAGAGTCTGGTAGCCGCAAGTTTAGCTTCTGGTATTTTGTCCCTTGAACATCCGAAGGTACCTCCAGTTACCTCCCCCACCTCCTCCCGAATGCTGGGTTGAAAGAAAATGGGAAACAAGCGGCACAGATCCAACTCGGGTATTCAGGGCTCCTTCACAAAAGCGGTGAAGCAAATGAAGATTGATAGTCTTTTTACAACTAACAAACAGATGGGAGAACAATCTACCCTGACCCCTTTAACTTTAAATAACCGCTTTTCTACGTTAATGAACATAGCCCAGGATGACTGTGAGGAGCGGCTTTCTGACCCCGTGGGTAATGCGGAGGAGTCAATAGAGAACTTTTCAACTCAATTGATGGAGCAGTGCAAGCTCATTGCAAAAACAGTGACTGCAATTTTTCAAAGACTGCAGAAGGTTTATGATCAAATGCTTGTCGTAGAGCATGCACTGGGGGAGTTGTCTAAACCCACAAACAGAGCCACAAATTTCTCTCCTCCCAGAGACCATGGTGCAAGGTTCCAAGAGCCTAACTCTGCAAATCAAAGCACAAGCCCAGAACTCCAGTTAGATCAACCCAGCAGAGAGGGTACTGGCAAAACAACAAGGACTTTCCAGCCGACCCAGGTCCTGCTCCAAATTGCCCCAGTCCCTATCAACAGGAAGCGATGGGACTCGAAAAAGGAAATTCAATCTTCAATAGGTCAACTATTGAATATACACTTACAAAGTTGACCTAAGGTCAATAACTTGGCTTCACTCACTCAGAGGCCATAAGAGAATCCAGCTGTCCTTTGACCAAACTGTTATTCCTCTTATGCTTCTGAAGATGAAGCCTTTCTTGGGGAGGTATCAGATAATACCCTATAGAATTTTTGCAAATTCACCAATAGTACCACTATTACAGGAAAACCAAGGAAGACCTTCCTTAAAAGACAACTACTCAGTCCATCAACCCCAAATTCAAAGCACTATTTCAAATCAAGTAAAGCCTCCAGTTGAAAGGACAATCCCAAAACAGAGACTGGACAGCAGGGGAAAAATGGCTGCAGAGTTCCATCTTACACGTAAGGGACTCCCATCATCAGATAGAAGCATCACTATTCCCACAAACCAAAACAATAAAAATTGTGTAGAAGAAACAAGGCCAACTTGTCACTTACAGGACCAGTCCAACACACCGAGAGCTTTCTGCGAGCAAGAAAACATGGCCATCCAACCCAACAAGGCAGCTCAAGTCTTTGAAAGTTCTAGTATGCTTCGCCCCTCGACACCCAAAGGTATTGAGAGGATGTGCTGGGGCTACGTTGGCCCCAGATGCAGAACCCCTTCAGGGGATTTCTGTGAACAAGAACTCACCCAATGGGGGGGGTGTTTGTAAACCTCCAGCCCTCCCAAAAGAACCTATACCAGGTGGTGAGTCTGGGGGGATTTTGAAAGGCTTAGGTGCTTCACCAATCTTTATATCTATAACACAGCCTTCCTGTTTGGATATCGAATCTTCGCTCCTCGGACCTTCATGTGAGACAGTACACAGCCCTGAGAATTCAAACCACAACGCAGCAGACTCCGGTGATTACAGTGTGGCCAAAGAAAGCAACTCTCCTTTGTTTAAGGGAAATCCTAAAATAGTCCTCTCACCTCAGTGCTCTATAATTAAGAAAACTTCGGGAGGCTCCTTTACTCTGATTGACGCTTCAGAACAATCAGTTCCCCCACTTTTGTTCGACTTTACAAAAGACTGCTCAAACCGAAGTGGTCTCCCTACGGATTTAGTTCAACCAGACTGACTAATACCCACCGATAGGAGTTTCTCGCTGAATATCTTGTCCTGGAATATTGCTGGCTGGAAAGGGAAATCAAACGATCCAGAATTCCTACACTTCCTCCAGGGTTTTGACATTGCCCTTCTTCAAGAAACCTGGCATGAAGGGGATGTTACAATGCCTGGATATACCTCAATTGTAACGCCAGCCATTGCCCCATCACGCAGAGGCCGGAGCAGCGCCGGTCTGTGTTGTTTGATCACCAACCGCTATCAGATCAAGATAGAGCACCTAGACAGCTGTCCCCATTAGCTATGGCCTTTTTAATCCAAAACCTGAAGCCCTCTCTTATGTTAATTAATGTTTATCTACCCCACAAACTAACAAAGAAAATTGCAGGCACAATGGGAGACCTTGAACAGTTATTTATTTTCTTTAGAGACAGAACACCCTTCGGCTGAAGTTTTCATTGCCGGAGACTTTAATGCCAGGATTGGAAATGACAACCCTGCTCTATTGGACTCAATGGGCAACAGCCTGGAGGACCATTTTCCGGAGCAGCTTAAGCTTCCAAGGTGTTCCAAAGATTTCCAGATTAATCCTGCAGGGCACCATCTGGCCAGACTCGCTATGGGGACCGGAAAGATTATCTTAAATGGTTCATCTGTATTGGACCACCCTGGAGAATTTACTTTCTGCTCCCACAGGGAAGCAGTGTCATCGACTATGTAATTGTTTCTCCCAACTTGAGCGACAAGGTAGTCGATTTCCAGGTTGGATCGCAAATCGACAGCGACCATTTTCCCTAATCACTAAAATAAAATGTAACCAACCCACATCTAGCATATCCTATCATAATAATAATAAACATAGTAAGGCACCTTATTGCATGAGAAAGAAATGGTCCCCCAAAATAGAGGATAAGATAAATTTAGCATTAAACTCCAACCATTTTATAAACTTGAAACAGAACTTGTCTGAGACATTAGACCCATCAGAGGCCATCTTCCACTATGAAAACCTGACAGCTGAAATCAATAGTATTTTAAGTCAACAAACTTGTCAGAGATCCTATAAAAATGCAAGACTTAGTCCAAATTCCTGGTTTGATAGAGACTGTCTTCTTTTGAAAAATCAGTTACGTTGCCTGTACCACTCTTATCGATTAATCCAGTCAGATCCTTCTCCCCCAAGCGAATATATTAAATTAAAAAAATATTATAAGTTTGTAATAGCTCAGAAGAAGCAAACTTTCATCAAGGAAAGATGGAACTTAATGATCCATTATGTTCGTTCCAACAATAGTAAACAGTTTTGGACATTGGTTAGGGGTGCCTTAAAAAGCAGGTCAAGTTCCTTGGACGCCCAGATCCCTGTGCACATATGGAAGGATCACTTTACCAACATTTTTTATGATCCTCAATCCCCGGACCTAGATTCCCCTCATCCAGCACCTCCCAACTTACCTAAATGGGACCCAGTAAATACTTCAGAGATCAAAAATTTGATCTCTAATTTAAAACTGCGAAAAGCGGCCGGTCCAGATGGGATTCCTCCTGAACTCCTAAAAAAGCACTTGGAGTGGTGGGCCACTCCTTTGGCCACCCTTTTTACATTAATTGACCAGTCCGGAAGGGTACCTGCAGCATGGACTAAAGCCATTATAGTACCTATTTTTAAAAAAGGAGACCCCCTAGACCCAGGAAACTACCGCCCAGTCAGCTTGCTGTCCATTATAGGAAACTTTATGCTCTCCACCTAGTGAAAAAAACTGACAACCTGGATGGACAACCATAGGATTTTGGGCCCGGAACAAATTGGCTTTTGTAAAAGTAGACATACACTAGACCACTGTTCAGTATTGGCCCATCTTGCAGAGAAGAACAATATCATGGGTGGGAGGAGACTGTTTGTAGCTTTTTTCGACCTAAAAGGGGCTTTCGATTCAATCTCAAGGACCCTACTGTGGGCCAAACTGGAAAAATCCTCAATCGATAGGAGACTGCTGTTTCTCATTCAAAAGCTATATCTCAGTACGAGCTGCCAGGTACGCTATGGCCCTGCTGGGGAACTGTCGGAGGGATCCCAAATAACAAGGGGGTTAAACAGGGTTGCACTCTGGCACCCTATTTATTTAACCTTTTTATCAATGACTTGAGCGATTCCTTGAAACAAGTTCAGGGCCATCCCCCCAAGTTAGGTTCCCAACAAATTTCGCTACTCCTTTATGCAGATGATGCAGCAGTTCTATCCCAAACCCAGTTGGGTCTTAAGAGGCTCATAACAGCTTTTGCAACTTATTGCGATAGTAACAGCCTGTCCATCAACACCCAGAAATCAAAGATTTTAGTTTTTTCAAAGAGGTGGAAAAGGCTGCGTTGGTCTCTACACAACGACACTCTAGAGCAGGTTAAGGAATATAAATATCTTGGGATTACTTTTAGATACAACATGAGCTGGGCAACTCATCGAAGCCACGCCCTTAATCTTGCTAAATGTAGTTCACAAGCAGTGGCTCGGTTTTTCTACAGAAGCGGAGGTCGCCATGTCCCATCAGCCATTCAAGTTTTTCAAGTAAAAACAAGGGCTCAATTATTATACGGCATCCCAGTGTGGATCAAAGCATTCAACTCTGAGGTTGAAAAATTCAATCTGCTTTTTGCGTCAGATTCTGGGGGTCCCAAACTGTGTACCCTATTCAGTGTTGTGCCTCGAGGCAGGAGTGAGTAGATTGAAATTAACGCCTGGACCCAGACCTAAAGTACTGGCTTAGAATCCTTTTTGTGCAGACCAACTGGGGTACATGTCTAATATGCTGTCTGATTCTTACCAAAGCCAGTGGCAATCCTTCATTAATCAAAAATTAGGTCTGTAGGTATCCCGCTTGACCATATCTTGACGTTAGGGCAGAAACAGGCTCTAAGAATTCTTACTCAGAGGCTAAATGACATTGAGAGGCAGGAACTTTTCTCCCTGGCACATAGAACCTGCTCCCCTTTGTCACAAGGTGTGTTTCCAACGTATAAGACCCCGCAGGATATTTAACCTCACTTAGTTCACCACAGGCTTGTAGAGCTTTCATGTTGGCCAGGATGAATGTATTGCCATCAGCACTCCTTCAGGGTAGGTTTACGAGGATTCCGCGCCAAGAAAGATTTTGCCCATGTGGAAACCAGTCCCCAGAATTTATCCAACACGTGCTTTTATTTTGCCCTTTTTATGTTCATATTAGAAACAACTTAATTGCCCCATTGCTGAAGAAGTTCCAAGGCCACCCTTCTAGATGGTTAGTCCAATACTGTTTAATAGACAAGAACTCTTATGTTACAGCCCAGGTAGCAAAGTTTTTTATGGCCGCTATACGCAAGAGAGCAGAGATTACCTCGACCATCCATCCATCTTCCTGATGTTTTTACCCATTCGCAGTTTTACTCTTTTTCACTGTTTTTTATGATTCACTGTATGTTTTTATGATTCACTGTATATTTGCTTATACGGGTCATACGGCCGCAATAAACTTGAATGAATGAATGCATTCAGATATCTAGCCATCTTTTTTCCATCTACCCCAACCCTTTCCATTCTACATGTTAGTGAGCTTTTCAAGTCTGGTGACCATGCCTGGACCTCACCACATAACTTAGAAAATAAACCAGATGATATTTTTTTTCCTAAAGTATTTCTGTATTTGGGCAAGCCCTGTAGTCCCCCCAAATTTACTGATATCTCCTTTTTATACAAAGACGGTGCTATGTTGGGAAAATATAATGTACCACATAGTGGCTACGGTGAAGACTGCTTTTGCTTGGTGTCATGTTATTCTGGAGATTGCTGCACACCAAAGTAACAGCTATTTGCACAGCAGAAAATGACATACCTATTGATGAGAAGCTCACAAAACTTATAATGGCCTTTATCTGCAGCAATGGTTAAAGCAGTATCACGCGAGGAAGGCACAGGAGGAGCATTGACATCGGCTCCTTTATCAAGAAGAACTCTTCCGACTTCTGCATATCCTCCAGAAGCAGCTTCCATCAGAGGGGTGAGTCCAGTCTGTGGGCGGAAATCAAGCCTCTATGAAGCAACTGTTCACCGTCTAGAAAAATGTTACTGTCTCTCGCAGTTTACACTGCCCAGTCTGGCTGCTGCCATTTTCTGGGCAACATCAACATGCTCACAAAAGAAGCAAGCTATTATGTCATATGCAAAGATTACAGAGAGGTCTCCTCAATGACTGTGTGTTCTCAACCCTCATTTCAGATTTAGCACTTCATGCCTAGCAACACTCCACTGTATGCCATCGCTAGGGACTCATGTTTGACACCCTGGTCTTTGGCTTGTGTGGTTGTCCCCTCAGGGTTCTCTTTTGTCTACTATGAAACCACTGTGGTATGCAAGACAATATAAAACCAAGTGACTTCTTGCAGGGATTCCTTCCATGCTCTTTGAGACTGGCAAATGCCAGAGAGGTCCCCTTTCCGTAAGGTGATGGGGATGGTAAACTAGCCAGCAAGGCTCTTCTTCATTTCAAGCCAGCTCAGCCTATTCCTTATACATTATTATGGAACTTTTCTGTCTCCTCCTTTAGTTTCTGTTCAACTTCCAATGCTTTCCTGTGCTTCTTTGTGTTTTTTTTTATTAAACCCTCCTAATGCCGTTTTTTCAAAAGTAGTGCAGTTGGTCACAATCAGAACTGGACTAAGGTTTTCTGCTCTGATGTGGGCCACTGATACAAAGAGCCCCAGAGTTTCACCAAAGCAGACAAATACTCATAGCTGGAACTTACTAGTTGAAGACTAGCTATTCAAGGTAAAATAAGAAGTGAGAGATTTTTTTCCTCATCAACTGTGGTTTTGAATGCAGCATTTGACATGATGCAGTATCATGAAAAACAGCAATAAAGAACAGCAATGACCAGTAGGACTCTCAGACAGATTACACTGGCTTGCTTTCAAATCATTATGGTTTGACATCTCCAGTTTTAACTATTACAGAAGAACTTTCGCCAAAATATTTTTTTACCGCAGTCCAGTTGAGGAAGAAGTAACTGCCTGCTCACCTTTGCCCGGTGTTCAACATTGGCTTTTCTGTCCAAAAGAAGACTGACCACCTCTGCTCTGCCTTGGAAACAGGCCAGAGTGAGCGCTGTATTGCGGTTGGTTTCAATCTGGGCATTAATATCAGAGCCCATATCAAGTAACAGCTTCACTGCAGGAACATGACCATTCATCGCGGCCAACATCAGAGGTGAAATGCCTAGCTTACTCCCAGTCCTACAAAGGAAGAGACAATGAATGTAACTACGAGAACAACAAAAATTGGACATACGTATAAGGAAGCTCTTTCCCCCTGGAAGACTGACATGTTTATGAAAAATTACTAGATATAAAGGTAATACTAAAGTAAACCAATACAGTTTGTTACCTTGAATTAATTTCAGCTCCGGCATTAAGAAGAATCTTAATAATGTTAACATAGCCTCCAGATGCAGCTAGACTTAAAGGTGTATAATCTGATACATTCCTGTGTTCTTTGTTTGCTCCTCGTGCCAGGAGCAGATCAACCACCTGTAATGTAGACAAGTATTAGCAGGACTAGAGACTGATAACAATTTCCACACAGAGTTAACAGGAAAACTGATAAGTCAGAAACACTTGCCCCAGGAAATCATAAAGCTGTTAAGCATCGAATCCCAGCAAAAGACAATGGAAGCACAATACTTTGCCAAGTGAGTTTTACAAAGTCAACATTAAATTCTAATCAGGAACCCAACCAACTAATATGAAAAAATATTATGATGATGTCCACCTTATTTCAGGGATATTAATATGGAAAGTGGGGCTACTCACAATTAATAAAACCCACACTATTAATACTTTTAAAGAATAGGATACTGGAGCCCAAAGACGGATGTACTGTACAGCTTCATGTACAAAGAACAAGCAGCTTGATCTCATTTTACCTTTAGTTTATGCCCATCACATCACCAAGGCCTTCCCTGGAGCTGACTAACTTCACATTTTAAAACGGCATTTAAATAAAAACTGCACAGAAGCTTGATTCTGAAAAATCTCACTTTCCTTAAAGAGCATTTTAAATATCTATTAAGAATTACAACTATAAACATGGTCACTATAAATATGCAAATAAAAAACAAAATTTCATATATACTTGATGTAACTAACTGAATGTTGTAGCTGCAACATGCAATAAAATATTGCAAGGAGCAAACACCTATCAAGCTACTTGCAGGACACATCATCATCTCCCAATCTATACGTGGAACTCCATGCAAAAAATGCTGATAATGTTTACCTCCTGGCGTCCACCAGAACATGCCAACGATAGCGGAGTGTCCTTTGTACGTTCGGATTGTGCTTCTATGTCTCCACCTTTGTCTAGAAGGATCTCCACAACACCAACGTGTCCAGCAGTTGCAGCTAAAATTAGCGGTGTGAAACCTGTTTGAAACAGCAGAACCCATTTTGAAAGAAAATTCTAATTACCGGTATCCATGACTTGGGAGATAAAGCTAATAGATCAGAACCTTGAATGTAAAATACAGTCACCCCCCGCCATTTTGCGGTTCAGGTACTGCGGTCCCACTACATCGCGGGATCGCAGTACCTGCACCTCGCAGCCGCACTGGGGGGCAGCGGGGGGCAATCGGGTGGCTCCGCACCGCCCCCCACGCTCCTCCGAGAAGCCTTGGGCCGCGTGGGGGGGCGGCAGCGGGGGGCGATCGGGTCGCTCCGCACCGCCCCCCGCGCTCCTTTGAGATGCCTTGGAGCCGCGTGGGGGGCAGTGTGTGTGTGTGGGGGTGATCGGGCTGCTCTGCGCCCCCCGTGCTCCTCCAAGAAGCCTCGGAGCTGTGGGGGGGGGGCGGCGGGGCGATCGGGTCACTCCGCGCCACCCCCCTGCGCTCCTCCGAGAAGCCTCGGAACCGTGCGGGGGGGGATCGGGTCGCTCCGTGCCGCTCCCCCGTGCTCCTCCGAGAAGCCTCAGACAGGCGTTCAATCGCCCCCCCGCCCCACTCCACCCGCTTCCGCATATCGCGGATTTTCATGCATCGCGGGTGGGGTGGGTCCCTAACCCCCGCGATCGGCGGGAGGTGACTGTAATATAGACAGCAGACATTATGATTTGTAATAAACTGGGTGATTCAAAATAAATGCTAATGCTGAGTTCCTGACAGAGCATCTTGGGATGTGGGAAGCAGAGGTGTAAATGAAGCCACCTCGATAAAGATGCATGCAATTAGTTAATACCCTTAACTCCATATAACAAAGACAGATTGCTTGCCTGTAACTCTGTTTCTTCAAGTGCTCTTTTGGAAACTCACAACTGGGTTTTCTGGGCCTGTGTAGCTTCATTTCAGAGCTACTAAATTGGGTGGGCAACCCACCAAGTTGTGCTATGCAGCACATACTTCCCTCAGCTATGAACCATTATACGGATGGCCAAAAGGGATCTGAAGGAGAAACACTTTTAAAATGCTGACTGCTCAGTAGAAAGAAAAGAACTGAGAGGAAAATGGAGAAAGCCATGCAATACTGTGCAGGTGCTTGTGTGGGACTCCCACTAAAACTCAATGACCTTTAGCTACTGGTGGTCTGAAGTGAAGTGCACAGGCCCAGAAAACCTACAGAGGTGAATGACAGAGACCACAAAGAAGAAGTCCAAGTTCCCAAAACATTTGATAACACTATCTCAACACTTGAACACACACACACACACACACACACACACACACACACACACACACACACACACACACACACACACACACACACACAATCTCTCTCTCTTTTGATCAGTCATAAAGTTATATGTACTGTATAATAGAATGCCTGATCAGATATGCCCAAACTCTAGCTGAAAACTGTGAAAGAAATATAGAAACATTTCGCTTCTCATCCAAACAGCTTCATCAGTCTGATGAAGCTGTTTGGAGGAGCAGCGAAACGTTTCTATCTCTCAAGAAAAAGAAGTCCAGTTCCCATGATTCAACTTCCAGATGAACTCACCTGGATGGCTGAGACTCTTCACCGACATGTGAAAGATATAGCACTTCAGTTGCTTACCTTTTTTGTCTCTGTGTTCTATACTGGCACCACGTGCTATCAACACAGAAACGAGTTCTTCATGCCCCCCAGCACATGCAAGAGTCAGCGCTGTATCATGGTTGCTCTCCGTCTTAACAGCAAAAAAACATTAATTTTAAGTTTACCAGAGCCCACTGCTGTCTTTGTAACAGAAAGAACAAATAAAACATCAGATTTATTCCTGATCCGTAATACTCACGTGGGCATCTATGTCAACAGAAGGATATGTGGGGAGCACTGACTGAGAAGTCACACTGAGAGTTTGTGAACATGCCTCTGGTGTAGGTGATTCCGTCGTATGTGAGACATCGGAGGCCGTGGGGACTCTGCTATTAACAGCTGGGAAAGGGGAAAAAACAGACAATCAACATCTCTTGCATGATGAATCCCTTCTCCAGGTCGCACATCAAGCCCTCCTAACTAGTAATCTCCCTCAAGAATTGTGAACAGCCTGTGGAATAAAATGGTACCCCAGTTCCAGAAATACTTAGGTTGGATTCTTTTGACATTATGTATTCTGCTACAGAATACATTAAAGCAAATAAAATAAAATAACAAAATAAATAAAAAATACAAGCATACCTCCTAACATGTGAAAGAGACATCCTTTAAAAATATTTGAAGAAGCACCTAGTCCTGTTCCTTGCTTCTCCCAAAGATTGTACATATTTGCAACTGTTTTACTTGAGGACAGAGAGGATTCGACTTAAATCAAATAAAATCATGATTTAAATTTTTAAAAGTTGATTTTTTTTAAAAAAGTAAATTTAAAAACGATCTTTTAAATTTAAATTATGATTTAAATTGATTTTTTAAAAATCAGATTTTATCCACCCTGCTTGATGGACTCGACTGGTATTTTGTACCTGTGAATCCATTTACAGTATTTCCATGCCACCTTCTCACTATGTTCCTCATTCCATACCTGACCAAGTACAAAATGTAAAACAAGACTGGCTCACAGATACCATTTCAGAGCTTTTGTTTCTAAATTAGTGCATCTGCCTGCATGTGAGATTTTTTCCCCTACAACTAGATGTGACCCTTGTTCTTAAGAATCTCATTTCCAGTAATTTAACCATGGAACAGCTAGTGGCTCTTACTGGGCTAAGGTAATTCAGAAAAGTCTTAGTTCAATGGCAGAAAATATAACTCTAGATATAAACTGTTTTAGAACATAATATTAGGTATCAACACTTAAAAGAGTGTAGGACTTTGGAAAGACACTGTCAATAGCTATACAGTAATACCTTGGTTTAAGGGCATGTTGCAAGACAAGCAAACATTTATTCTAAATTTCACCTTGATAAACAAGCAATGTCCTGATATACAAGCACTGGAGAAGGTCACATGAGTACAAGTGAGCCAATGGTGCCTCCCAGTGGATTGTGGTTAATTGTCTGGAATAATCCCTCCCAGATAGCCTCAAAAGCAGCAGGAGAGATGAAGGGAGGTCTTCCTTGCATCAGCCAGGAACATACTCAAAGGGGAGTCCAGATTAAAGTTTTATTTTTATTTTTATTTAATTTGTTTTTAATACCTTTTCTTATTTTTCAATTTTTGCATTTTATTATTGTCACATTAAAAACATAGAGTAAAATCCAGTTGTTAGTCCCAAGCAGAGCAGATTCTGCAGCCAGGTACCTAAACCATAGTGTGGACGAGGACTTCCTAGCCAACTTATTTTGTGAGTGTTGACATTTTATGTGTACAGTGTGTGGTCTATGGGACCACAGAACAAATAACCTAAGTGTCCATTATTTCTTATGGGGAAAATTGCTTTGATATATGAGTGTTTTGGTTTACAAGCATGTTTCCAGAAACCAAGGTATTACTGTACATATTGGCATAGATGGATCAAAGGTCCATATAAATTAGTGAGAAAAATGAAGCCAAATGTGAGACAGAAATCCTTCAGGTACAGGATATGAATCCCAAATATATATTGAGAAATGACTAGTTGAAAGATTTTGTTCTGATGTGATTCAATTATGATAGTGAAAGAAAGCAACCCTCAATGAAAACTAGAATTATTAACTCCTGCTAATCAAAGAAAGTATTTCTCCCCAGGCTTCTATAAAGAAATTGTATGATCCTGTGATATATTGTTTTGATTTATAAAACATTTTATATACTAAGCAGATGATACTTTAAAGGTTCATATTTTCAGAGTTAAATCTAAATGACCTGGTATTAGTTGTTTCCAAGGGAGAAAAGGTAAATGGTGTTTCCATGGGGCAAAAGTTAACTAAACACCTAACTTGTGAAAACACTCTATATTTACAAATACCTCAAAATAAAAATCCAATGAGAATCTGAGCTAAGAACAAAAGCAAATGTTATCACTTGAATTCAATTCCAAATTTCTTACTCGTTTTAGTGAAAATTCAAAGTCAAGGAGTCTTTCTTGTTTGAGTTAAAAACTGAAGTGCATTAAAAGTAAAGAGTTAAAAATCAACCTGGTTGTTTTATGTAATACAAGAAAGACAATTTTAATTAAGTTCTAAAATTAGTTTCAAAGAACAACACAGAAAAGTTACTTGAACTTGCAAGAACTTCCTATACCTATCTTATCTATTCTGATGGTTGCTAATGTTTTGGATTACAACTTTCATCACCTTCTAGCCAGCATGACCAGTAGCCATGTAGCCTGGGGGTAAATGGGGTGTACATCGTATGTATTTGTAAGATTTGAAAGTATGATTGGAGCAGGTAGCTAAAACTAGCTGATAATTTTGTATAATTACTTATGTGAAAACATCTAAGTGACATCTATAAACCAAAATGCAATTTTTTGTGCTACCAGGTAGTTCAAATATATTAGAGACCATAGAATCATGATGTTGAAGGAAACAATAAGACCAGTGAGTCCAACCTCATGGTCAATGCAGGAATACAAATCAAAGGATGCCTGCCAGGTTGTCTAAATTTCTCACGAATGCCTCCCGTGTTGGAGCACTCACTAACTCTTGAGGTAATATGTTCCACTAGAGGCATCTTAAACAACATCTTAGAAGAAATTTCTGAAATTTGGCAAACTGATCAGTTTGATAGTCTCAAAAAGAAACTGATCACATCACACTGAAGGAAAAGTAATACAGTGGTACCTCTTTAAAAGAATTTAATTTGTTGTACGGTCAATATGTTTTAAGAAAATATTGTCTTCATAGGAATGCACTGAAAATGGATTAATGCAGCAGTTCTCAACTTGTGGGTCGCGACCCCTTTGGGGGGGGTCAAACAACTCTTTCACAGGGACCGCCTAAGACCATCGCAAAACACATATTTCTGATGGTCTTAGAAACTGAGATACCACTCCCGGTGGGTGGGCTCCGCCTAGGAACAGTTGGAGCCATTTGTCGCCCGCTTCGTAAGGGGTCGGTGGGGCAGGGGAGGGGGCGAAATTTATTGGCGACGCCTGGCCACGAAATATGGGCTGTGACCGCTGCCGCCACTGCCACAAGCCATTCTGCCTGGAGCCTGGGGGCTGGTGGTGTGGAAAGGGCTCTAGAGCCTCTCTCCCGCTTCTCCCGCCACCCAATCACCCCAATGTGGAGGTGGCCATCCCTTCAGCAGCACCCAGGAACCGCCTTGGCCAGCTGTGGCCCTTGCTCGGAGCAGGAGGAACCCTTGCCTTGGTGTGCACTCTCCAGCACTCCCACAGGGTCGCTTTCTCACCTCTCCTCCTCCCCCATCCCCGGCTCCTCCCTGGCTGCCGGCAGCGGCGACACCCACCCCCTCCTCCTCCCCGTATTGTGCCCACCTCTCCCTCCTGGCAGGTGTATCAAGTTGGCCAGGAGGCAACCTGCACTGAGCATGGAGCAGGGGCTGGGCAGCAGGCAAGCAGCCTGTTACTTCCCACTGGCCCGTTGGTCCCAGCACTGCTTGAGACGAGGAAAAGGAGGCCACCCCACCCCTAGTTTTGGTCTCAATACCGCTTGCCCCATCCTGCCTGCCTGCCTGTCCACGCACAGCTTCGGGGGAGCGAACCGGAGGCAAACGAGGGAAGCAAGAGATGGTGAGCTGCCCACAGGGAAGGTGGGGAAACAGCTGTTGTTTTCTGCCTGCGCACCGCTTGAGAAGCCCAGTCCTCCTGCTCCCTCTCCTCTGTGTCCCCTCCAGCAGGTCACAACAATAGGAAGCTTGATGAAACAGTGCATTAATCCATTCTGGAGGCTACAGGTCGCTTTGCTTTATGAAAATTTTGTCTTATGAAATGCGGTTTCCCATAGAAATGCATTGGGGATGGATTAATCAATTCCGGAGGCTAGAATAAAGACAAATATAACCACCACCACCCCCGGTACATGTGCAACAGTTTTGTCTTGCTAAGCATCCCATAGGGAATTCTTTGTCATGCAAAGCATGCCTATTCCAGGACATTTTTTCTCCTATGAGTTTTTTGTCTTACAAGGCATTTGCCTTAAGAGGTACCACTGTATTATTAATCAAACGGAGTTTAGAATCATATAAGTTTGCCCATCAATCAAAAATATAATGGATGTCTTGTAGAACACTTGACATCCATGATCAACATAAGTTATGTCCAAGGCCTGAGGGAATCAATGAAAGGGAGAAAATAGTATTTCCTATCTCATGAAGGAACCGATTAAAAGGACAAAGGATTCCAAAATCATTGTTTATGTTGACATAGTCTCATCAATCCACATAGCACACTGTTGAGGATAGCCTAAATTCTATAGCAGATTTATGTTCATTTAAGGGGAACTGCTCAGGTGTGGGTGGCAAAGAAGGTGCTGGATGTATTCCCAAGCATGCACCCAACAACAACCAGCATCTCATTAATAAGCAGCAATTTTCAGAAATATTTGTGCAATTTCCTTTATGGAAGGATAAATTGATGACAAGACCCTAGCCAGCAAAAACAATAAGTAAAGCTGCTGTTTTAAGTGGTTATATTCTACATGATCTTGAGAAAAGAAACTGTGAAACATTAAGGTAGAAAGTAATAAAGAAATGGTATACATAAGGCACTTTTCCATGGTGTGAAGCTAAAAGCCACAGAAATGTGTTTGAGAAAGTATATGAGGGAAGAGAGGTGGTGGTACCATGCAGGTGTCTTCCGAGGAGGACATAATGGAAGAAGGGCCTATGAGAAGAATGATTTCAAGGTAACTTGGACTTGACTGTATCACACCATGTGCCTATGAGAGTACCTTGACCTATTTTAGAAAATGCTAAACTTGCAAAGTAAATTAGACATTACTTTACAGTTACGTCCAGCTCCACATGTGATGGGCTGGATCTATTGTATAAGTAAGTGATGGAAATCTGTTAACATTGGAGGCAAGGGGTGGAGTGATTGTTTTAAAGAATATAAAACTGAAGGTAAAAAAGACAAAAATCCCCTCCGATGCTTGGTCACCACCTTCCTCCAGCAGGAAGTTCGAATGGATCTCATTCTGTTATATAGAGCAGCCAGTATAGATCCAATCTTATCAATTTGTGAACATCTGTTTATGCTGTCTGCTAGCATCTCATAACTGGCAACTGAAAGCATGCCAAGGTTTGTTTCTTATATGGCTGAAACTTATTAAAGTAAAAAAACTGAAATAGTTTAGCTGATTAGTTATATTTGCATATGCATTAATCAAAGAGGAAAACTTGAAATGTGAATGTACGGCTCTCTGAACCTTCTGGGATCAGTTCGGAGGGAAGGATTACAGAAGAGAATGACTTCCTGTTTTTCTATAGAATCTGTTACTGAAGTGTATATTCAGTAATGGTCTTACTGTCCTGAGGAATGTTAAAAATGGATACGTTCTACTGTCCTGAGGAATGTTAAAAATGGATACGTTCTACTTCAAATGTGGGCATACATGTGGACATGCATCACTCCTCACATTCTGAATACAACTGGGGCCAATGAAGTGCAGCTCACTTTCTGTAATAAGTAGCACCAGAACACACTGATGTTGTTTCCAACACACCTGCCCTAAATACTGTACTGCACGTTCCTCTTTCGAACAGCAGCTAGTCAACTGTCAGATATGGAATAAACATAGGACCTTGCTTTGCAAATACGGTACTTCTAAACAAGCAAGGCACGGGATAAACCATCCTTATTTTGGGTTGGGAGCTAAACTGGGCAAAAAGGAGAGCCGTGAAACATAAAAACTTATCACTTGCGATCAGGTTAGCAAAGGAACAAAACTGGGAAAAGAGATACTGATTTACACCACCATGCCTTGAGGGTTGTTTAATTTCTAAAACTGAGTCCAAGTTCTAATGAAACTCTCCTACATACTTTAAGTTCCCGAAGGATTATAACAGCTCCTCTCCAGGCAAGGTGTGTGTATGTGAGGAGGTGTTGGTATAAAGAGTGGTGGATACTACCACATACAGCTGCTTAAAATGTATTTAGTAGCCAGTAGCTATATACTTCCATACATGAAAAGGATACTTAAACAGATGCACCTCTCAAGAGAGTTTACGGATGAAAAACTCCTTGCTAATTAGCAATGGCCACAATCCTATAACTAACAGCTTGCTGTTCATTAACAAGTCCCCTACTTAAGTTGCTCATTTTGCACCTGGCAGGTGCCTTGGCACATGACCAGGAATCCAGTCCAAAAGTTGACAATTTGCATGTAATTCACCTACTGGCTGAACTATTTAGTGTATTGGCTATTAAAAGGTGTAAAGAATAATGGTGCTCAATGTACATAAAGTTTGCAATATGTAAAATATTATATCCCAACATATGCTGCAATCAAATCCTTTATGGTATAATGGTACTAGTATAATATCTCTCTTTGGCAAAGTAGTTACAACACAGAACAACGTGTGGAACAGACAGCTTATCTTGATTATACAGTCCCACATAAGCAAAAAACTAGGACTGATTTATCAAGTCATGGCATTTTACAATTTCTCAAAGAGAAGCACTGCATGGCAGTATTTAAATTTACAGAGCAGGATTACTATATAAATCGCCAAGCAAGAGCAAAGCTGCTTTCCTGGCCGATCTACGAGGGCAAGGTGTGTCAGTTTGCTCTTCTTGGGCAGTTTAGGAACACAGAATGCACGGCTGACTCTGTAAATCTCTGAAATGCAGACAAACAGAAAGCTTCCAGGCAGAAGACACTATCATGATCCAGTAGGCCACTTTTTATCTCATACAAGCCAACTAGTCTGTGATGAATTACTGTAACTGAAAGCTCTAGATGAGAAATGTGCAGATAGAAACATAACTTATTATTCTCATTCCCTCTGCACCATGTATTCCTCTTCTTATTATATCTGTGTGTTTTTGACAAAACTCTTGAACATGAATCCCCCTCCAAATTGTCTGCACATTAGTTGTTAAGAAACCAACAATGTTTTTCTGGAATTTTTTTTTAAAAAGAACATCACCTAAACAAATGTTATGAGGCAAAATTATTTGGAAGTCAGAGCACTTCATACGAAAATCAAAGCGACAGGGTTTGGACTTTCCTCACTACTACCTGACACGGAACAACAGTTATTTCAAGTTTCTTCCTAGATTCCTGCCACAGGATTGCTAGAATCTTCATACAGGTGACTTCTCCCCTTCTCTAAGAGGAAAGCGGTAGCTTACATGCAACACACAGCAATTGACAAAAGCAGACAGGGTTTCAAGCTGTTTCTCAACTTAATACTGTATACCAGTACTCCATCTGTAGACTGTACACACACAAACACCGATTCCTTCATCAGTCCCTTTTAAACACATTCCCATGCCATTCCTCTCCTACCACTAGGCCGTTCAACAAAGTGCTTGAAAAAAGAGCCTCCTACTCTCATCTTCAATGAACTAAGCCAGATATATATATGGGGTGGAGGGAGAGGGGACAGTCAAGAATTCAAGAGGTTATAAAGCTTTTTTCAAGTTTAAAAAGCCTTGTTTAAGCTAAAGCCATTTTCAGTGAACAAAATTCATTGTAGCAATCTTTACAGTACATAATCACTACATTACTTTTTATAAAATTAAAACTTGAATATTATAATTAGCTCCTTTAGCCCAACCTCTTGGGATTACAGTCCTGGGGCTGTCAACAAATCTGAAAAATACCCTTCAGCATTCTCAGAATGGCCCGTCCCATCTTATAACCACTCAGCTAATCAGAGGTAATTGCTGGCTTCATATTGCTAAACAGGAATAAAAGCAATGTTCCTTGTTCTTCCTACAGTCACATGTAAAAAATTAGTACCAAGTAGCCACAGTGGTAGTACAATTATTACTGGTGGCCAGATACTGAAACACCCCACTTGTACTACCATAATTCCATACACTATTTCAAGGAAAAATTAACTTGCTGGGATCAAACAATGCTACCTTTACAAAATACAAATCGCATAAACATGTCACAACATTGTTGGCATAACTAGGTAATATAGACACACAAGGTTCAGTGTATGTAATATTTTTGCTTCTTTGCACGTGAATGCTTTTATACACATAAAAATAAATTAGATAGCTCATTCAAGAAAACCATTTTCTTATATAAACAAGAATGACTGTTCAAGTCTTAGTGGGAGGCTTCTTCCATATTTTGACAGCAATTAAAAAAACAGCTGTGTTATCCATCCATAAAAACAATATTCTGGGCTTGGGTACCTTTACTAGGCATCTTAACTGCAAATTTTATACCAACTTTGACCAATGAAGAGATGTTCAATGCCTTCCTTAACAGCACCTTGCCAATGACCCAACAAAGTTCTAACCCAGCTCAGAACTTTATTTTGTATTTGCCTTCAAATCCAGAAATAAGGAATATTCCCAGTACATAGACATCAAAATCAGGTTAAAATAAAATACAAAGCTCAATTATATTATGGAATATTCAAGTTTAAAAGATGCATACTGCTTTCAGTAGAATTTTAAAATTATATTCATTTATGGTCCCAATTACTAAAAAGAATACCATGACTGTTTTCCTTAGTTCTGGGTTCAGAAAGAAAGGGAAGTATCCTTTGCTCCAATATAATACAAAAATGAGATTCTACACATCTGTGCAGTATCCACAAAGATTAGCCTTTCAAGAGGCTGCAAACTGCAGGTTTCAATTTAAAACTGCACAAAAATTTCATAAATATATATCTAATTTTCAGATGCAAGCCATAATTTTATTCCATTATTCTTGATCAATATTTGAATCTGTGATGTTACACTGATGGGACAGACAGGCTTGCAATAACCAATGTCAACCGTGTCTGTTACCAAGCAAGAGCTTTCATCTACCTTTTTCTCTTAGCTAGGAAAAAAAATCTCTTCAAACTATTCTGCCTCACCAGGAGGTACATTATATACTGGTATCACTATACCAATATATAAATGAGAAGTTTTAAAGCATACACACGGCACATCCACATGAATGCTGCCTGGTCACGAGGCCAGTTGCTACCCCACACACTTAACGGTTAGCATCAGACAGATATACATTTACACAACTCAAAATCTATCACTCTGTCTCATGACACTTTGCTTTTTTAACCATTACTCCTATAGAATTGGAAAGCAGAAAGATAGATATAACAAAGAGTTCAGTAAAGAGTTTAATGGTTTACCCTTTATATAGCCACTTGGCTATCTGATAAGTAATAGCTGAATGACAATTTTTTGTAAAAATAAATCCATACATAAGCATTTCCAGAGGGGAAGCTGCAAGCCAGCCTTATCGCAGGAAACTAAAGCAAGGAAACGGAGCACACATTAATGCAAGGAAATGTACATTTCTCAACCCACCTGCTATCAGGTCATCAAGAGTGTCGGTAAGCGTCTGTGCTGGAGTGGCAACCATTAATCCATCTGGTTCTTGAACTAACAGCCCCTGACCATGTCCAGCAATTGGCTGCTGCTGTCCTACATTTTGCTGATTGCCTAATACCTTCTGACGTTCAAAAGAATCTGTCCCATTACAACCTATATTACTTGAAAAGTTACACTGTGACGCTGACAAAGGCTGGAGAGGGACAAACTCAGTTTGTTCAGGAGATGGCGGAGACTGCTGATGCTCGTCCTTACAGAGGACACTGTCAACCTGTGATAACCCTGAAAAGCTATCCCCAGGAAGACTTTCATTTTCTTCCACTTCTGGGAGGACACCTGCGTGTGGGCACTGCTGCGGTTGGGTAAAGGGTGTCTCTGTCTGACCTTTGGTCTCCAAATATTCTTTGGTAAACTGCTGTTGCGTTTTCATCTGCAACTGCCTTTCCACCTTTTGCAGCTCCTTCAGTATTTTCTTCTTCTTCTGCACTTGTTCTTCTCGGTTCTTTTTGAGCTCTTCAATCTTATCTTTATTCAACGGTTCACCTTGAATTAATTCCAATGATTTTAGCTGTGCTTTTTCAATAGCACTAATTCGCTGTCCCAGTTCGTTCAGCTTGCCTTCAGTCTCTTCTACTATACATTCCAAAGGCTGGTAGGGGTGAAAAGGTGACAGAAGGTCCTGATCTGCTACCTGAAGGGAAGTTGACTTCTGCTTGGATGTACCTAAGCACACGAAAAATGTTTGAAAAAATGCCATGCTGAAGTTAACCTGTACCTTCCCCCCCCGACACTTACCCACCCAAAACTAATTACATTGAGATTAAACAGATTAAAGCCTATATACCTCGTAACAGGAGAGAAAGTACAAGACAGAATTGAAATTTTAAATACAGGCCCTTGCTTCACTTGTAATGCAACTACTACAACAAAGAAAAATGAAGATGTGCCCCTAGATATAACGTTAATAAAATTAGAGAAACTGAAAAAGAAACAGAATAATTACTTATGTCCTGATTACAACAATTCAGGTAAAAGAAAAAGCAGTGAAATGCTATAAATATAGTTGAACACTGAGGTCCTAACTTGCTCATAACAGACAATATCCAATTATCAACACACACACAGACACGGACACCTCGCCCAATTCCTCTCTGGTAATTGTGCTCTATATACTTCAAATCTATTACCAACTATCCTCCCCAGTAAGAGAAATCTATCAATGCAAATGAAACTAGACAGTTCTGAAACCAAACTTATTCACTGTAGAAAAGCAGTGCAGTTCAAAACTTCAGATGCTTATCTTATTGACACAGGACTCATATCGACACCTTCACACACATGTCATTCAGAGGCAAATAGGAGTTTGGCAGATGTTCAAGTGCAATACTGATTTTTCACAACATATACTGATTTATTTATTTATGCCTAATATCTAATGCCTAATATCAAAAAAGGCATACAAGTGGACCCTCGTATAACAAGCAGTTTGTTTTAACAGAAAATCTGCTTAAAGGAAAAAATTTCTGGAGATGGGGGAAATTGCTTAACAGAATCGCCTATGAGGTGAATCCGTACAACAGAAAAATAGTTGCGATTAGGGATTAATCCCTTTTCAATGCATTCCTGTGGAAAATTTGTACAAAGGAAAATTTGCTTAACAGAATTTCATTTGGAATGAATTAATTCCTTTATACAAGGTACCACTGTAGTTGGAAAAGGCCATTTACATGCAGTGTTTAAAGGGGAATAACCAAGTTCAAGAGGGCCATTATGTGACCTCCAGATTAAAAAAAACCCAACAACAACCATGCAGCATATCTTGTAACAGAACATTTGTTATAAAAATGAAGCATTAAAAGTGGTGGATCTTAAACGCCAGCGTGCTTTGACTCCTATTTCAGCATATGCACAACAATTCCATAGTCATCCCTGCAAGTGTACACAAAACAATTCTACAGTGGTACCTTGTATAAAGGAATTAATTCGTTCCAAATGAAATTATGTTAATCAAATTTTCCTTTATACAAATTCCAATAGGAATGCATTGAAAATGGAGTAATCCCATTTTTATGTTGTACGGATTTTCCCCATAGGTGATTATGTTAAGCAAATTTCCCCTATCTCCGGAATTTTTTATGTTGTACAGATTTTATGTTATATAAGTTGTTTGTTATACAAGGGTCCATTGTAGTTTGTAGATTTCTGGAATGTTTCTAAGGAATTTTTAAAGTTAAAGATAAAATGCCCCAATGCAAAAGTAATAGAGGATTTGTCACTAGTAGCTACACTCTGATATCCCTATCATTGGGGTTACCCCCAAGCACATAGACTCGTAAAGCCTACAGTCCGAACTCGGCTATACTGCTTCTCATAGCAGTCAGAGATAGATTAAACCTACTCATAATGTTTTTGTAGGGGTGTAGAACCTGTGTCCATGCAGGCACTGATAAATACAAACTCCATCTTTTATCACTGGGTCTACTGACTCAGAATGATGGCAGTTTAAGCTCAACAATATATACAGATCTAGAAATTCCCTATCCTTATTCCACTGTATGAAAAACAGATTAAGTCATTCTTAAAGTATCAATTAGCTGACATTCTGCAGTACACTTACACAAACAGCGTAACTTTAAGACATGAGCTGCTTTAATTCAATATATCGCTTTGTAGGCATTATCTTTTACACATTAAGTCATGCAACTCAGTATGCAACGGGAATTGTTCATGGATTTATTGGGTCTGTGACCATATAATAAAGACTGAATTTTTAATGAAGATTTCTTAACTCATGGTGATTCAATTCCAAAAGTTATGCCATTTGCCTAAGTGTGTAACAGGATTTTAGTTATTCTGTCCAATACTCAACTGGTTCATTGGTTTGTTTGGGTTTGTTTTGCAGTTTTTCTGAAAGTACAATAATTAATTCTGAATCAGCCTTAAGCATTCCTTATTTGCATTATAAATCTATTGATCTTAACACAGCACACTCTTTCTTGCTCTAAAAATGCACTTGTACAGTATAAGTATAGTATTATCTGAATTATCCTAAATTACTAAATGGAAAAAAGTTTGGTCATATCTAAAAAAAATGGTGTTTTCTATGCTGACTAGTTCTCAGGATGCAATTTATATTGGCGAAATTCTACTTTGAACTGTCCATATTCTGTTTTCCAGATCTTAAAAAGAAACATACAGAAATAAAAAAAATTACAATCTGAATTATTACTAAGTGCTATCTTGTTGTATAACCTACCAGAGGAGTCAACAAATATATACTAGCCTAGAGTCCTGTTTCTAATTACATCTTTTCAAACGGTTCAACATGGCACGGTCCACTATAAAGGTAGAAAAATAGAAAATGGCAGGAGGCCCCACAGAGTTGCTGCATGGCATAGCAAAATGCAGCTTTTGCTACACTGCATATATTGCTTAAAATGTATGCATTGTGGATGCTGCTCACACTGCATTGCCTCCAACAAACCCAGACAGATGGGCAGAATGGAAGGACGACTGAAGTGTATTAAATGTATTTTTTAAAAAGCCAAATGCATGCCATGAAAAAGCCCAATATTTCAGACTGGAAGGCCTTTTTGGCAATTTCACTGTTCACCCTAATGAACTACATAACCTCATGTTGATGTACAGTACAGCCCCCTTATCCATGGGATCAGTATGCAGTGATTCACTTATTCACAGCTTGAAAATATTAAAAGAAAAAAAATCAGAAAAAATATTTCCACATGTATTGCCAGAACTAGCCACTACAGGGGACCAGAGACGGTGCCATTAATACAGGCTAGTGAAGAATATATAGGATGGTCTCTGGCACGAGTTCTGATAATGCATGTGAAAATATATATTTCTTTCCCCCCCCTTGTCACTAGGCTCTCTCTCTCTGTCGTTCGTTCATTATTATCCACAGTTCTTATTATCGGGAGAGGGCTTGGAACCAATCCCCAGTGGATACAGGGGGTTCCTACTGTATACATTTATGCCAATACAAGTACTCATTTAATGCCAGAGCAAGAATAATGTGGAATTTTCTTGATCCAATGACACTTGGACTAACCCCATTTCTTCTCATAGTTGGTGCCTCCTAAACAATGAAACTGCAGCAGGCCTCAGCCCAAAATCCTGATACCAAAAAAGGTGAATTGAAAAGTAATCACACCGCAGCTTGTCAACTCCAGCACCCTGCCTTTTGTCAGACTGCTTGCCAAATTTCACAACCACTATGTCTGCTTGAAAGACAGCTTGAAGGTAGGTGGAACGACCCAACTGTATGCATCTGTATTGGTAGTAAAATTCAAACAGGACAAGGTACAGATTCAACACCTCCACTACCTCCTGCAAGGCATGGTGACTGACAGCAAGTAGAAAACCTACAAACTGGTCCAAAATGGTCCTGTTCATTTTATTCTCAAATATATATTTTAGAATCTCATAGCAAATGAAGTCAAACTCAGGACATCACGAAGAACACATCCAAACCTAGTTTTCCCTACTAATGAAATCAAATATTTAAAAGAAATGTTTTAAGAGCTGTTCTTCACAAAAACACAACACAACAAAGCCAAGTTTTTGTTCTTGGCTTTCTCAAGTGCACATCCAGTGACCAAGTTAGTATGACAAATGGGTGGGAGATCACGTTTAAAACTATGGGTGTTATTTATCTCCCATCTTTCTTCCAATGGCAGGACTCAGGAAGATGTTCAATATTTATTTATTTATTTATTTATTTATTTATTTATTTATTTATTTATTCTGCCCCTTTAGTGCAAACCACACTACCCGGGGTGGTTTACAAAATAAAAAATACAACAATAAAAACATAAAAAAATCCAATTAAATACAATTAACATCCAATTTTAGGATCTTGTAAAACGCATTTAAAACAGTCACTGAGTAGTTGCAAACCCCCCCCAACATCTCCAATAAAGCCAGTGTCTTCACTAATCAAAAACCAGTCTAAACAAGACATATGTACTGAAATGTATTGGACTGTATTAATACCGATGCAAAATCAGAACAAAAAAAGGGCCATGGCTATTTTATACATTAAAATGACAAAACACTTCACATTAACAACACAAGTTAATAAATTCAAAAACACCCCACAGCAGCCCATGGAGTGCCTCAAGGAAACAATGCAAAAAGGATATACTCAAAACAAGGAGGAAAGCCAATTGGCCATTATTATTCTAATCTTGACAGAACTCATATTATGACTTCACTAATATCAAATTCTCATCTAGAGTTTTGCAATGGTATGGTACAAATGGGGATATACACAAAGGACACACTTGTATGTAGTGCTGTTGCCATCTGAAATAAAAATGCCAATACATGCCTTCATGATGCTACCAAAGTGAGCTGGGAGTATCCAAAACATCTAAAGCAGCTCACCATATAACTGAGATCAAGCCCAATTGTGTGGGCAGGATGATATACAAATCCTCCACCAACATCCTACTCTGTAGTACAATTAAATTGGGCACACAGGGAAGGTTATTGGAGTAATGAGAAGCTTCTTTACTGCAAAGTGCCCAGAACATTGACAGGAATATTGGAAACAGAAAAACTGTTATTCTTCCCTCTACAATTGTGACACCTTGTCTTATACACCCTCCATAACCATTCAGCTTCAACATTTGCTCTTCACAGGCACTAATGAGAGTTCTTTCTTCATCTAACTGCTATACCGTTGATGAGGAAGGTCAAAGGATTCATGGAGAGCTAATCATTCCTTCCCAGCTATGCTTTAATATCGTGCACTGGGATCAATGTGAATGGGTTTTACATTTTTAAGTGTTATTCTGAAAAAGTATAGAAGGGGAGCTTATTGAAGGTTCATGGTACACTGGTCACTCACCCCTAAGTGAGAAAGAATCCTTGAAGGGGATCTAGTAAGTGAATCAAGAACTAACCTTAACACATTTTGGGTATCACTGGATGGTTGGTTTCCAAGCTGAAACTTGTGTCATTAAGTTTCTCTAATTCTAATCACAGGCACTTAAAATTTTATTCTGATATCTACATACTCTGCTTACACACTATCATACTGTAGTTGCTTCAAAGCTGTATTTGTACAGTTATTGATTATCTAAACATAACTGGAAAATATGTTAAATTGTTAATAGAAAAGAATGGTCAAAATCCCAATCAACCTGTGCAACAGGATTTTGGCCATACATTAAAATATATTTATGATTAGGACAAAATCACAACCTTGACAATTACTACAATTAGTACCAACCATAACAACACTTGAGAATGTCACTGATATAAGGGTGACATCTATTTTATTTAGCTATTTCTCCATGTGTCCTATCCCACCCACCCCACTATTATACATCATCATTCAAATGTGTTGCCATCATATCTCATTACAATTGCATGTGTCATGAGCCACAGCATAGATCTAGACGTGCATCTGGAATGGGCCACTGAAATCAGAATAGGCTGCAGACCTGCAGTAGTTTGCAGCATTTGGAGTTTATGCTTCCTAGTGCTAGAAATTCTGAAAAAGCATTCTGAGCAATCCTCTGATCACAATTTAATATTTCACCTTAATGAAGATGTAGAGCAGTGTTTTTCAACCACTGTTCCGCGGCACACTAGTGTGCCGCAAGATGTTGCCTGGTGTGCCGTGGGAAAAATTGAAAAATTACTTTATATATAGTCAATATAGGCACAGAGTTAAATTTTTTAACAAATATCTGATTTTTTTGAAACAAGTGTGCCTTTGCCCAAAAAAGGTTGAAAAACACTGATGTAGAGGATTAACTGCTGGTAAAAAAAATATCCAGTTTTTGGCATATAATGATGAGACACTATGCCAGTTCAGTAATTGCCTCTTAGGTTGCATTATGTATATAAATGCCCTAGTCAATGTTAAAGAAAAGCCAGAATCAATGGATGTCAGTTGCAGCCAAAACAAAAACAGTGGCAACCAGTGAGCGGGAGAGGAAAAGCCTCACACAGAGTGTGTGGAGAAGTGTGCATGCCCATATGGATGCATGCCTTAAACTTAAAGGAACCTTACTGACTGTCCAGCCTATTTCCTAACAGGCCACGGACCTGTACAGCCTGGAGGTTGGAGACCTCTGCTCTAGATTATGACTTTGATTATATACCAGGCAAGATAAATTAATAGATCAGCTATAAAGATTATCTGGTGGGACACAGCTACTCCTCAGCCAACACCTTAATCTGCTGTCCTTTAATTCTGGGCAAGCATTTTGAAATAAGTTACCCAGGATGCAGTGCATTCCTGTAGTTTGTGGAGGGGTAGGATGAGTTTTTTCATCAAGTTCTGGACATTGTTTTGCAGCAGTTTTTTGTACTTTTAGAACTTAAAAAAGTAGGGAGCCGAGGTTTCTTTGCTTTCTCTTGTGTTTTTGCATTGCTTTTCATTGCACTTTGGGCAGGAATGACCTGGGGTTTATCTTGTTTTTGTCCATCTTTGCATGGCACTGTGGGGGGAAGGGTTCTGGCTCTGCATGCCTTTAAAGTGCACTTTATAAGGAGGTCTCGGGGGGGGGGAATGGCTTTTTTGGGGGGGTTGGCCCTCTGGAACGGATTAATCAGTTTCCAATTCCTTCCTTTGGGATACTGCATTTTGCAAAATGAATTTATTGTAAAATTAAATGACTCATATAACAAATTACATTTGTCTTAGGAGGCACCACTGTATGCAGTCTCTGCAGTAGCCGATATATCTGTAGCTACAAATGAATCTGTGCGCATCTCAGGCTGTATACTTCAGCAGGGGATATCCATAACTCAACTAATTTTCTCTGTTATCTTTTCACAATGCATGAAGAACTTCTAGAATAGAACCTAGAACAGAACTGTTTTTACTGTTATTCTCATCTCTACAATAATTCTCAAACATTAGATTGTAATTTTGGTAATATAATTGATTGGGACTGTTCTAATGTTGGGAATGATAAATGTGATCCGATGCACTAGAACAAGCCAGGATACTATCCAAGGATATGCAGAGAAGAAAATGTGACAAAATGATTGCAATTCTCCTGAACTTCAAAAAAATGTTATCCATTATTATTTCCATTTAAATTAAGATAACCAAGTAACAATAATTAAACATCTTAACAGTTCTAATAATTTAAAGGATTTTTTGCTGTATGAAAAATATATGAATTCAGAATCAAAGGTTTCAATAAGCCTCTCTCCCACTCTAAACCGGAAGGTCCAAAACTTAAGACTGAGCACCAATTGCTTTGGCATATCAGCGTTGTACTAAGAACTCCAGCCTCAACTTATCCCCAAATGCATGTAACTGTAATGTTTCCCAAAAATGTGATTAGTTTGCTAGACAGTAGTGTTGAAAAATCAATTCTTTCTAGAAATGACAACTGCATTGTCTGACTCTGGCTTGATTTAAGCGGTTGGGGTGTGTGATATATGTAATATAGGCAGGTTGCTTTGCCATAACTGTAGTTCTTCAAGTGGTCTTCCATGACTTCATCTACATGTGTATTTTGATCATCATTGTGAACTTGATCATTTTGCATGAGGTCAGAGGTTCATCACAGCATATTTATTTCCATGATATCTTTAGTTGCTGATCAGCATTCCACATCATAATAGGGTGTACAATAGATAGTGCAATATATCTTTTAAATGGTCACTGATCTTTTTGACACAAGACACTTGATGTTTTATGCAATTTGGCCAGGCACCATTGATACTTGCTATGACTTCGTGATCCAGACTCCTGTCAGCAGTGATTGTGAACAAAGGTATTTGAACTCCTTAGATCTTGGTAGGTTCATACCATTGCTTTGGATTCAACTTGGTCAGTTGTCAGATACTCTGTCTTCCTTTCATTCAGGCGCAAGCTAAACATTGCCAAAGGATCACTCCATGCTTAGGCTTGGTATTCAAGATCTGCCTTAATCTGATCGGCCTCTTCACTCTTGAATGACGGTGTCTAAGAGGAGACCTGATTGAAGTTTATAAAATCATACACAGTGTGGACAAAGTGATAAGGAAAAACTGTTTTTCCTAACACACAACACTAGAACTAGGGGGCACTCCATGAAACTTTGGGGTGCTAGATCTCAAATAAACAAGATAAAGTACTTTTTCACCCAGAGGATAATTGGTCTATGGAACTCCCTGCCAGAAGAAGCTGTCAGCCTTAACGGCTTTAAGAAAGGATTAGACAAATTCATGGAGAACAAGAATATCAATGGCTATCACTATGGATGTCTAAGGACAACCTCCGGGTTGGACAGATAGATAGGACATCTCTCAATGACCTTTGCAGGGAATCTTAAGCAGGTGAAGACATTTGCTTAGAAATAACCCAAAGCAAATGGTGAGCCATTGTGTGTGACAGAATGCTGGACTAGATGCGCTGTGGCCTGTTCCAGCAAGGCAGCTCTTATGTTCTTATGATCATGACTTCATCAGTGTAAAGGAGTGCCCAGGGTGCCGAATTCTGCAGTACACAAGTGACTGCATCCATAACCAAAATAGAAAAGAAGTGGGGGAAATGCTGATCCTTGGTGGACCCTAACAATGAAACAAAAATCCTTCAATGTACCAGCAGTGACGTGCACATGGCTCTCCTGTGACTCATAGAGCAGTTTGACCCAAATGACAAGTTCTTCTGGGACTTCATGATGTTGCAGCACGTACCAGATGATATCATGTAGAATTCGTTTGAACGCTTTCTTGAGGTCAAGGAATGCTGCATGCCCTGGTTTCCGTTTTTCCCTGTGTTTTTCGAGTAGCAGCCGGGCAGCATGAACTGCATTAATCGTTCTGCAATTCATGACAAAGCCAGTTTGACGATGCTTGGACTGTGATATGGATTTGTGTGTTGATGATTTGGTCAAATATTTTAAGAGTGTGGTTAAGAAATCTAATCAGTCTGTAGCTGGCAGGTTTCCTCTTATTTTTCCAGATTGGCACGTTGCCAGTCATCAGGTATCTTATTCTCCAGCACCACTTAGTTAAAGAGCTTCATCAGCCAGTCACAATGGTTCCAGTGTTGGGACTTCCACAGTTCTGTCATCTGGTCCTGTTGCCTTGCTTCTTCTGCTTCATCACAAACAGATTAGATAGCATCTTTTTTTAAAGTAATGTTGTGACTTCCATAAGAACTGGGGAAGGTGTAGGCCTGAAAATTCTGGTTAATAAGAGGAAAAGAAATGCAATGGTATAGCAGTGGCAAATTATGGAAATTATCTTTACTGGTGTTGAAAGAGTGCCAATGTTGTAGGAAAGAGGTTAGAGATGATAAACCATCTCCCAGTGGTGCAGTCATAGTGACCTTGGTCAAGATTGAGTCAAGAACTCTGTTTGGATTTTTTTGTCTTGGCATTATGAAGAGATGGTATGGTACTATACTCACAAGAGCCAGTCTAGGGTGCTGGCCTTTTCGAGTAGAGCAGGTAGTCAAAGAGTTAGACATAGAGTGCTGCCTATCTGTTGAGGTTTGGGCAATTGGTAAGTTGGTAGCCCTTCCCACAGGCACCAGAGCTAGTATAGTACTGCAAGGGTTGGTTGGTTGTAGTAACCCATCTGCTTAGCAGTTGCTTTCTTTTTTAATGAAGATTATTCATAATGACATTAGTTTTAAGGATGAATACCCCTTCCATGTCAAAGGGCAAGTTTTCAGTATGTGCCCCAATATTCTGTTAGGCCTCCTGTCCACAGCCAGGTGTGGAGTTGTAGGGAGACAGCTGTACAGAGGAGCACATTGTGTAGAGTGGGATGCACAGTGCATCTGCTGTGCCACAAGGGCATTATTTCTTGATGAAATCTGTAGACTAAGATCCTGTTGTCATCAGACAGGGTGTACAGCAAAGGCTATCATTGGTAGCCCCCCACCCCACCCACAGCCCTGTTGGTAGTTGGCTATCTGCATTGTGAATGATGGAACAGAGGGACTTGGCAAGATGAAGGATAAGGTCTAAGTACAATAACCCCCCGCTGATCGCGGGGGTTAGGGACCCACCCCACCCGTGATCCATGAAAATCTATGATATGTGGAAGTTGGGGGGCTGGGGGGGCGATTGCAAAAGTCTTGGGGCGGCGCGCGCCGGTGGCGGCAGGGGGATCTGACCTCCCGCTGCCGCCCGCCTGCGCTGCCCGAGACTTCTTGTCCGGGGTCGTCTCCATCCAAATGCATTGCCAATACATTTCAATGGAGATTGCGCCCCCCTCCCACCGTCCCTGAGACTTCTCGGAGGGGCCCGGGAGGCAGCACAGTGACCCCATAGCCCCCCACCGCCCCTCCAGAAGCCTCGGAGCCGCGCAGGGGGGTGGCGGGGGGGCGATCGATTCGCTCCCCCCCCGTGCAGCTCCAAGCTTTTTGGGGGGCTGAGTGACCCGATCGGCCCCCCCGCCCCCCAGCGGTGCAGGTACTGCGATCCCGCAATGTAGTGGGAACCGCGAAATGGCCTGTAGCCAAAATAGAGTCCAGAAGTGCAAGGATGAAAGTGTATCTTCCAAGGAGTTGGATTCAGAAACTCAGGACAGAGAGTCATCTGATCTTGAAGCTTGATCCTGGTCAGGTTCCTGTATGCCATGTAGAGTAGGCCCATCAGGAACTGAAGAGGTCAGTAGTCTTCATACCATTGAGAATGTTAGTGTTATGAGTCAGTATCAAGGTCTTCAGAGTCACAGTATTAAATAGAAAAGCTCCCATGCTTGTGTCACTGTCCAAAATCAGTACTGCAACACAAGAGAAGTCAGAAGATGACCCTCAGTATCAATTACAGTACAGTTGAACGGAGTTGTGTGTTCAGAACCAATGACATTGCAGCCATCATAGGTAATTCGGGACCCATAGGCCACTGGTGACAACCTGAGTTCTCCAGATTAAAAGGTTAGGGGCCCTAGCATTGGGATTAGGTGTAGGGCTTCAATATTGAGTTGGAAACCCATGCTGCAGATGGCCAATACAGTGGAACCTTGACTTACATGCTGCTTGACTTGCAACATATTTGACTTGCAGCAAGAAGGGGCCTGTTTGACTTGAGTCGCAGGCTTTGACTTACAGCTCGGAGCCCCAGCGCAAGGCATCGGAATCGGACCGCAGCCACGACCCAACATCGCGGATGCCACCTCCAAACTGCTCCTGCCTTCTTCCTCTCCTCTGGCAGCGGCGGCTTCGGCAAGGCCAGCTCCGAGCACCTGGAGCTGGTCCTCGGCCTCACCGAAGCTGCCGCTGCTGCCGGAGAAGAAGAAGGGCCAGGAGCTCGGGGCTGGCCTTGCTGGTTACACAGTCGGCTCAGTCTTGTAAAAAATCTGGCTGCAGAAGACTGGTCCACAATGGAAGCATTTTAGTTAGGGAGCTGTACAGTTGTGGGACTCTAATGATAAGCATAGAGTTGTTCAGAACTTGGAACGTCAGGTTAAAAATCAGTAAAACTTAAATGTTAGACATTGTTGCCATGAACATTAAAAAGTGGAGGCGTATAATTTGTGGAATATAATTCCACTGCCTCCTCCTCTCTTTGAAGAGACATTTCATTTACATCCCCGGAAGGAATCTCCTGTCCCAGTCAAATTTGTGTTAAATTGCTGTTTTGGGGGGTCTTTTTCATCATCTGGAACGGATTAATCCACTTCCCCATTACTTTCTATGGGAAAAGTTCATTTGACTTAAGTCATGTTTATGTCTAGACTTCCAGAACGGATTAATGACACACATCAAGGTTCCACTGTACAACAATGGTCTTGAGCTAGACTCTGGTGTCAATTTAGAGCAGACGATGCATGGCCAAAATAGCAACGTGGCACCAAAGAGAAACATAGCATCCTCGAACACAACCCTGCATGCTCACTTGGAAGGGTGATGGTGGATGGCAGCCATGAATAAGCTGCAACACATAATGACCCTGCTACTGTGAGATGGCATTGGGTCCAAGGTTGTTGTAAGGCTCTGAGTTTGAATGTGGAGGGTGATGCAGATGATGGGGTTTGTGAGTACTGTACTCTTATGGGGGTTTCAGCACTGAACAGTGCTGAGAGTGACACATGGAAACAGAGGAGGCAGAGGTATCCAAATGAGGAAAGAAATGACTAGGCTCTTCATAAAGGTGAGACGGTTGAGTCAAATAAAATGACCAGGACTGGTATAACTCATGAAATGGAGAAAGCCGCTGAAGGGAATGATAATAGAAAGAGTCAATTCCAGTGATTGGCTGAAAGTAGGAGAAGCATGTGGATTACTATCTAAATCAAATAGGCTCCTCCTCAGAATGAGAGTGTAGCAAGATGCTGGGCATCCAGGGGGAGGGAGGCTTGAGACAGTGGAAGAGGTGCTAGAGAGTGTGACTTAGTCCCATGCATTGGTTTCTAAGCCATTGTAGACGAACCAAAAGCATCTTCCTGCTTTTCTTGGTGTAAGACTTAGGAACAGAAACATTTGATACTTTGAAGGTTGAAGCCAAGGCCTTTGATGTCAAATGCAGTGGTAATGTCAAGGGCAGGAACTTGGCCATGGTAGATGGCTGAGGACATTTGTTGACATGGTAGGTGAGGACGGATTGGAACGAACAGCATTCATGGCAGAAGAGGCAGCAGTAGATGTTACAGCTAGGGCCTCAGTGGTCTGAATGGAAACCTCCCAAAGTGGGGTTTGGGGCACTGCTGCTAATTTCTCAAGGCAGCCTTGGTAAATCTGCAGCAATGAGAACAAGACTGTAGTCCGTGGTCCTTTCCCAAGCAATAAAGGCACAGCAAATGTTCATCAGATATTAATACTTTATTCCTGAACCACAGAAACTTCTTCAATTGGCTTCTGGAAGCCATAAAACGATTGGGGAAAAGAACTGGATGAAAAATATGTAGGAAGAAAAAGTCTTCTTCTTTTAGGAAAATGTGAGAGAAAAAAACAAAGAAGGAAAGGAGTGAAGATTGAGCAAAACAACAACAAAATCAGGTAATGTATGAGAAGAATTGCTCCAGAATGCTCCCCAGAAAGGAACCATGGGAAGCCCATTAGAGGTGCAAGCATGACATTGGGGCAGGGTATTCTAACAACCTTTTTTTCTTTGCTCTAGAATATTCCAATAGCTTTGTGCAGGTACAGAAGCAACCTATGTGTGTGTATTCATGGACACTATGATGAAGAAATTATAGCTTACATGCTTGGGCATTTTATCATTATAGCATTCAGTAACTACAAAGTAGAACCATCTCAATCTAGCTCAGAATAATAGGAATAAAGGCTTTTTGACTATCTTTAACCTATGGAACTCCTTTCCAAAATATCCATGTTCCTGTCATTCACAACACAAGTCAAAACAAAAATAACTCTAAAGGGCCGTGCACAGTAATTGTTGTACAGAGTAGTTTTATAAGAAGTAGCTGTGTTAGTCTGTGATAATATATCAGGTAAAAACAAACATTAAAAATATAAAATAAAAAATTGACAAAAACACTATGGGACCTCTGAGGAAATGGATCTGTCCACAAAAGTTCACATTAAAATATAACAGTATGAATGGTGCTCTAATATTTTGTCTTCTATATTTTAGTTTTGTTTTGCCTGCTATAATGTATAGAGTGCTATTCTTTTGAGAGCCTATGTTAGTGTTTTCATGAAAAAACTGGTTTATTTTCTTATTCTGTGTGTTTAGGGGAGTCTAGTTTATGATACATCTGCCATTTTCTTTGGTGCAGCATGTAAATCTTCTGGTACTGATATATTGGCGTCAGCTGCACACATTTTACCAGTTTGGCAACAGAGTTCAACGAATTCTACCCAGGGCTTCATTTAGGAATTCTAATACTACTGAAAGGTAGAACTCATTATTGTCTTCCTAAATTAGAAGGCTATCGATAACAAAAGCAATAGAGAAAGACACTAAACGAGTGGACACCTGTCAAACTTGTTAACTGCAGTAATGTTTTTCTTTTAAAACTCAGCATGCCAACGAAGAAAATGAAGTTTAAATCCAACGTGGTACTGGCACTCTATTTCCAAAACGTTTCCTTTCTCTATCCCATGCAGTTTGGAAGCTGCCCAAAACTGGCTTCAGAGAACTTCCCAGGCCTCTGGAGCAGGTATTACTGCCTCCGCTACTGAGGAAAGGGCTTTTGCTGGATCCAGCATTCTCAAACATTTTGCACCTCCCAAGACTTGTTTTGAAGGAAATGCACCTCGCATCAAGAATTCACACATCTACAAGATGTGCAGAGCCTTTTGGAGGGAAAGAGTCTACAAAGAACAATGCAGGCAGCCAATATGAGCATTTTTAGAAAATATATATGCACAAATATGGTTCAATCAATGGGGGAAGTTGCATTGTTACAAAAAATGAACAAATAAAAGCATTCTTCAAAAATGTATAAAACTGAGTGTGAATTTCAGTGGTAGTGAAAACAAAGTCTTGCCAACTGATTTGAAACAAGGATGAGAGAAAGGTGCAAGCGGGATTCAGAAAAACCCAATGAAATCAAAACATACATGTTCAAATCTCTAGGCTGCAATGGGAAGAGGAAATAACCTCTGTCTGTATAAAGTAGATTCTGGTGTTTCACAAGTAGGTCCAATACTGGATCACCTCCTTGAGCCTGAAATTCCTCTTTCAAATCTTATATCATCTCTCAAAATGAACCTTCTGTTTATATCCCCTCAAATGTGTAATATAGAACTACTGTAATATTCAGTCTTATGTTGTAATTTAGCAGAAGCATATAAAAATATAACAAGCACAAATGTTATTCTTGTCTTTATGTACTTTCAAAACCCCATGACTGAAAACATGTCTGCCTCTGAAGACAGAAAAAAAAATGAAAAAGATAACTGGAGTCCTTGAAAGCACTTCTGTGATCCACAAAATCCCTCGTCCCTTAATCACCAGAACGGATCATAGTGAATGCCTGAAATTTATGGATGACACAAAATCCATCTTTTCCATGAGAAGAATTTGAGTTGTCAAACTGAGAATTCAAGAGTGGTGTATAGTTTTTTTCATGCTGGATGCTTATGGGAAAAACTATAAAAATATAGGTAAGCAACATCTATGGGAAACTTCCATCTTTTGCAACCTACTTTGAAGAATTCAGCTTTCATGTACAAAAGTATTTACTATGAATACTAGATTTTCCAGCATATTTTAACCATTTAAGCCCTTAACATATTTTAGGTCCTCTATCCCTAAGAAGAGACATTTATGTTTTTCCATAGCTTCTGGCATACTGCTTGTATTAAATACATAATAAGCTGCACGAGAAATTATAATTCACTTTCATGCAAAATGAGTTTACACATCCTGTCATTTCCACACACAATTATGCTCAGTTTAATTCTTCAAACACTGCTACACTTCCTTTAATGGAGATAATGTATCTTTATTTAATTGAGACATATTAATATGTTTCAAACCAGTTGTTTAAATTTTAAAAAGATAATACTTTTGAAACATAAATAAAGTCTCTGAGTTGTGGGACTATTAACGTTTAATAGCGTGGCAGGGATGTGTGTGGCAGGGATAAAGGTGTCTAAAATAAGCCTGTCTGGAAGTTGAGTCATGGCTACTGGACTTCTTTTTTGAGAGATAGAAACGTTTCGCTGTTCATCCAAACAGCTTCATCAGTCCAGTAGCAATGACTCAACTTCCAGATAAACTCACCTGGATGACTGAGAATCTTCACAGACTAAAATAAGCCTGGTTAGCATACAAGATAAATAAAATCCACCTATAATTCACACAATGTAGGCACAAGTAAGCTTCTGGCGTCACATGCTTTGCAGGCTTGAGACACCACTACAAGTGTTTTTCTTTCTTTTTATAACTAAATTGTAAAAGGAATTCCTTTTTGTATTCAAATTTAAATCCTTTGTTTACATCCATGGTAAACAGGACTTGCATGTTTAATGGTTACTGCTCTTCGAGGCCACAGTCAGTATTTGCTACTGCTGAAAATGGGATCTCTATTTCTGTAATTCGTACTCAAGTTCAGATTATCAAGATACGGTTTCCCACTAAAAGCAAAGTGTGCTGCTAAGATAATTCATAATAGTTAAATATTTAATGCAAGTATATTCTGGAATGTACAGCATTTTTCCATGCATAAGACTATATTTTTGTCTAAAATTGTTAAACCTAAAAATGAGGGTCCTTTTATACATGGAGGTAAGCTGAGGAGAGAACTGTGTATTTGTGAAACTTTAATTTGGGGTTGGAAAAATGAGGGTCGTCTTATACATGGGTGCGTCTTATAGATGGAAAGATACAGTATTCTGAAGGCATAGCAAGAGCTTGCTTTTGTCAGTATCAGCCATGATCAGCCACACTTTAGAAAGCTCTGAAACTGAAACTAGCACAAAAGCAGATTATACTAGAGCACAATGGATATAGAGTGGCAGCTCGAACAGGCTATTAAAAGTCAAATGTAACACTGGCAACCACAACTCCAGGCATGGAGCATTTCTTTGGATTCTTGCTGCTGCACTCTCAAAAATCTTCCATTACAATGGTTTAACAAATGGATCTATACACTTCTCAAATACTTTCCATGCCCCGAACACATGAAAAATTCCAATGCTAACATGACATGTAATAAAAATAGTTGAATACTAACCTTTTGGGAGACTTAAAAGTGCAGGGGGGTTCTCTTGAGGAGCTCTGTCAGGTTCCTGGGGAGGTACAACCATGGCAAGTGCATGCATCGGTACACGTGGAACCTGTAAAATCAACTCATAGACAAAGACTAATGTCAGTGGTTGTACGTGGTAGCCCAGACCTTAACCCAAAGTACTCAGAACACATGTAGTCTACCATAAATGTGCATAATTTTAACGACATTCTTCACAAGTTGAATTAAAAGCGCTGGCCCAATAGGGTTGTTTTCACCTTTCCCTGTGTGGTCAAGGTGACTGTAAATCAGAGTTTGTCTGTTAAAAAAAGCTTTCATGCATGACTTCTCCATGGCTGCCTACAGTTTCTAGAGCTGTGCCCTGTCCATTTCTAATCTTGTTCACAATATCCTTAATACATCATGACACTATACTGTGAGAAACCTTTAACTAGCCCTTGTGTAACACAAACAGTTCTGCTAATCGTTCTTCAAGCAAAAGAGCACTCTGGGTCAAATGGGAAATTAGCATTACTAGAAACAACCCTGACCATGGCTTCACTCATTCTCAGTGACAGATCTAATGTTTAGAGACCAAGCTATAGTCTGAAATGCAATTCTTCAGTCATTTAATAGAATATTAAAAATAGTGGAGTGGGATACTGTTAACAAAAAAACCTAGAGCTTGCTGGTCTCGTTGGCAGATGGGCGGTATAGAAATTAAATAAATTAAAAGAATTAAATAAATAAGAGCTGCAGCAGATTTCAAATTGAACTCGGTGTCTTGATATGTAATTATATTTAACTTATCTTCTTCCCAAAGTATATTAAAATTAAACTGAACCCAAATATATAATTGTAATATGTAATATCTACAGTACTGTATTAATGGCAGTCCCATGTCCTAGGTATTTTCCAAAGGGAGGCAGAAAAAGTTATAGAGGTATCTCAAGTAGATATCAATTAAATCCATTTACCATTTTACTTTTTAATTAAATCGTGCATTTAAAATGTTTGCAAAAGTTCACCTTGCAATGCTACACTTAGAAGTGTTACAGCTTACCTGAGACTGGTCCTGAGATGGTGGTGTGAGCTGAGACATGTCTGTAGTTGGAACTGACAGAACATTGTTTGGATAATCCAATAAATAGGAAACAACATTTGTGTGACCCCCCTTTGCAGCTTCAATGAGCATAGTTGAACCATCCTAGAATACACATTTGATGAAAATAACATAAAGTTACTTATTATTTGTGGGTTGTTACAGACCAGATTCCTATGATTATTATTATGATATCCATAAAGATAAGATATTTGAGGAAACGCACATGTGGAAAATTAACACGATATGATGCAGCAATAAAATTACCTAACTGTATAACATTCTGCACAGTAAGAACACAACCGACAAGAGTACCTTAAGACGATGGGTGGGATCTGCACCATGAGCTAAGAGCAGCTCAACGACAGCAAGATGGCCGCCAGCACACGCCAGAGACACCACTGTGTGATCATTATTAGCAGTAGCCCGGTTAACATTGGCACCTATAGGCAAAGAATATATAATTTAGGGAAAATTCTATGTAAGAAAATCAATGAAAGGCAATATTTAACTAGCAGACAGATTACAAATCCTCTCATTTAAATATATTGTAAATGATCAGGATGAAAACAGAAACAGCTGAAAATCACTTTTATTTTCTAAACATTTCATAGACAATGTGGTTTACAATTCGTTTTCAAGTTAGTGGGTTGGATCCAAGGGAAAGGGATATATAAAGACTGCCCATCTACACAAGGTATCATCTGCCTAACCATGAGATCTCTCTGCTGTGGCCCATATCACAGTCTTTCCTATACGGCAAGAGAAGGGAACTGGACTGCAATATTTTCAATGAAGACAGAGGCGGCTTCTGCTTTTGGCCACTCAGCATGTCTTTTCCCCCAAAGGCTTCGCCTCCCTACCACCCTCATTTCCGGCACCCGAAAGCTGAAAGGAGGAGGAGAACAGGGAGGTGAAGCAACTGGGCTCTGCAATCAGCCACCCACTTTTGCTCCCCACCAAACTAGCTGTCCTCCACCCATTGCGGCGAGCAATGGAGAAAGGGTAGCCAGTTTAGCGGGGAGCAAAGTCAACTGGCTGAAGCGAGACCGACCGGCCGGAGTAAAGCCACTGCCTGCCACTGGCCACTGCTGTGGCAAGGTGGGGAAACAAAGTCTTCTCTCCTGCCGCCTGGTTTTCAGTTAAGCTAGCTCCTGGCTGCCCCAACTCAAGAAGGTGGCATCACCGCTCACCCCACCTAGGTCAGGGAAGCCCAGATCCGATCTTTGATTACAAAAAAGCTGTCAGCTCCTTTGCTGGGAGTGCCTTCTTGCAACCGAAGTCCCCCTCCCTTAGGCTGCCCAGCACCACAGGGAGACCCTGCAGAAGGTGGACTTGAGTGCCCCTGTGGTGATGGGTAATCACTGCTGGTGATCTGCACCTCCGTCAACACGCCTGAAGACGCGGACCCCCGTGGTGCCATCAGCCAGGTGATTTTGACAGCCTGGCACTAGCACTCTGCGTTCGAAGGCTGTGGATCTGTCAAAACCACCTGGCTGTCAGTGTGCCTCTTTGGATCCATGTTGCCTGCCTGCTTTCTGGCTACAGGCTGAAGGAGAAAGCACCATGTAACTTAAAAAAAAAAAAGTATTGATTTTTCGTAACTAAAAATTTCCCCATACTGGCCAATTTCCCTTCATAATTCAAATTTTTCGTTGTTCAAGGCATCACTGTACCAGCAAACATAATCTTCGTACCACTGCAATGCATTCTTCACACAAAATATATCTCACACCCATCATTAAGCAATCTTTTAGCTGGTGTTACTACTACTAACCTTTGCTAATAAGAAATTGTACAGTGCATAGATGACCCGCTCTTGCAGCCTTCATAAGTGGTGTTCTTCCACCTTCGGATTCATGTTCCTATTTTAGAAATATTAAGACCATATATAGCAAATTAGACAAAAACATAAGCACAGTGATAGCCAATCTACTGCTCTATTATCTGACCCAAAAGAGACCCAGGAGTCCCTGCATGGCCTGTATACAGTAACCCCCCCCCGCCTATTGTGAGGGTTAGGGACCCACCCCACCCGTGATACCTGAAACTCCGCGATATGCGGAAGCAGGTGGGGTGGGGCCTGGGGGGTGATCAGATCCCCCTGCCGCCGCACGTCAGTCCGAGAGGTCTTGGGGCGGCGCATGCTGGCAGAGTTGCGGGATCTGACCTCCTGCCGCCGCCGCCCGCCCGCAGCGCCCCAAGACGTCTCGTCCAGGGACGTCTCCATTGAAATACATTGGTTCAATGCATTTCAATGGAGAAATTTTCCCCATTGGGAAACATTGGCTCAATGCTTTCCAATGGGGAAAATTTTCTCCACTGAAATGGATTGAGCTAATAAATTTCAATGGAGATACGATCCCCACGCGGCCTGAACCGCAAAATTGTGGGGGGGGGGTGACTGTACACCTGTAGTGCTTTCCCACCAAAACCAAGCCTAACTAAGTGCATCAGCACTGGTATTACCAAGAAAACCTCCTTCTAAGCAGAAGAATACATTCCAAACAAGACTTTATGCAAAATACCAGCCAGTGAAGAAAGAAGACACAGTTTTAATTAGACTTTCATACAGGATTTTGAGTTCCACAGATTCAAAGATATTAGTGTAAACCCACCATAGAACTAAAGAACATAATCAAATTTGATCTGGCTAGGCAGAAGGGCGGGTGTCTCTGTTTCACACAAGGACAAGTAAGAGGCTGCACATGTTTTGCTCCAACCATGGTAAAGAAGGTACTGTATAAATCAGCAACTCCTAACCTTGTTCCCTACATGCTAATGGCCTACAACTCCCAGAAATTCTGGCCAGCAAAGCTAGTGGTGAAGACTTCAGGGAGTTTTATTCCAAGAGCACCTGGAGATCCAAGGTTGGGAACCACTGATCTAAACTATTCAATTTGAAATTCATATAAAAAGTGGCATACATAAAGAATTTTTATCACATTGTCTGCTGGTACTTCATGTCAAAACAAGAGCTACAGTACAATCAATATAATAATTGAACAGAAATCATGACAAAGCTCCAGCAATTGAAGGATAAAGGGAAGGAAAAATCCACATTTGAAAAAATGGTAGCACACTTTCAATATGGTGAAATAATTAAGTACTGAAAAATGTGGAACATGACGATCTACAACAGCATCTGGATTGCTAATACAATAGGACCACCGTATTCACTGATTCATCAACTACTGATTAAGTTATCCGGTTGGCAGAGGAAATACATAAATAAATAAATAATTCAGCAGCCACAAAGCAAGCTACTATCACAAACAGCAGCTGTAAAGCAAGCTACTGTCACAAAACAGCAGTTGGGCGGGTGGCATTCTCTCCTATCCTCGGTCTTCGTTATCCACGGGAAGGCCGGGTCCTACTGTATATACTTAAACCACTGAGATCTTTGGCATTCATTCTTCCAGTTCACTGCCCAGCTATTCTCCTTAGGTCACATGACTAACATCTTACTCGATTTGAAAATAAGCAAACCATTTGGTTACATTTCATTAGTTTAAATACATATTGAATTCTTACTAAATCTGCCCCAGCTTGAAGCAGAACATCTGCAACATCAGTGTGTCCATTTTCACAGGCATAGGTCAAGGCAGTGTCTCCAGTTGCAGTCGTAGCATGGACATTAGCTCCTGTTAAAGAATACTAAATTAGATTATTTATACTTGGTTTGTCAAACAGCTACTTAAACTCCTCAGTTGCAACATAGCTGGCAAGCTCTATATTGCAGAGATGAATAAATCAAAATCAATTTTGGAAAAATAAGAGTCACATTATATCTGCATTCTGACTAGTAGGCTGTCTTGAGTAGCTTGCTCTACAAACCCAATGTGCATTCTATATGATGGCTGTATTGAGACATCCAGTCATAGAAAAAGTTTTAAAATATTAATGTCCTACAATTCCAGAATGATCTCCTGCTGCTATTTTATTCTACCTGACTGTGGATAAATGATAGAGTCAAAGGGGATGAACGAGCAAAGATGCAACCTAAACTAATATCAGCACCAGGCAAGCCTGTAAATATCCATTGCTATATTATTTCAACATATTCCCCAACAAACTGTTCTAATTTCAGCATTTGTGTGTTCCACTTTCCCAAACATTTTCCAATATTTTTCTTCTGTTTTAAATTTTCTACTCAAATGAAGAGTACATGTCTTTTCAACAGTTATAGTCTCTTCTAATATTCAACAATGATAAAGTAATGATAGTACCATTCTAACCTCTCCCACAGATATTTGTGGGTTTTTTTTATTTTTTCAGTCCAGTTGACTTCAATTTCACATAACTATGCTTAAACAACTACCATGGGAACTTAAGCAATAAGAAAAGGTAATAATTACCTTCGGTAAAGATTTTTAATTTGAACTGTAAATCTATATTTGTATGTAGTTCAAAAATATTTTCAAATAGAAAACATATGAATAAATACAGTGGACCCTTGTATAACAAGCAGTTATCCGCTTAAAGGAAAAAAATTCCAGAGATGGGGGAAATCGCTAAACAGCCTATCGGGCGAATCCATACAACAGAAAAATGGTCTCGATTAGGGATTACTCCATTTTCAATGCATTCCTATGGGAAATTTTTACAAAGGAAAATTTTCTTAAGAGAATTTCATTTGGAATGAATTAATTCCTTTATACAAGGTACCACTGTACTTTAATTTCATACTACTTTAGTGTTTCTAGCATTATCCTTTAATTCTTAATTACATTTTTCTAAATCTTTGTCCTAAAATAGCTCCAAACTTATTTAAGGCAGAACCACACACATCTGATGACCACTGAAAGAACTACAGTTATGGTAGGTAACCTGTCTTTCTCCATCGTAGTCTCCATGAAATCACAAAACTGGGCAAGTAGAAATCTCACTTACTGGATGGAGGGCAGTTATGCTGTAATGGATGACACAATGGCTCTGACAAACCATACCTCCACCTCAGACAGACATCAACCCCTGTAATGTCTGCTAAAGCTGGGCAACTGTGCCCAGACAGCTGTGTGACATTCCCTGGAGGAATGCTGTAGATGAAGTGAGCACGTAAGGTGTGTGGCAGTGGTCTCTTTGCCAGATGGTAACTAAGCTGAATTATAGCAACTACCTATTTGGAAAGACGTTGGAAGGAGACCTGAGATCCAAGAGGTGAAGTCTGGTATCTGACAAAGAGACGAGTGGTCCACTAGAAAGAGCAAGTCTGAGAAATACAAAAGGCCAACCACAAACATCCAGAATATGAAACATCCGTTCCAGGTCAGACTGCAGATCAGGAAACAGGGTGAGGAGGCTAATGAGCTGAGAGAGATGAACCAGGGACATGACCTTAGAGGTCCAAGAAAATGGAAAGCTTATTGGGATAGAACTGGAGGAACATGGATTGTGGTGTAGGGCAGCCAACTCACTCACCTTATAGGCAGAGGTGACTATGACAAGGAAGATATGTTTTTAGGACAATTGGTCTCAAATCAGCAGTCGCCAGAGGCTCATACGGTGTCCACATCACTTTGAAGGACAACAGAAAGGGACCGCTGCAGCAGTGGAGGCTGCATACCTTAGAATTCTGCTCTGTAGACCCATAGGATTTGCTTTAGAACAGGATTCCTGGATAAACACCAGGCTTCCAATTCACGGGGTTGCCAGGCAACTACAGCTAATGTGTAGACCATCGAAAAGAAAGGACTGTGCTGTATGAAGGGAAGTAGGGATGTGTGGTTTCACGGTAAATGATGCAATAGAGGAGAAACACCTCAATTTATAGACAACAATTCATCTAATTGATCATTTCCATGAAACCTCAAGGATTTGTCTCATTTGCAGCAAATTAGCCATGTTATTATCTTGAGAGCCTGTAGGTCTAGGTCAGTGGTGGTGAACCTTTGGCACTCCAGATGTTTTGGACCACAACTCCCACAGATCCACAGTCACTGTCAGTAGCTTTGAGGTGGCATCCCAGAGGGTGTGAAAAGATGCTAGATACTATGCCTGGTTAGATATGAGTTTCAGTTGGGCATAGGATATCACTGATGTTGTTGATGGAATGGGTGGAGATTAGCAAATGGAGAGCCAATAGGTACACAAACTTGGTCTGCTGAACAAGAGGAATGTATGCCCATGCCATTCTGGAGTCTAGCAGAGCTGTGCTATATCTTATAACTTGAGTGAGTTGTAATACAGATTCTATATTGAACCTCGGGCCAAGATCCTCAAGGAGAGTCAAAGTGAACTTGATGTCTCTGCATGCCCAGGTTTTGGATGTGTCCACCACCAGACAATCACTAATGAAGGGAAAATCAACATGCCTTGGATCCTGAGGTAGCCTGGAGCCATGTACTTGGTGAATAACCAGGGCAACATTGAAAGGCCAAGGAGAGGAACCTTGAATTGTTAGGAAATGCTCTCCAGGACAAAACAATGGTACTGACAACATCTGAAGAAATCATAATATGGAAATAGGCATTCCTGAGGTCCACAATGGTGAACCAGCGCTCCTTCTTGACCATGGGGCATCAATCTAAATAACATGGTGATGACATAGGCATTGACATCTCAGAGATCCAAGACTGCCTTGGTACCAGTGTCCTACTTGGGGATGATAAAGCTGGTTATCTATGGTTAAAAGAGATAGAATGTCCTCTTGTAGGATTGATGATGCGGGGGAACCAGGGGGAACCAGTAGATGTCAGTTGGTGGGAGGGAGTAGAATTCAAAAGCATAGACCCAATGGTTGATGGGGATGGTGCACCAAGCACAGAGAAAAGCTGCTAGGCAGCGTGTGGTGTCTGGTTGAAGATAAGGTGCAGAGTAGGGAATCTCACGAGGAAGAGACTTAAAGACTCAGTTTTCCTTTTATTTTATTTTTTCTTGTATCACCTGAATGACACTGGTGGTTTGGTCCTGGTGCTGTGAGGTTTCTTCATTTACAGTAATGGTAAGTGGAGGTTGAGGATGGTGCCTGCTTTGCTATCAGACTGGAATCTGTAATAGGTTGCTTTTCCAGAATTTTCTGTACTACCTTTGGTATGGTTGTGTGTGTCAGGGGAAACAATCCATCTAGCTGTGGCCTGTTTTTATGGACGTTATCCATTATGTCATTAGTTTGATAGTTGAACAACCCCTTCCCATCATATCTTCCATGTGAAGACCTTCCATATCATGAGAGAGCCCTGGGGCATATCAGCAGCCAAGATGCTCTGGGCCACAAAGTCCAGACAGCAGCCAGCAGATCTCATTTGCTAAGTTGCTAGGAAGATGGTATCATGGTGGATTTTACAGGCTGACATCCTTTTCTCTTCAGGGAGGGAATCTAGAAAAAGGACTGCAACAGTTGTCACAGGAATCATGCATCCCCATTACACTCTGATTCTCATCATGAGGGAAACTGTAATAAATACAGTGACTCATGATATTTAGCCTACAACTTTCTTTGTTGCTTGGTGTGCCTTTACTGAGTGGCTTCAAGAAAGACAGAATTAGGGAGAGGATGGTTCAAGAAGAAAGCAATTAACAATTAACATTTTTGTAAAGGATCTCCAATCTCTGTGAAGCTGGCGTAAAAGGCCCTTTATAGGCCATTAAAAAGGTGGAAAGAACGAGGGAAAGGGTATCCAATGGGGCTGGAGAAACGAGGAAGACTTAACTCTGTCTTTCTTTTTAGGGGAGAATTTTTACAGGGAATAGCTGCCTAGATGCCCTAAGCACATCCGATCTCGCCTGATTTCGGAAGCTAAGCAGGGTCAGCCCTGGTTAGTACTTGGATGGGAGACCACCAGGGAATATCACATGCTGTAGGCGCCTGGAGTAGGAACTGGCAAGCCACTCCAGCATTCTTGCCAAGAAAACTCCATGGACATGGGGTCACAAAGAGTCGGTCACAACTGTAATGACGCAACACACATTACAGGGAATAAGAATGATCGATGTTGGGAAGAAAGAACAGCACAGCAAAATGAAAAACGCAGGTAAGATGAAAAGAAGTTCCATGAGCATTACGAGATGCTTCGGCATTGGTGGCAAAAAGGAACTGAACAGGTTTGGTGGGTTGCATAGGCATGCACAGTAGAGGATTGCTCATGTTTTTTTCTACTCTAGTAAAATCTGAAGATGACTATCGGACAGATGCAAAATGCCCAATTGTGTGATTTCACAGTGAGGATGAGGAAGAAACCACTCATTTCCCAGCTTACATATCTGGATTATTCAATATCTCAAAACAGTTTCCACTCCAGTCCCCAATACAGTGGAACCTTGACTTACGTCATTAATCCGTTCCAGAGGTCCAGACTTAAGTCAAACATGACTTAAGTCAAATGAACTTTTCCCATAGAAAGTAATGGGAAAGTGGATTAATCCATTCCAGATGATGAAAAAGACCCCCGAAAACAGCAATTTAACACAAATTTGACTGGGATAGGAGATTCCTTCCGGGGATGTAAATAAAATGTCTCTTCAAAGAGAGGAGGAGGCAGTGGAATTATAGTCCACAAGTTATACGCCTCCACTTTTTAATGATCATAGCAACAATGTCTAACATTTAAGTTTTACTGATTTTTAACCTGACGTTCCAAGTTCTGAACAACTCGATGCTTACCATTAGAGTCCCACAACTGTACAGCTCCCCAACTAAAATGCTTCCATTGTGGACCAGACTTCTGCAGCCAGGTTTTTTACAAGACTGAGCCGACTATCTAACCAGCGAGGCCAGCCTCAAGCTCCTGGCCCTTCTTCTCCTCTGGTGGCAATGGCGGCTTCAGCAAGGCCAAGGACCAGCTCCAGGTGCTCAGAACTGGCCTCGCCGAAGTCGCCGCTGCCGCTGCCAGAGGAGAAGAAGAAGGCAGGAGCAGTTTGGAGACAGCAGCCGCGATGCTGGGCCGTGGCTGCCGCCCGATTCCAGTGCCTTGCACTGGGGCTCTGAGATGTAAGTCAAAGCCTGCGACTCAAGTCAAACAGGCCCCTTCTTGATGCAAGTCAAATATGATGCAAGTCAAGCAGCATGTAAGTCAAGGTTCCACTGTACATCTAATGAATGTTAATCGCACTCAACTGAACCCGGATAAGACAAAAGTTGTGTTCCGGGGGGAGGTGCCTGTCAAAAGGGGGTTATCTAGATTGGATGGCACTGCCCTCCTATCAGGGACCAAGTTTGGAATCTGAGCATTGTTCTGGACATGGCACTTCACTGGGACTCTCAAATTGCAACCATGCCCAGACTGGCCTTCTCCCCCTACCTAGACAATGGCTCCCTCAGGACCCTGGTGCAGGCATTGGTCATTTCCTGTTTTGACTTCTACAATGTTCTCTACATGGGTCTTCCCTTGAAGACTCAGACACTTTAGCAGGTCCAAAATTCAGCAATTAGACTGGTGGTTGGCATGAGCAGATTTGATTGCACCCCCCCAGTTCACCTCCATTGGTTACCTGTTGAGTCCCAGTTCAGGTTCAAGATGCTGTCTCATACATATAAAGTTCTCCACGGTTTGGGCCCATGTTACTTGTCAGGGCATCTCTCTCCATAATCAACTGCCCAGCCCACCAGACCATCACAATCAAGACTCCTCCAGGTAGCCATCCCAAGGGAGGCCCATAAATCCTCTATGAATGGTAGGGCCTTCTTTGTGGTGGCTCCGTCTTTGGGGACCCAGCTACTACAGCAGCTGTGCCTGCTTCTTTCCTGCTAACATTCAAGATGCAACTGAAGACATAACTTTCTAGAGAAGCTTTCCACACTTACCCTAGTTGAATGGAAGCTGATCTCATGCCTTGTTGTATGATTTTGGTGCATTATTTGATTATTACTGTGTATTTTAATGTGAACCAGAGTACATTAAATCAAATTATTAACTTTCAGTGACAGGCCTTCCCTCCTGCTATGCAATTAGTTCACCTGTCATCCACTAAGGTTTAGTTAACTCCTTTTCTTTTATAACACAGCCACATGTATTATAGTTAATATTTCAAAAACTAGTTTGTGTGATAATATAAAATGACAACTCCTACAAACAATATAGGATGAAAATACTATTGTTTAAACTGTAAACATTGAAAGAATGTAACTGAAAAATCTAATCCTCAAAAAATCTATATCCTAAATTGGGAGTTCCCTGTCAGTTTAGGTGGAAATATTAGGGTGAGTGAATATGAGTGCGGGAATTAAAAAGACCCATGTAGAAAAAAATTCTGAATTGTAAGAACAATGCTGGACTATTAATACTGGGGAGTACGTAATGTGCTTCTAACCTGTTCACACTAGTTGCTTTCACTTGTTAAAAATACAGTGAGCAAGGAGAGACTTATGGGATGTGAGTCGTAACTTGGAAAAAGCACACACTCCCCACCCCACCCCAAGTGACCGCAGCATTTTTGTTTGCCTTGGAACTCTACAAAATGTAAAATAACAGTTGATACCTTTCTACTGAATTGAATTTTTAGTAATAGAAAAACTGCAAGGGTTGTTTTATTCTTGTGAGACAACTCTCAAATTAGAAGTTTGTGTTTGATGTGTATCTGTGTGCTTCATTTCAGAAAGAGAAATGGTGCTCAAGACATTTTGCACAAATTGCACAAACCATGACTGGAAGAGGAGCACTTGGTTTGTTGACCTTTCTGTAAGAGGCAGGAATTCTTGCAGTGAGTTGAACATCCTTAACCTTTAGAGGTGGTGGTGTGTCTCAAATCATTAAGGAAACTCTAGCAAGATTTCTTCACTTCCTCAGAGAGATTATAATTTGAATACAGCCTTGTAATATGAGCCACAAATTTTAAAAATTCTGTAATGTTTTCAACAGTAGCTGCAAATATACATACCTGCTGCTAGTAAGTATTTCACTAGTTCTAAGTGACCTTCCTGTGCTGCTTCCATCAATGGTGTAGAACAACCAAGTTCTATGTCAGCTCCTGCCTTAATGAGGAAGTCAGCTACTTCAGAAAATCCTCCACAACACGCTAGAGTTAGAGCCGTTTCTTGTGTCTCTTCAGTCTGTGCATTAATATTAGCACCTATAAAACAGAGTGTAATGAAAAATAAAATTACTAGCATCTCCTTTTGCACTGGACTTCTCATTCTCTAGCTATAATCTGCTAAACTGTATATTTCACCAATATAAGGTTAATTTTTGTAGTTCTTGGAGTTCCTAGACCTCTGAAAGTTGCCCACTTATATGCTGTGTTCTTCTATGCTAGCAACAAGGCTATTGTGGATTGTGTGACAGCATCTGCCCAGTCTGCAAAGTAGTGGCATAAGGCACATGAACAAGCATGAGAGAAAGTTAATAAGAACAAAATCCTTCTAACAAAGAGGGAATAACTGGGAGAAAAGAATGCAAAGCTAGACACCAAGAAGTTGGCAGTGATTAATTTCCCCTTCATCTAGCAAAGAAGAAATATCATATAGTAATGGGGGAAAAACTTAGATCATATGATCCCTACCATTCTCAACAGGATCTTAATCCATTGCAGGGTGTCGACTCAAATCAATCTCAGAGGTCCTACCAGATATTAAGCTCTTAGTGTATTTTCATTCTTCCTAGAAGAACACTATAAAGTGTTCAGCGCTTGTAAGGACAATGGCACGGCTGTCATTAAAAGCCCTTCTTCTTATGCAGCACACGAGTTAACCTGAAACATTTTGCTCCAGTTTTATACTAGTTACAGCTTCCAATCCCATATAAACTGGTTCAGTTTGTCGATAGTTCATAGAAACAAGCCAACTTGAAATAACAATTAATGAAATACCTTGCTTCCTTTATTAGGCAAAAAACAAAATAAAAAATAAAAAAACAACAAAAACAAAGCATTGTGGGACCTTAAAGACTATGTACTATAATTTAATATGAGCTTTACATACTTCCCCTCTCTTCTGTTGCAACTGTGAGGAGAGCACCAGAAGCTTCTAGAGGCAAGTACTCTTCCTCAGACTTGTCCATGAAAACTCCCACTTCAAATATAGCAGTTTGTCTTTAAGGTGCCACAACATTTTTATCTCCTTTGTTTTTATTTTTGCCTGATATGCTAGCACTGGCCAACATGGCTCTCTCTTTTAAAATTGCTTTCTTTACCTAGAGTTAGTGAAAAGAACCAGTTACTTACCTGTAAAGGTGGTTCTTCGAGTGGACCTTCGTGAATCCACACAGATGGGTTTCCCAGGCGCCCCTGCGCCAGAGGTCGGAACTTCCCTAGCAATAGGAAAGTTCATTAGTCTCCGCCCCCGCACCCTGCGCATGTGCGAGGGTGTTTCCGCCCAAACGCCTCAGTTCCTCTTGACCGCCAGGATGACAGGTAATGGTAGTACCAGTCAGGGCGTGACGGTCCGAGGCGGGTGCTGTGTGGCTTCACGAAGATCCACTTGAAGAACCACCTTTACAGGTAAGTAACTGGTTCTTCTCCCTCGTGGCCTTCGTGAAGCCACACAGATGGGTGATTGCAAGCAGTACTCACTGGCAGGAGGGTAGTCACGCCATCACAAAGGAAAGCACTGCCCTCCCGAAGGAAGTGGCCGACCTCACACGGGCATCCACTCTGTAGTGGGTCATGAAGGTATCAGGTGCAGATGTCGTCCAGGGGTACACCCTTCAGGAAAGCCGCTGAGGAGGCCAAAGCCCTTGTGGAGTGAGCTCGGATGCCCAAGGGTAGGGGTACCTTGGCCAGCTCGTAAGAGAGCTTAATAGTCTGTACAACCCAGCGGGCAAAACATTGGGAAGAGACAGGAGTACCCAGCACAGGAGGATCATGGCAGACAAAGAGTTTATTTGATTTTCTAATAAGTTTGGTCCTAGAGACATAGAAAGCTAGGGCCCGTCTAACATCTAGTGTATGCATGTCCCGTTCAATCCTAGTAGTAGGATTGGGAAAGAAGGCTGGAAATACAATTGGCTGAGACACATGAAAAGAGGAAACTACTTTCGGAAGGAAAGTGACATCTGGGTAAGCCACCACTCTATCATGGTGGAAACGTAAATACAGAGGGTCACACCTAAGAGCGCAGAGCTCGCTTGACCTTCTAGCCAAAGTAATGGCCACTAAAAATGCAGTTTTCAGGGTGAGTAGCCTGATGTCTGTAGAAGCCATAGGTTCAAAGGGCGGGCGTTGCAAGGCCCGAAGGACCAAGGACAGGGACCACTGAGGAGGAATGGGTTACCTGTCAGGGAAAGTGTGTTTGAGGCCCTTGAGAAACTGCTTCATTCTAGGATGCCTGAAGAAAGCAGCTGCCTCTGAAAACTGTGGTTGGTGAGCCACAATATCTGAGAGGTGAACTCGAAGAGAAGCAGAGGTAAGTCCTGAACGTTTCAAATAAAGAAGATATTGCAAGACCCAGGTAAGAGGAGGATTGACCGGGTCAAACCCTTTATCAGCCGCAAATAGAGTGAACCTTCTCCACTTATAGGTGTACTGCCTGCCAGTGGAAGGCTTGCGGCAAGAAGCAATGATAGCTTCGATTAAGGCAGAATCCTCCAGGCCGTGAGCTGGAGGCAATTCAGGTCTGGGTGAAGAACTTGGCTGTTGTCCAGTGAGAGAAGCTCTGGAAACTGGGCTAGGCAGAGATAGTGCGAGGACATTTGCAGAAGGGATGCAAACCAGGGTTGTCGAAGCCACCAAGGAGCTATCAGTATGAGGTCGGGCCTCTCCTGAAGGGTCATTATGACCACTCTGTGAATCAGAGGAACGGGGGGAAGGCATAAAGGAGGTCGTTCGACCACAGGAGGAGGAGTGCGTCTCCCGACGAGTGCCGTCCCTTCCCTGCCCTGGAACAATATGCCTGGCACTTGGTGTTGGAGTGGGAGGCGAACAGGTCCACACGAAGAGAACCCCACTTGCTGCAGAGGAGGCTGAAAGTCCTGGGATGCAGTTCCCACTCGTGAGTCGCTTGAAGTCATTGGCTGAGGTCGTCAGTGTCGGAGTTCTCCTCTCCAGGTAAGTGCATCGCAATCGGGTGGATGTTGTTGGAGATGCACCAATTCCAGAAGCGGATCGTGAGCTGCAGAAGACGCTGTGAGTGGGTTCCGCCCTGTTTGTTGATGTAGTACATGGCGGTTGTGTTGTCGGTCACCGCCAGTACTACATTGCCAGAGAGGTGTCGGATGAACGCCCGGAACGCCTTGAAGATCGCCAGCAGCTCCTGTGGAGTCCAGGTATCGTGGATGGAGTGTGAGAGGCAAACAGCACCCCAACCTGTGGTGCTGGCATCTGTTGTTACTTGTATGGTGGGAAATGGATTCCTGAAGGGACGTCCAGAGAGGATATTGGGCTGGGAAGACCACCAGCAAAGATGACGAGGTAAGTCTGGCGGGATGGTGAGGAGTTTGTTGGGAGGGTCTCGAAGAGGGTTGAATTGGTGGAGGAACCAGGCCTGCAGAGGTCTGAGTTGCAGCCTCGCGTGAACCAAGACGGAGGCCATGGAGGCCATGAAACCTAACAGTCTTTGGGCCTCTACTGCTGGGATGACGTGATGTGCTTGAAAGTGTTGAAGCAGACGGAGAATTTCTGCAATTCTGGTCCTTGGTGGAAAGGCCATAGCTCTGGTAGAGTCCAGAATGGCACCGATGAAGTTTACAACTGGAGAGGGTTCGAGATGCGACTTCCTGTGATTGACCTGCAGCCCCAGAGACTCTAGGGTGTCGAGGACAGTGGCGATGTTTTGACGTGCCTTGTCCTGAGAGTCTGCGACGATCAACCAGTCGTCGAGATAGGGGAAGACAACTATTCTTGTGTGTGGAGGTAGGCTGCCACTGGTGCACTTGGTGAAGATTCTTGGTGCTGTCGCCAAACCAAATGGCAGGGCGGAATATTGAAAGATGTCTTCCCCTACGGCGAATCGGAGCAGGTGTCGATGAGCTGGGTGGATTGAGATGTGGAAGTATGCATCTCTAAGATCCACAACTCCAAACCAGTCCCCTCTGCGAAGGAGGGGGATGACTTTTTCCAAGGTTACCATTCGGAACTTTTTGTAAACCAAAAATTTGTTTAGGAACTGCAAATCCAAGATAGGGCGCAGTCCGCCGTCCTTCTTTGGTACCGTAAAATAACGGGAGAAGAGTCCGTGATGAGCAACAGGCCTTGGAACTCTTTCGATAGCACCTTTCTGAAGAAGCGAGGACACCTCTTCTAGAAGGCAGGGAGATGGAGTGGTGCGAACTAAATTCCCCAATGGGGGGAAAGAAGATAACTCTAACAGGTAACCTCTTTGAATAACAGAAAGGACCCACTGGTCCGAAGTGATGTCCTGCCAAACCTGGAGAAAGGGATTCAGCCGAATCGGTGTATAGTCAGTATTCGTCCCGGGATCGTCTATCCCTGGGTTTAGAAGAAGTGGAAGCCGATTTGGACTTTTTTGCTTTGGTGGAGAAGGTGGACAAAGCAGAAGGTCTGGCTGAATGGTCACGTTGCTGGTGCTTAGAAGAGGACTGGGCAGATGGAGGCCAGAAGCGTCTTCTTGGTTGGAACCGAAAGGAAGGTTTCGGTCTAGAAGGGATCACATTCAATTTTTTAGCAGTGTCATGTTTTTTGTGCCTGTCCTCCACCAGGTCATCGGTGGAGGTGTTAAATAAGTCGGAACCATCAAAGGGTAAAAATTCAATCTGGGCCTTGTGGTCATCAGAAAGACCAGTAGTACGCAGCCAAGCGCGCCTGCGGAGGGTGATGGAAGAGTTGAAAACCCTCGAAGCCGCATCAAAAGAGTGCTTTGAGGCCCGCATCTGTTGGGCTGCCAAGGCCATAGACTCCTCATACAAAGGAGAAGCCTCTGCCTGCTTATCTTCAGGGATAAGCTCGAGGAAGGGATGAAGGTGTGATAAGAGGTCCCGCTGGTATGCCCCCATAGCACCTTGGTAGTTGGCAATCTTATGCTGGAGGATCGCATAAGAATACAGATGCCTGCCAACAGTGTCCAATTTCCTTCCCTCTTTAGAAGGTGGGATTGGAGTTTGCTTGGTGCGTGTCTGGACCTGCGATGATGCTACGACCACAGAATTCGGGGTTGGGTGCTTGTTTAAATAAGGAGCCTTATCATCATGCACTCTATAGAGCATTTCGAGCTTACGAGGAATTGCAGTTGTTGAGAGAGCTTGGAAAGACTCTTCTGCCATGGTAAGGAAAGATGGAATCAAAGTTAGATGGACAGGAGCCGTCTCATCATTGGCAATTCTGGCAAATATATGGCACACCCTCTTCGGCTGCGGTTGATGAACTGGTAAGTCGATGGTCTTCGACACATGGACCAGGAAATTGGCATAGTTTCTCATCGGGTTGGAGGAAGATGGGGGAGACTTCTCATCAACCTCGGAATCAGGCAAGGTCACCAACCGCATCGAAGTCGAATCTGATACCTCTGACCCGACGGATTCGACGTCCGATGCATTGTCATCTTGAGTCGATCCAGAAGACGATGGGACCAAGGCAAGCTGGTCGGTTTTGACCGGATCCGAGGTGTGGATGGACCACTGCTTGCCGTTGAAACGGAGGGAAAACACCGGGATCGGAGGGACAGGCAGAGACGGAGCCTGAAGGTGATGCTCCTTTCGCCTCTTTTTCTTAGGCAGAGCGGACGAATCCGTCGCCTCACCGGTATGCTTTGGTGGGGTTAAAGCCTGGACCACTGCGGCGGCCACTGATTCGGTTTGTGTAGCCACAGCAGAAGAATTGAAACCGGCCAACGGGTTCGAAGGAGCAGGCTGCAGCTTGACCTGCTTGCGCTTCTTCTTCTCCGGTTTTGACGACGAATCCAACAGAAAAGTAGGCGGCAGCGAGGAAGCACGCTCCTCGAATTCAGTCTCCCAAGTAGGGACTGGAGACGAAGCCGCTTTCGAAACCGAGGACGGAGAGCGTAGTGAAGGCTCTCTGGACCGACCAGTCCCGTCCAGGGTGGACCGACAGGTCCCGGATTCCATGGTGGGCGTCGAGCCCTTCAATGTAATATTAGGGGGAAGGGCTGTGTCATAATCGGATGACGACTCCAATGAATCCGATGGGAGAAGCTGCTGGTATTTTGATCGAGGAGCCACTTGTACCAAAGAAGCCGCCAATCCGGAATATTCCGTTTCGATCGTAACCGTCAGAGTCGGAATGGAGGTCGAATCCGTAGCAGACGAAGAAGTAACCGGAGGCAGAAGGGTCGATTTCGAAGGCTTCAGCATTTTCGAAGACGGTTTGGAAGACTTAGCTAGGGGTGGATTAGGCAGGTTCTTAGGTTTCAAAGAAACCACACCTTGAAGAACCGGGGTCTTCTTAAGGTTTATCCACCCATCCCGAAGCCTCAGACTTATGGACCGTTTCGCCAGCTTTCTGCTCCATGGGTTGAGGTTGAAGGGAGCGCTCTAAAAGGTAGTTTGCCAAGCGGTTGCGACGGTTTTTCAGGGCCTGCGAACTGAAACCTTGACAGATCGGGCAGGTCTCGGTGTGATGGTGCTCACGGAGGCAAAAAAGACAACGGTCGTGCCCGTCCGTGTGAGGACTCTTGGCCCGGCAACCAGTGCAATGCTTGAAGGGAGGCGCGAAAGACAAGAGCCAAAATACAGTCCGAGATCAAAGCCAAAAAGTCTGAAAATTTCTGAGGAGAAGAATCGCACGGAGACTAACGGAGAAGCACCTCTAGCCATGGCGGATAAGAGGAACTGAGGCGTTTAGGCGGGAACACCCACACATGCGCAGGGTGCAGGGGCAGAGACTAACGAACTTTCCTATTGCTAGGGAAGTTCCAACCTCTGGCGCAGGGGCGCCTGGGAAACCCATCTGTGTGGCTTCACGAAGGCCACGATGGAGAACCATAGTTATAATCAACCACAGTGTAGTGTCTAGGACAGTGATGGCGAACCTATGGCACGGGTGCCAAAGGTGGCATTCGGAGCCCTTTCTGTGGGCACCCGACATCGCCCCTTCATAGCCACCTGTATTCTGGTTACATTGCTATGTTGGCACTTTGCAAACAAATTAGTGGGTTTTGAATTGCAGTTTGGGCACTCGGTCTCTAAAAGGTTCACCATCCCTGGTCCAGGAGAACCAAAGTGTAGCTGAGCTAAAATAGAAATGGAAGCTTCAGGTGCTCTCCTCACAGTTGCAACAGAAGAGAGGGGAAGTATGTAAATCTGGGTACAGTTAAGCTTCCTCTCATAACATTAAATCAGGGTGCTATCTGAACACAGCGAACATCTTCAGCACACCACCATGTACTAAAATCAGAAGCAAAACTATTTTGCTAGCAAGAGTGGTATTAAAACAAAGACATATGAGGTTAAGCAGACTATTAAAGCTATGCCTAACTTGAGAAGCAAACTTATTCTTTTACCTTGTGCAAGTAATAAAGCCACCATTTCTTCATGGCCTTCCCGAGCAGCTTCCATCAGTGGAGTATAACCTTCATCATTCACTTCCTCTAGATTTGCTCCCCTTTCTATCAAAAGAGCAGCCAGCTCCACGTGACCGCCACAGGCTGCAAGGGTCAGTGGTGATTCAAATGAATCTGCAGGCATATTCACTTGAGCACCACTGTCCAGCAGCAGACGAGCTACTTCCACATGCCCATCCTATTAAAAAAGAGAGAGAAAACGTTAGAGAGAGAGAGTTTGAGTTAGAAAGAAAGAAAGAAAGCTATTCTAAAGACATGACACAAATATGCCAAGAAAGAATTGTTCATCTGAATGGCACTAAAAGATATGCACAAGTGTTCACATTAAATTTCAAACAAAACTCCTGAACCATTCCTCCATCTCATTACAGCAGGACCCCCATATCCATGGGGGATCGGTTCTAGGTCACCCTGTGGATACTGAAATTTGTGGATAAGAGTGAATGCTCTTATCCAAGAGTGACAGCGGGGGAGCATTTTCCTCCAACACCCCAACACCCCCGCTGTGCAGCATGAAGGGCTGAGTACTCAGGCTGCCTTCCCTGCTCAGTGCACACCTGCAGAGGCTCACTCCTCCTCCTCCTCCTCCTCCTCCTCTCACTGGCCTCCCACGAAGCAGCTTGAGCCGTGCCGGCAGGGAGGAAACAGTCAGATCCATCGCACTTCCTGGCAGCGCCAACCATGTGCTCTGGATGGCTCCCCAGTAATAAACTATTTTTTCATGGCTATGACACTATTTTAAAAAAAGTAATGTAAAATGTTTTAATGTATAAAAAGCCCCTTGTGCTATCTAGTAATCTGTGTATGTGTGCAGTAAGATCTCCATATCTGTAGAACCAGAATCCAATATTTCAGTTATCCACAGTCTGAATTAGAGATGGGCACGACCACGAAAAATTACGTTTCGAGTTGTCGTGTGTCGGAGCCGGCCCGTTTCGGCTCGTTTCCGTCGTTTCCGTTTTTTCAAAAAAATTTTCAAAAATTTGTCGTCGTTAGTACTGGTTTTTTGGGTTTGTCGGGCTTTTTTGTCTGTCTCTTAGTACTGTTTTTTGGGAAGGAAAGCAGGCTCCTGGAGGCACCTCTCTGGGGTGGGTGCCTCCTCTGGCCCGCTACAAAAGGGTACGCATAGCCAATTGGATAGGCATACCAAGTTGCAGTGGCAGGCAGAGGCACCTCTCTTTCGGGTGCCTCTGTGACTCACTGCCTGGCATACGGTGCGCTTGGACTGGGGATGGGGAGGAGGAACAAAGTGAGAGAGGACCTCTATGGGCGCCCTCTGGCTCAGTAAGAAGGGAAGTGTACTTGCTGTAGTGCAATGCGAGTACAGAGATCTGGCTTAGGGTTAGCGCAAGGGCTAGGCTAAGGGTTACGGGTAAGGTTAGGGTGAGTTACTGGGGTGCACCTCTGGGTGCCTCTCTGACCCACTAAGAAGGACAGTGTACTGGCGTATGGGTTCGGGTTCGGGTTCTGGTTCTGGTTCGGGCTAGGGTTAGTGGGCTTTTTATGCCCGACTGGCACATCCCAGAAGTCTCGGTCAAAACCTGGTCAAGTGGCCATGCAATTGGTGGAATGGCTCCAAAAATTAGCATGGTCCACTCCCATGGCCAGCCCATCATTGCGCAGGTGTAAAAAAATAAAATAAAAATAAAATAAAATAAAATCAATGGAGATGTTTTGTTGCAAGAAAAACCCACTGCTGCTACTGTAAAAATTCAGGCAGTTTTAAAATAGCTATTTTCGCATGTTTCTTTGGTGCTTTGGTGTGTTTTTGGACCACGATTTCAAAATAAATATTGCGGTCGCCCCATTTTGGATCCCCTGCCTGCACCACATGGCATGGTGAGCGAGTTGGCGAGACGACGAGGATGACCCCCACCAGAGCAGCCCAGGACAGGAGAGGGGGGGAGGCCGGGGACCCCCCCCCCCAGAAACCACCCCTCTGGTAGGTGCCCTCACTCAGGCAGGCATATTTTCCCCTGCTTTTTTGGCCGGGAATCAGGTTTTTTTTTATTTTACAAGAAAAACCCACTGCTGCTACTGTAAAAATTCAGGCAGTTTTAAAATAGCTATTTTCGCATGTTTCTGTGGTGCTTTGGTATGTTTTTGGACCACGATTTCAAAATAAATATTGTGGTCGCCCCATTTTGGATCCCCTGCCCGCACCGCATGGCAGGGTGAGTGAGTTGGCGAGACGATGAGGATGCCCCCCACCAGAGCAGCCCAGGACAGGAGAGGGGGGGAGGCCGGGGACCCCCCCCCAGAAACCACCCCTCTGGTAGGTGCCCTCACTCAGGCAGGCATATTTTCGCCTGCTTTTTTGGCCGGGAATCGGTTTTTTATTTATTTTTAAAACTTTTTTTCTGTGCCGCTTGTGCTTGGCATCGCGGGATCGCCGCGCAATGCCAGGAACGACAACGACAAATCAGACCCAATTTTTCTTTTTTCGGTTTGAGTTCGAGTTCTGGTGGAGTAATTGTCGTTACCGTTTCCGTTGCGTAACGGAAACGAGGAACGGAAACGGAAACGAGAATTTCGCCAAGTCGTGCCCATGTCTAGTCTGAATATAATAAAGAAAAAGAAAAAAACCCAGAAACTATTTTCACATGTATTATCAGAACTGGCCACTAGAGGAAGGCAGAGACCATGCTATGAATACATCTTAGTTTAGGATACATAGAATGATCACTTCTAGTAATGCATCTGAAAATATTTTTTGTTTTTTTCCCTTTTACCATATACAGCATGCACTATTATCCATTATTTTTCGTATCTGTAGCTTGAAAGCAATCTCTAGCAAATATGGGGATGCTACCGTATATCCATATATATCTGCTGGTAATGGGGGTCTAAGGGCTCATTCAAATGATGAGAAAATTGGCTCAACTCTCTCATGTGGATTTTCCCACAAAAAGGAATTTTAAAAGCAAGTGCAAAAACAGGTTTTCAAATAATAAATAAGTGGGTCTAAAAATGTAGTTATGAAATTCTGATTAAAAAATCTTTTAAAATCTTTTAAATCTTATTTTTAATCGTGATTTTTAATTTTTGATATCATTTCATGCGTGTTTTAAACATGTTATTTTAATAGTTTTAATTGCTGTGAGCGTCCTTGAGCCCCCTGACTAAAAAATGGGTCTCAAGAATGAAAAGAAAAAGTATACTAAAATTCTTTTCAAGAATTCAAAACATTCCAATTTACCATACAAGCCTCCATTAAAGCTGTGTGCATTTCATCGGTTTTGTGCTCTTGATCAGCTCCAGCTTCAAGCAGGAAACGAACCATATCCAAGTGACCTTCAAAACATAAAAGAAAAACAAATTACAAGACGATAACTGTTAAGACATTAAAGCAACTCAACTTATTTATCTGCAACAATGAAGATCTAAGAATATGACTACAAAGTATCTGACAAAACAAATGTTTCAATGTGGCTTATATACCACCTAAACCAGGCCTGCCCAAAGTCCGGCCCGGGGTGGTGGGTCAAATCTGGCCCTTCAGGCCATTCTGAGTGGCCCACAGCTGGCTGGCCTGCCCCTCCCTCCCCCTCCTTTGCCCCCCATGTTTTTTTAAATCTTCCGCCAACACTGACACCGCCGGGAAGCTTGTGGGGCTGGGTGCGCACGCGGGGGTGGCACGCGGGCAGACCGCCGCCACCGGCATCACCGGGACCATTGTGAGGTTGGGCGCACGCGTGGGGCAGTGATCGGGCAGGTCACGCCACCGGCACCGCTGGGAAGCTTGGGCGGCCTGCTGCCATCGGCACTGCAGGGAATGTGTGGAGGTGGGCAGGCCACCGCCAAGGAGCTTTGTGGTGGGCTGGCGGGTGAGCCGTTGCCACCGCTGGGGAGTTTGGGGGCGTGAAAGGTCGCACAGATCGCCTCTTCCAAGGGGCGACCTGTGGCCATGGCTCCCTGTGCTTCCTTTGGTCCCCACCTTCCTTCTTTCCTCCCTCCCTCCCTTGGTCCCCACCTCCCTCACTCCTTCCCTCCCTTGGTCCCCACCTTCCTTCCTGCAGATGGGGTTGCAAGGGGTCAGTGGGTGGGGCTTATGGGTCAGTGGGTGGGGCTTGCAGTGGGGTGGCAGGGTCGGGGAGCAACCGGCCCCTGACACATTCTCAGCCACCAAATCTGGCCCTCCTTACAAAAAGTTTGGGCACCCCTGACCTAAACAGAAGACCAGACACAGAAACCTATCTATTTTAGAAATTCTTATTTGCAAAGTACAGTGGACCCTCATATAACAAACGGTTTGTATAACATAAAATCTGTACAACATAAAAAATTTCGGAGATAGGGGAAATTATGCTTAACAGAATCGCCTATGGGGCTAATCCATAAAACATAAAAATGGTCATGATAATGGATTACTGTTTTCAATGCATTTCTATGGGAAATTTGTATAAAGGAAAATTTGCTTAACATAATTTCATTTGGAACGAATTAATTCCTTTATACAAGGTACCACTGCAGTAATATTTTAAGAAAAAGTGAGGTGACTTTCTAAGCCTATTCCTTACTTTGCTTTATAAAATATTTTAATTCTGAGACAGCATAAATCATGGTTATTTATATTTAACTAAATGTATGGATCTAAAAGGTACCGGGGGAGCGGGAGATGTATCTGCTAGCAAAAGGTGGAGAGTATGCTTTTTTTTAAAAAAAAAAATCACTCTTTTTCTGAATGTTTTATTCCATGACATACACCACTGTTTCCAGAGAATCTCTAAACCAGAATGGTTAAAATGTTTTTTAAGTTAAAACTGAACATACTTTAAATCAAATTTAAGTTTCTTTATGAAACGGGATTATAAATGCTAACTCTGTGTTGTGAGATAATATATTCACATAATCTTTTTGAAAAATTTCATAAACAGAGCCCAACATTTCTTGGAGTGGCACCTTGATTTTATGGAATTCCATAAGCTTCATTTGAGAGTATTCAGTTTAATCTTTCTATTCTACAATTATTGAGTAGAAAACAGCAGGAAAATTTGCAGTCCTCAAATTAAACTTGTCTCTCCAGAAACATATACCAGTTTTTATGATAATAAGAAAGAACAGTTCTGATTAACCTTATTTTCCAACTCTGATCCCAGTTCTGACTGTAGTGACTTTTGGAAATCAAACACTACTGCCTCATTGTTCCAAGGCCCCTAAAGACTAATCCAGGATGAAATGGATTTCTGGGTAACCTTAGAATTTTTTCCCCCCTGGCCAACTAATTAATGATCAAAAGCCAAGGCTGATGATATCATCAGTCTAACACATTGGTGGCAAACCTTTGGTACTCCAAATGTTTTGGACCACAACTGCAAGAATTCTGAGCCTAGACTGTCAATGACAAATGATTGTGGGAGTTGTGGTGCAAAACATCTGCAGTGCTGAAGGTTCACCACCACCACTGGCCTAACACATGAAGAACAGTTCCAACAGGATTTCAGCCACTGTTAATAAAACAAAATAATCTGAATGTCTTTCTGGTGAATATTGTTGGTCTAATAAGTCAGAAAAACATCTGAATATTTATGATCAATCTGTTCTAAGATATTGTTCACCTCACACTGGTTATACAACAATCTGTTTAAATGTCTGAAATCCTGCTGCTTTGTTATACAACTAGAAAGCAAACAGTGTAACATTCATTCACTCACTTCCAGCTTTCAATTAAGAACCCCCTGCTGAGATTCTCTAGCAACAACAAGGAAAAGTGTAAGCACCCCCAAGAAACTCAATGGCGACTATGTAACTGCCAGTGGAAAGCAAGTGAATGTTACACTGTTTGCCTTCCACCTGTGTAACATACCAACAGGATTTCAAAATAACTTAACAACATCAGAACAGCCCTGTTGGGTAAGGCCAAGGGCCCATCTAGTCCAGCTTCCTGCATTTAATGTTGACCCCAACAAATGCCTGTGGTAGCACATGAGATAACTAGAGATCTGTCTCCTGGTACTACCGTGTTTCCCCGAAAATAAGACACTGTCTTATATTTATTTTTTCTCAAGAAGACACACTAGGGCTTATTTTCAGGGGATGTCTTACTTTTATTAAGTATAATATGCTTGAATGTCAGCCCTGCACACAACCATAGCCACGCCCAACACTAGGTCTTATTATCAGGGTAGGGCTTATATTTAACAAATGCATAGAAATCCTGCTAGGGCTTATTTTTGGGGGAGGTCTTATTTTCGGGGAAACAGGGTACTCCCCTCTGTCTGGCATTTTGAGATAACCCTCCTTTTAAGCCTGAAGATTACACATGCAGTCGTCCCCCGCCATTTCGCGGTTCATATACTGCGGTCCCGGTATATTGCGGGACTGCAGTATATGAAACCCAAGGCCCCCTCGGGCAAGCTGCTTGGGCCTGTTTGAGGCCTCCTGCACTTACCCCAGGCCATTGTGCTGTCCCAAACAGGCCTCCAAGAGGCTTCCCGGGCCTGTCGAAGGCCCCAGAAGTGGTTTCCAGTGAACCAGAAGTGACTTCTGGATCACCGGATATCACTTCTAGGGTGTCTGACAGGCCTGGGAAGCCCGTTGGAGGCCTGTTCAAAGCAGTGCCAGGTCTCAGGTAAGTGTAGGAGGCCCCCCGAGAGGGTCCCACAGTCCCAATCCAGCCCAGCATCCGCATATCGCGGATTTTGAATTATTGCGGGTCAGGTCAGGTCCCTAACCCCAGCAATAGGTGGGGGGTTACTGTATCACCATGAGGGCTTTTAACCTGCAATTGACTTTTCCTCCAGAAACCTATCCAATCCCCTTTTAAAGACATCTAGGCCAGATGCCACCACATCCTGCAGCAAGGGGTTCCACAGACTAACAACATGCTGGATAAAGAACTTTTTGTCTATTCTCACTATACTACAGTATTTTGTAAAATGTACAGAACTGGTATTCCGAAAAATGAAATTTGTATCACAAAATTGTGGAAATACATATTTAAGTGTATACAGAAAGCAAGAGATAAATTTTGGAGAGGGGTGAAGCATATAATTAAATCAGGTATTTCTAATTAGTATTTTACATCAGTTTAATTTAAAATAAATTTACTCAGCTCCAAATCCTCAAAAAAAGATTCAGGAGAAAGGGAAAGAGAAGAAGGAAAAATCTGTTTTCCTCACTGATTTTAGGATCAAACATTGATTCTTGAGTTCAATTTTGTATCAACAGAATTGACACATTTTCATTTAACCAAGTGTGAGGAGATATAAAACATCCAATAAAATGCAAATAATGGCAGAACATTTTTCAGAAAAACATGGGAAGAAGCAGAGAGAAAAAGATTTGTATGTAATATAAAGACTGAACCAGAACAAAATGAAAGTACTGAAAATGGGGGCCTCTAATGTCTGCAGGTTAAGAACCTCCCTCTTTTGGGGGGAGTAACTCTCTCCACTAAAGCTGAGGTTTGCGGCTTGGGTGTGCTTCAGGACCCAGTGCTCTCCATGGAATCCCAGGTAGCATCTGTGATCTACTCCGCCTACAGGTGAAACTCAAAAAATTAGAATAAGCTGTATGTATGCCATAAGCATCACAATTATACCAAAGTAAGGTTTGACATATCTCGCTTTGCATGTAAGAGTCTATCTCATATATTAGTTTCACCTTTTGAGTTGACTTACTGAAATATATGAACATTTGCATAATATTCTAATGTTTTTGAGTTTCACTTGTATTTCCACCTGAGGTGGTTCGCCCAGCTGTATCCCTATCTGGACACCTGGGCCCTGCTGGTCCATGCACTGGTAATCAAGAGACTAGACTACTGGAATGGTCTCCATGTGGGACTGCCTCTGAAGCTGATGCAGAAGCTCCAGCAGGTGCAGAATACAGGAGCCAGACTGCTAACAGGGGTGAGATACCAGCACATATCCCCACCCTGGCCACACTACACTGGTTAGCTGTTTTCTTCTACTCAAGCTTCAAGGTGATGATGTTAAAAATACACAGCCCCCCAAAGGCCAAAGCACCAAGCCTTCTTGGCAGTCACTCCTCATCTGCTGAACACTTTGCTGCTCAAAATTCGCCTGCCTCCCTCACAGAAAATCTTTAAATGCTCTTTAAAAACATGGCTGTTCAAGCAGGCATTTGTGCAGCACCTAACATCTTAATACAGTGTTGTTCCAAGCAAAGATCTCAGCTCTGCCATCTGTTTTCTTTCAAATATACAGATTAACTGTGAATACTGTTAATTGTTGCTGCTCTCAGTTTTATCTATTTGACTTGAATTCATTTAATTATTATCTATCTTTCTATTTATCTGCACTGATGTAAATTATCCAGAGTGGCCCTGTTGCCAGATGGCTGGTATATAACTTAAAATAGAATAAAATAAAATAAAACACTTTTTACCAACCAGTTATTTCTTCCCAGACAAGTATCTGATTCTGCTGCTTACTTATTCTTTCGTTCCAGGTCCTTCTGCTTCTTCAATACTGATTTTAGTTTGAAAATGTCTTTTAATGATGAGTTAACATTTTTAATATTTCTGTATTTTATAGTGTTTGGAGCAACATCTTTTTTGGAGCGCAAATAATAACATACAGTATATCACAGAAGTGAGTACATCCCCTCACATTTCATAAATATTTTAGTACAGTGGTACCTCGATTTACAAATGCCCCTAATTACGAAAAATTAGACTTACGAAGAGAAATCCGTGGGAATGAGGATGCCTCAAGATAAGAAAATTTAGCCCTGTTTTTTCCAGTTATGAAAGGGAAACGGAAAGTACATGGTTCCTTTTCAAAATGGCTCCTGCTTGTTTGCAATGGCAATACTTCCATCTTGTGGCCACCCTCACTACAGTGCTGCAATTGCAAAGAAGTAGCCATTTTGAAAAGGGAAGCTGAGAACTGAGCCTTCTGGTTTTCAATGACCTGCACAAGGTGCCCGTTTTAGAGCCATTCTTTATTTTTATTTTACTTTATTTTTGGACAAAGGGGGACATTGGAACAAATGTGGATTTTCTGTCCCAAAATAGAAGCATATTGGTATGAAGTAATTAATTTGCTAGAGATCTTGACTAATCAAAAATTATTATGAATGAAACATTGCTATTATTTTCATTATTTACTGGGGGAAATTTGAAGCTGACTAATAAAGCTAATTGCAAACCTGATAGGGACAGCAAGGTGTGAGACTGCTAAAAGTTGGAGAAACACACAGGATCTTTTGCTACAGACATGGCAAACAGTGCTGATGGAGAAATTGACTAATAAGATTAGAATATATAAAGGAGAAATAAACTATGGTCAATTCATGGAAACCTGGAAACCTTTTCTAAATTATATGAATGACTTAATTGAGAAGAAACATTCTTTAGGAAATAATATAGATTATTGGCCTCTTATTTTATAGGATGGAATTGGGGACTCAATGTAACACTGTTAAATTGTGTAAATACCAGGTGCCTAAGGTAGTTAATGAATTAACAAGTAAGATTACAATGCGTGTCACTATGCCATGTTAATATTTCTCTTGTCCTTTGACCTTTTCCTTTTGTTATTTTTATTTTTAAAAGGAGTCTTTTTTTTAACTATCTGGCACCATTTTGGGGACTTTTAAAGGTAGGGAGCTGAGCTTCTGTCATTTGGATGCCTGGTATTGTGCTTTTTTAAATTGGGGTGTGTGTGATTTCCCACTTGGAACGAATTAATCTGTTTCCAGTGCATTTCTAAGGGAACCTGTGTTTCAAGATACAAAAAATTCAAGTTAAGAAAATATCATTGGAATGGATTAATTTCATAATTGGAGGTACCACTGTATATACTTTCTTGTGACAACAATGAAGAAATGGCACTTGGCTATAATGTAAAGCAGTGAGTATACCTTGTCACACTATTAGGTCTCATGACACCAGGGAGGGAAAACAATTACTTGGGCCCAATTTGGACATTGTCACTTAGGGGTGTACTCAATTTTGGTGCCAGCTGTTTAGATATTAATGGCTGTTTGTTGCGTTATTTTGAGGGGACAGCCCATTTACACTGTTATACAAGCTGTATACTCACTGCTTTACATTGTAGCCAAGCGTCATTTCTTTAGTGTTGTCGCATGAAAAGATATACTAAAATATTTATGAAATGCAAGGGTGTGTCCTCACTTCTATGATATAGTGTATATAAATACTACTTCAGCAGAACTGAACTTCTGCTTTTAATTTAAATGCTTCGTGTAAAAATAATTTCAACAGTTAAAACTGTACTGTTCAGTATCTTAACAGAACTTAAAAAGAAATGCCAGAGTTTTAGTTATCATCTGAAATATAACTAGATATACTTGAAAGACACCTGGTTGCTCACCTAATATAGCCGTTCTTTCAATGGTTTACGCATCTAGAAATATATACAGTCACACACTAGTGCTCACGCCCAGTGAAAGGTGTTTATATGCTCATCCACAGCAAGCAGTGAATAACTAGATGAATGAACTCTCATTTGTGAGACAGCACTGACTTGGAGTTCAAGTAGTCTGCTTCAGTGTTGTCCTCAACCATTAAATGAATGGGTACCTGGAAGATGTCTTACACCAGGCATATCCAAACTTCGGCCCTCCAGATGTTTTGGACCACAACTCCCACAATCCTTTGTCACTGGCAATACAGGCTTGGAATTCTGGGAGTTGTGGTCCAAAACATCAGGAGGGCCGAAGTTTGGACATGCCTGTCTTACACAATAATCCAGTTGCTAAGTTCAGTATCATGCTACACTATTTACAGTGAACTGCCCCACTTGTATGTCAAGTTCAGCTTCCCAAATATCTTCTTGTTAATTGTCAAAAGCTCCAAGGAAATGATGTGGAAGTGAATATTCAGCAGTCTCCAAATATCATAGAAGGAATGTCTCAAACAATGGACTTCCTACCTAAAAAGATCAGGAAAGCAGGCTAGGTTGATGGGGATGTGACAAATCTGGAGACATGAGAAGAGTGACATGCCTACATTATGAGGCAGACCAATAGCAAGCCATGAGGAAATCTGTGTTAAAGGCTGTAACAAATAAACCATTCTTAGAGGCAGATGGTTCACAGTTAAGGGAACTAACCTTGTGATACAGTAACAGATATTAAACTCAAAGTCTGCTTCTTGTGGTCTAAAGACACACATGTATAGGTCAGCCTTGGCTGTATTTATACTGAGAAGTAGGGGTCTACTATATTATGTTTTTGGATTTCAACTCCCAAAATTCTCCAAGAATTCCCTAGGACAGCACACCCATCAATCAATCATGTGGCATTATAATTCAGCTAAACATACTGAGCCGAGTGCTATAAGCAAGAAGGAACTCTTTATCTCCAGGATACACATGGATACTCAAGTCCTCCATACATTCTTTGAAAATCCCATACCTTTATAACAAGCAAGCGTAAGGGCACTTTCTTTGAATTCATTGGAGTGAGTATTGATTCCTGCACCATATTCTAGAAGTACTCTTGCAACCTCAACGTGGCCTGCACTGGCAGCTTCCATTAAAGGTGTATGTCCATTTTCATTATGATCTTCAATATTCGCACCTGCTTTCAACAACACTTTGACAATGTCAACAAATCCTCCGGCACAGGCATAAGTGAGCGCAGTGTTCCCTAAAAGAACAGGAGAAAGAATACACACATTATGGTTAATTTTAGCTACCTCATTCATTACACACTTAAATGTATAACAAATGCTTAACTACATAATTCATGTATTTTCTGTACTTTTGCTTAAACTTTTTAAAATATTACTCCCTTATTGTACAACTCTGCACTCAATTACCTGAAAGTAATCCCCACTAAAACAAAACAACTCATTTGTCTAGAAACATATACAGAAATGCTCTGTAAGAGACTTTTTTCCCAAGAGAGAAAGGAATTAGACCATGATCTTTCTCCTTATTTTCCAACTTCTCATTTGGCTGCTGTAAGGTTACCATAAATCTGATAGGTATCAAAGACAGCTGTGAATAATAATTTAACAGCTTGCTAAAAACTGACAGTGTCAGTGCTGGTTGTGGTGGTGCCACAGATCAATACAGTTGCTCCATGAAGTGGAAGAAGACTAGAGTGAGTGTCCTGATTAGAAGCTTGCAGAGATTTTTCTCAGGTAGATGCCCTGAGAAGAACTTCTATTTAAAAAGACTGGTATGGAGAGATGTCCACATCAGGTCACTCTCCTGCAGACAGAAAATGTAATACAAGTGACTGAAAAACCTTGCTACTGCACTGAACGAACTTTCTAAAGATCTTGGAGGCCACAAAAGACACAGATAATAAATGAGGAAAATAAATGATCACTGTATTACAGTCCAAGTCAAATAAAAAGTAGAAACCATCCAAATGCCAAACTAAGGGCATTTATTTTACAATGCTTATCTCAATCGTGATTCTAGAACAGTGGTTCTCAATCTGTGGGTCCCCAGATGTTCCTGGACTGCAACTCCCAAAAGCCTCCACTACTCGCTGTGCTGGAAGAGGTTTCTGGGAGTTGCAGGCCAAACAGTCCAGTGTTTGAGAACCACTGTTCTAGAACATTTGACAACTTACATAGTTTTGTGACTTTCTAGTTGGTGGTAATAGTCAAGGTATTAGTGAATACTGTAACAATGTATAGTTTTGTATGCTGATCCATAATATGTCTGATACCAAGTGACATTTCTATAAGTTATTTTCAATTTAGGTTCTGCCATGTCAATAAATTAAATAATGAGCAATCATTTCAGAATGCCTATCTCAGGACAAATTAAAATTAAAATTACTGTAACAAGATGCTTAGATTCTCCTCAAATTTACAACACTGTCTTTAAACATTATAGGCAATTTTAACACTGATTGGTTTCTTCACCAAGGTTCATCTGAGTTTTATTTAAAATAAAGTGATCCATATGTTTAAAAAATAAGCTTTTATTTTATTTCACTGTTCAAGCTGTTGGGTTTTTTATTTTCTCTTTGTTAATTCTGACCTGTAATGTAGCAATATTAATAAAGAGAAAATAAAAATATGTAGTTTATAAAGTGTTATATTTTCATATGCTATTAATAATAAATAATTGTGTGCCATTAAGTCAATTCTGATTTTCAGGGGTTTCTTGGTAGAGAATACTCAAAAGTGGTCTACCATTACTTTCTTCCAGGGGCATCCTGGTACTGGCCTTTCTCCCAGGAGGGAGAACTCCTAACCTCTGGCTTCATAGCAGCATCCCCAAATCCCTGTGCTTAAACCACTGAGTTATTCTCATACCAGGGGTCCTCAACCTAAGGCCCCGGGGCCGGATGCGGACCCTCAAGGTCCTGAATCCAGCCCCCAGACCAATTGCAACCCCCCCGACCTACCCCCTGCTTTGTAAGCAAGCCAGCCTCCACAGCTGCTTCTATTGCTGAGGCAGTTCAAAGCAGTGGGCTATGTCGCTCCTCCCACTCCCCCTAACTACCGCCCAGATGATCAGCATGCTGGCTAGTGGGGCACTGACCTCCACACCTCCCACCCACCGCCCAGATGGTCAGGGCGCCGGGTGCAGCCGAGTGGGGCAATTTAAAATAGGAAGGCTGTGGCAACGTCTCCTACTCCCTCCATGGCCCTGAGGCCCCACCACTGCTCCTCCTCCACCCTGCCCACCTGCTTGTGGTCCGGCCCCCAGTGGTGTCTGGGGCGTGGTGGACCGGCCCACTGTTCGAAAACTTTGAGGACCCCTGCTCTACCATGTATCTTTTTTCATACTATGTGTCTTTTTTTCAGAAATAAATTAACATACAAAACTGCACATAGGAAACTGAAGACCCATGCTCATGTTATCAATAGTGTTACATTCTCTGTAACTGCGCTTACCGGTTGAAGACTGCGCATTGACATCAGCACAATGGACAAGCAACAGTTTTACAATGTCTACATAGCCTCCACTGGCTGCTGCCATGAGTGGTGTTATATCTCCTTTATTTCCTCTATCTTCAACATTTGCATGCATGGCAAGCAGCACCTGCATAAAATAAAGACATTAGGTTTAGCCTTGTCATTAAATTCCACGAGAGAAACAGATTTCTACCATAAGAGTAGTTATTTCATACCGCCACAATATGACTCCTTGTTCAGAGCACTTACTCTTTCAAAAGCAGACAAACAAGAACAAAGAACAGATGAAAAACTATGAACGAAGAACTGTATGAAAAAGGCATGTAAAGATTAAAAAAGGTATGTAAGTAAAACACTGGTACCCCAAGAATCTCTAAAGAAACCAAGGTTGCAGCAATTTAATTTTACCATTGTAGGACAAGCAGAAATTTCCTGGGAAGCAGTGAAGCAATAAACTTCAGCTCATTAAATGAATGCCATGAATACTGTGTTTTGTTTCCTGGACTAAGGAAACTGACTATTTTCCACCTTTGTACGCCTTTCTCTTGGTCAAAGTTATGTGCCATGGGACTTGCTGGGTGGACAGCAAGGAGTGAGAACATCTTAGGGCAGTGATGGTGAACATTTTAGAGACTGAGAGTACCCAAACTGCGATTCATAACCCACTTATATTTGGCAAAGTGCCAGTACGGCAATTTAACCTGAATAAAGTGGTACTCGGGTTACAAATGCTTCAGGTGCTACCCTTCGGGAAAGCGAGAATCGAAGAGCAGGCTTTTGAATTTCCACGGACACAGCACCCTCGCTGTGACTGTGAGAAATTCAAAAGCCTGCTCTTCGATCCTCGCTTCCCTGGGCAGAGAGGTGGATGGGGTGGTACATTGTCGGGAAAGTCAGTGGGGAGTGGTGGTAGCTTGTGGGCTCATTCATAGACCCAATTTAATCTCCAGTCACGCCGCTCTGGGCATCCCAAAAGCGACGTGGCTGAACAGTAAACTGGGGCTACAAACGAACCCACAAACCACTGCCTCACCTTCGCCCAGCTCTCTACATGGAATACAGTGGTGTGCTCCGAGTGCAGGGGGAATCGCTGTGGCGGTGAAGGAACAATGTTGCATGCCCACAGAAAGGGCTCCGTGTGCCAGCTCTCACCTGTGCCATATGTTCGCCAACACTGTTTTAGGGTAAGTAGGAGAGACTCCAAGAAACAGAAGCACCAGGAATTGTTAAGTACCTCAGCTTTCATGTGAAAGGCTGAGGTAGTCTAGTCTAGGCCCATAACAAACATGGAACACAGTACCATGCTTCAGATGTTCTGTATCCACATGGTATCAGCTTAAAAATTACTTTTCTCAGTGTGAGTTTCTCTTAAATATTCTGAAATACAATCCACAATGCAAAGGTGTTTTCTTTTGTTTTTAAATGCTGTTTCTAAACACCCCTGGCAAAAAGGCCACAAAATTTAAGTGTTGAAAGCCTCAAATATTGTTATTTATAAGAAGGCAAGAAAATGCCTTACACCAATTCAAAACTTTGCTCCATTTATCTCAAGTAACTACAGTAAACCACAGGCAGTAGAAGCTTCAAGAGTTTAATAACTTTTTCTCTCTTGCCTGAAGACGGTAAACCTGAAAGTATGCCAAATACGTGATGCACCACTGTGCTCCAGCCATATATATATTAAACACCTTTAAAGCAAACATCTGATTGATTTAAAGACTTTTCATCTTTTGTCATTAAAAAAGTGAACTGAAACAGTAAGCCCTGAGGGGATTCCAAAACTATCGAACATGCCTTCTCCCACCCTAGTCTGACATATCTCAGAAATACAAAAAAAAAAAAGTAAAATCAGGAATATGCAGCAAGTGATGTGCCATGCTATGATCAGCTCTCCATAAAACCTAGCGTTTTAGTTGGGGAGCTGTACAGTTGTGGGACTCTAATGGTAAGCATAGAGTTGTTCAGAACTTGGAACGTCAGGTTAAAAATCAGTAAAACTTAAATGTTAGACATTGTTGGTATGAACATTAAAAAGTGGAGGCGTATAATTTGTGGACTATAATTCCACTGCCTCCTCCTCTCTTTGAAGAGACATTTCATTTACATCCCCAGAAGAAATCTCCTGTCCCAGTCAAATTTGTGTTAGATTGCTGTTTTGGGGGGTCTTTTTCATCATCTGGAATGGATTAATCCACTTTCCCATTACTTTCTATGGGAAACGTTTGTTTGACTTAAGTAATGTTTGACTTAAGTCTAGACCACTGGAACGGATTAATGACGCAAGTCAAGGTTCCACTGTACTTTAATCTCTCTCTCTCTCTCTCTCTCTCTCTCTCTCTCTCTCTCTCTCTCTCTCTCTCTCTCTCTCTCTCTCTCTCTCTCTCTCTCTCTCTCTCTCTCTCTCTCTCTAACAAAGGAGCTACCATTACATAAAAATTCTGTTTCTGAGTATGGGAAACAGTGGAGGCAAGATGTCTACCATTTGCCACAAAAATAAATGGGATCAATTCATTCCAGTGATACAATAGAGGCATTATTAAAGGTAACATGACACAGTGGCCTGATTTTCAGCATTGACGATTGTTGTTGTTTTTAAAATGTTGTCTGCTCTTCTCTACTTGTAGTTCCAACTAAGGTCCACAGAATAAAAGCATCCTCAGGCTGAGTTGATCATAAAGGATAATATTACTTCCCCTGTTGAGTATTACAAAGCAAGTCCCCGTTTTTTCTGTGTACATGCTGACAGCATGAATTATGCTCAAGAGACCATGAAACCATAAAAAAGTGGAGATACCCTACTCACTCTTTACCAAGTTATAAGCCAAGACACTACAACTTTAAAATGATATTGATAGGGGCTCTTTATTTAGTGTGCATTCTCTATTGCTCTCCTGTTTAAAAGAATGAAATCTTGTAAGCTTAGGCCCTTTAAAAACTATTGGTGCATAATTAAACCAAAGCTGCAATTATTTTCTTTTTAAATTAGTGCTCCATTCTGCAATAATATTAATTTCTTCCGAGTTCATGACAAGCTTCAGCATAAGGACCCGACAGGATGTTTTATTATTAACTTAAATGTGCATTTATGACAGGCACACATACCTCACAAAAATGAATAGTTTAAGATCACTATTTGTCACTCACCTGTGCCAACTCATAATATCCAGCTGAACATGCCAAACAAAGTAGGCTCTCTCCTTCTTCTGTATGCTCATTTACACTTCTTCCTTCATCAAGCAGCTTCCGAACAGCATTTACATCCCCATCTGAACACGCTTCTGCCAAACTGCGACTGGAAAAGACATTTTCAATTTAACCATCACACAAAACTGGATGAAAAAAAACTGCACAAAAACCAACTTGATCAAATTAAGAACTTGATGTTAAGAACAGCTGATGTCCCTTTAACATGGATTAATGTAAAAATTAAAAGGGTAAAAGCTCTGGGCACCACACTTCAAGAAGGATGCTGACAAACTGGAACAAGTTCAGAGGAGGGCAACAAGGATGATTAGGGGACCCAAAAGACTGAAAGAAGGGCATGTTTAGCCTTGAAAAATGAACTTAGGAGAGATACAGTAGTACTTTTCAAATACTTGAAAGGCTGTCAGGCAGAGGCTGCTCCGGCTTGGAAGGCTGGCTGGCACTGCCTCCGCCTGCCCTTCCTTCCTTCCTTCCTTCCTTCCTCACAACCACAATAACACAGGTGGCGGCCACACAAGGAAGGCAGGTGGCCGGGGCGGAGGAGGAGCAGGGGCAGGGCCTCGGGGCCATGGAGGAAGTCGGAGACCTTGCTGTAGCCCTCCCGTTTTAAATTGCTCCATTCAGCTGCAGCTGGTGTCCCAACCATCTGGGTGGCGGGTGGGGGAAGCAGGGGACCTTGCCGTGGCCCTCCCATTTTGAACCGCCCCACCAGCCAGCGTTGAGGGAGTGGGGGAAGGGACATAGTCACCGCTTTGAACGGTCTCAGCAACAGAAGCAGCTGCGGAGGCTGACTTGCTCACGAAGGAGGGAGTAGGTGGGGGGGGATCTGCAATTGGTCCCGGGGGGGCAGATTCAGGACCCTGGGGGCTGCATCCAGCCCCTGGGCCATAGTTTGAGGACTCCTGTTCTATGAGGTTCACAATCCTTAAGAGATACTATATATACAATAGAAAAATGGAAGGCACTAATTATCGTTGTCACAAAAATGAAGGACTGTAACATATATAAAAACATCATTTATCACACTGGCTTTTGCCACAAAGAACTGTCCAGATCCCCTTCTCATCCTAGGCAGGGCATTTGAGGGTGCTGAACCCGAAGGAGGCCCAGAAGGTGGTGATGAGGAGCTGGGCCGTCTCAATCGTCACCCCTTGTCTCTGGAATCTTGCATCTCTGCCACTTCTGGTGTCAATTTCTCTTAACTGCTATATTTATTATTTATTTTTCTTTTATTGCCTGTTAACATTTATTGCTTGTTAACGTTACTTGCCTTATTATTCTATGTGTTACTGTATTCTTAATATTGCGGTTATAATTTTGTTTATATTGTTCTGCTGTTATATCATTTTCTACCTTTAGTTTGGTGTGCACTGCCCAGAGTAGCCTTTGGGCTGGATGGTTGCAGTATACAAATCAAATCAAATCAAATCAAATCAAATAAATAAATAAATAAATAAAACATCTACATGCTTAACACTTAAATTTTTAACTTCAAATATGCTGCAATTAACTTGGCAGATGCAGGCAAGTACCATATTGATGCCTACCAGACTCCTTTTTCAAGGAGAAAGGCAGGGTAAAAATACTCTAAAATAAATAAATAAAACCATTTTAAATAATGGCTAAAATCCAGTAGCAAGTCGCAGATTTAGTAGGGTCACAGAATCAATGGAGCACACATAGGTGCTGACTCAACAAATTCCCACTGATTCAACAGGCCTACCCTAGTTGTGACTTATTACAGTCCAGGCACATTCTGAGGAGACAGAAATGAGGCTTGGGGAAGGAAGGGGATAATTTGAAACTCCAAATCTAATATGCACCTGTCAATGAACACGTTTTAGACTACATACCTGCAGGCAAGGCTGTTCCTTTCAATAATGGTGCACTGCCTCACTCCCCAGACATTTTCTAAATGGTATCCCCATTTCATCTCACTGGATTAGAAAAGCCAAATCTGTTCTTTGACATTTTTTCCAGATTTAATTAAAATCACTAAGGAAATGGCATTAAGTGCTGTTTTCTATTCCTAAAGCAAAAAATTGATAGCCTGTGCAAATTAGTTGTCTGGTTTGAACACTGTGACCAGTGTGTCAACATGCTGCCTGACTGCTTGGAACAGGACTGTTAAATGAACCAGAGCATTCTCTTCTGATCCACAATTTGTTTGCTGGGTCACTGAGATACACCACGGCTTCCTGACTCATGCAACAACACTCCAACAAACCAGAGGAGGAATGCACGGTTTATTCTAGAGTTTTTTTCAGATTTGGTGGTGGGAAAGACACCATGATTGTATTTGCATTTAGATGTCACATCAAGCAGACCTTAAAGCTTGTTTAGACCCTTCTGCTGCTAACAGAAACTCTTGACAGGATGTAGCACACTGTCTACAAAAATAAAGTTTCCATCAGTCCTTGGGTTTATTATTTCATCTGAACCAACCCAATAGATAGAGGTCAGTCTTGCCAACTCACTGTACTTCCCCTGGACTCACTAATCTCAACATTTGTTCATGAATGTATAGCTGTTATCAAGAAGAAGTAGGAAAACTACTCTTCTTTGTGTTTTCTATTTGCAAATTTCACCCAAGATTGTTTCACGTTTTCCTCAGCACCCTACTTGTGACCCTGACCTCTCATTTTCCTTACTGCTTGAGGATTCTTGTCATCTTCATCCTGTTCCAGATAACTTCTTTGTTCCCAGAGGCTGTGTAAGGTTGAAATGCCACTTGAAGCTCACAGTTCTCATCCCCTAAATGCATCCTCACCTTCACTTCAAAAAACATACCTGAGCAATAAGAATGGGGGTAGGGCTGGGCGCAAATAATACCAGCCCATCTCCTCTTCCCAAAACTCTTATCATATGTCCCCTCTACACCATGCCCATCCTCTCAAGTGGAAACACACCAGAAAAAGCAGAAATCCTGTTAACAATGGGGGAATAACATGTACACATGCACCAATCACAGAAGCATTACTGCAACTGATGCCTAGAGGTGGGAGGCTGTGTGCAATTGTGCTCAGCCAATCAGGGAGGATTTGACATAAGAAACCCACTACATTGTCATATCTAAGTAGAGATTATTGTCCCCTACTTACCAACCCAACCCAAGTACTGGCTACATCTAGGTATTAAACACTTTTTGGCTGTATAATACCTATTTCAAGTTACTCTGTCTAAAATTATTTCACATCATAGCTAGATAACTTCTGATCAGACATGGAATTCTACATTGCAAAAATGCAGCACATATATGAAGGCACTTCAGAAATCAACCTGTAGAAATCCAGCAGTTATGTCTTTACAGACCGAACCAAATCAGCAGATCTATAAACTCAATACGTACTTGTCGACTTGTCCTGCATTGTGATTGTTCTCCGCTCTCATCCGTGTCAATGCAGCAGCAGCTTCATCCAATGCGCAGCTAACAGAAGAGGTCAGTCTTCGGAGCACCTCGGGATCTGCGAAGGCTTTACCATCGGCAGTGGACAATTTACCAATCCCTTCAGCGCATGTGCGTTCATCAATCAGGTTAGTACGAAAACCACACAAAAAATGCAAAGACACTATTTTAAACTTCAGCCACATGCACTAGTAGTTAAAGTTGTCAGTTGCAAACATGCCAGAAAATTAGAAGCTACTTTGCCCCTAAAAGATCAGAAGTACAACGGGGGAAAATAGGGGTACCAAATCTTAGGACTTTATAACTCTTATTTCACAATCTATTCTTGCTCTTATAGTGGTGCAAAAACATTAACTTGCAGTAAGAATAGAATAGGAAACAGCAAAATGAAACATGCATTTGAGACTTCAATTGTTTTAGATGATTTAAAGACTTCCTGAATTTTCAAGGAATTTAAAACTAATCTTAATTAGATAGAGATTTTAAATGAAAAAGACTAATCTGTATGTGATTAGGTGAATTAGGCTGTCCCTACAAATTTAATGAACTCAACAAGTATTCTAGCTACACTGCAGAGGATACAGATCCAGTTAGGCTTACGCTATTGAAATCAGTCACGTAAGGTAATTATAGCTGATATCAATTTCAATGGGTCTACTCAAATACAGTAAACCCCCCCCCATTGCGGGGGTTATGGACCTGAACTGACCCACGATAACTGAAAATCTGTGACAAGCAGATGCAGGTCGTGTCAGGCCTGGAGGGCCTATTTGGGGTCTCTCGTACTTACCCCTGGCCTGGCGCTGCCCCGTACGGGCCTGCGAAGGCCTTCCCAGGCTCGTCAAAGGCTCCATAAAAGCTTCCCCGCGAACCGGAAGTGACTTCTGGAAAACAGGCAGTGACCTCTGGATCACTTGAAAGCACTTTGGGGGGCTCCGAGGGCCTTTCTGGGCATTTCGGTACAAAGAAAAGCATTTCTGAGTTCTCCGACATGCCTAAAAAGGCCCTCAAAAGCCCCAAAGGTGCTTTCAAGCGATCTGGAGGTCACTTTCTGTTTTCCAGAAGTCACTTCTGGTTCACAGGGGAGCCCTTTTGGAGCCTCCGACGGGCACAGGAAGGCCCTCGCAGGCCTGTTTATAGTAACGCAAAGCCTAGGGTAAGTGCAGGAGGCCTGAAACAGGCCTTTCCAGCTTACTCCAGGTTTTTTCTTTTCCAAATACTGCGGTCCTGCAATGAAAAACCACACTGATGCATTTTTAGATTGTTTCACCTAGGGCTTGTCTTTTGCTACAAACCCTAGGTGAAACAATCTGAAAATGCATCAGTGTGGTTTTGCATTCTGGCTAATATCAGAATCAAACTTCTCAAAGCAACCTACTTTAAACATACTTAAAAGTACTTAAAATAGACCCAAATAATTTCTTGGATCCCCAACTTCTTTCCATCCTTATCATTCATTGCTTTCTCTTAATTATACTGGACCAAAACCAAAATCAGAATTTTTAAGAAATCCATGCCATAGGAACTCCCCTAAAGAAAAGTAATTTATGACATATACATTTGGAAGAAAAAGCATGTGAACCTTTCATAAGGTCATGGTTTTCTGCATCTTGAGTCTAGGTCAAACGTAAAGACAATGATAGTGTGCCTAAAATAATAACCTCAAAAATGTGAGGTTTCATGTCTTCATTGAACACACTCATTCAACACTCAAAATGCTATTGGGAAAAGTAAGTGTACCATTGGAATTAATAACCGGCTGACCTCCCACCCCCACTCTTGACAGCAGTAATCTCATTCAGGCGCTTCCTGTAGCTGTGTCTCAAACCTGCACATCATTCAGGATGAAATGTAGCCCATCCGTCCTGGCAGAACTGTTTAGCTCTGTCATATTCTTTGGACATTGTATCAAGTCATTCCATAGCATCTCTACTGGGTTGAGGTCTGGGCTCTGATTTGGCTATTTCAAAAGGTGGATTTTGTTTTTCTGAAGCCATTCTGTGGTGGACTTGCTCCAGTGTTTTAAACCATTGTCCTGTTGCATCACCCAACTTCTCCAGAGTTTCAGCTGGTGTACAGACCTTCACACACTATCCTACGAGAATTTTTATTATCCTCTTGTGAATGCATCTTCCCCTTAGTGTCTAAAAGCTGGCCAGGCTCTCATGCAGCAAAGCAGGCCCAAATCATGATGCTTCTTCCACCATACTTTACATTTGGATTTTTCATGATATGCATTGCCCTTTTTAAATCAAATATACTACTGCATGTTATTTCCAAATACTGGTAGTTCAATCTTTGTTTCATTAGTCCACAAAACATTTTGCCAATACCATTGTAGAGTGTTAATGTGCTCTTTCACAGACTTCATGTGTGCAGTAATGTTCTTCTTAGTAAGCAATGGCTTCCTTCATGGTGTCCTACCATAGACTCCCTGCTTGTTCAATGTTTTACATACTGTAGACTAATGAACACAGATGTTAGCCAGTTCCAATGATACCTTCAAATCTTTGGCTGTCACTCGGGGTTGTTTGTTTACCTCACTGATGAGTCTTTGCTGTGCTCTTAGGGTCCTTTGGACTGGGCGCCTACTTCTTAATATGGTAGCCACGGTTTCCAAGTGTCTCCATTTGTGGACCATTTCCCTAAATCTTGACTGGTGAATTTCTAAAGTCTTTGAAATCCCTTTGTAACCCTTTCCAGCTTTATGTAAATCCACAATTCTTAGTTGTCAACCCTCTGGAAGCTCTTTTTGGTGAGGCATGGCTCACATGAACGTGTTCTTCTTGTGTGAAGCAAACTCAAAAAACACTCAAACCTTTTAGTTAAGATAGCTTTAGTCCATAACCTCCAAACTCATTTTCTTGACAAGACTCCTGGTATGTCAACACCTGACTCCAATTGGCTTTTTTGAGCTCAACTCAAGGATTCGGTTACTTTTCCCACTAGCACTTTGAATGTTGAATGAGTGTGTTCAATAAAGACATGAAAGATCAGAATTTTTGTTGTTATTATTTTAGGCACATTATATTTGTCAATACACTTGGAAGTCAGATCACACTGTATGACACATTAATGAAGAACACCATGAAATTCCAAAAGGTTCACATACCTTTTGCTGCAACTGTAGCACTAGAGCCAAGCCTCTTTCTAAGAATCACTAGAGATCCAGGCTATGTTTGTAAGGACTCCCCAACCCATTAATGTCTGCCCACCTGCTATCAAGAAGCAGCAGGAAAAGCTACTCTTTTCTGTTTTGTATTTACCACTCTTGCTCAAGGTTGAGTTTATGTTTTTTTGTTTTTGGCGCACAAGAAATTCTACCTATTCCTCAACCTGTTTCAGACAACTTCTTTAGGCAACACATAAGCACAACAACTATCAATCTGCCACATAGCATTTTAAGCATTTTTAGGCATTTACCAAGACATGTGGTACAGTACTTTTGTTTAGAAGCTTCATTAGCACTGGGAAGAAATTTAAATCAGCTTTGAATGTTCTAGAACTGAGCAATTTGATAAGGCACACACCTACGCAAACACTCAATGATATGTCTTGCACTCAATTTTGAGTTCAACACACTAATAAAATAACCAGAATGGTGAACTACCTGATATGGGTTAGTATACTGTTTGAATCATATACTTCATCATAAAGAAACTTAGAGGTAAGCAACCTGTCCTGCTCTGTGGTCTCTGTGACTCACATATCTAGGCAGAATTATAGAAGATAAGCTATAGCAGAGGTGTAGGAAGTGTTCCTAACTTTCCGAAATGGAAGTTCTTGATATTCATGCAATAATCGTTGGCTACAGTGCCTTCCCTAGTTGGCCACAAAGGCATTTCTGGCGACCATACTGAAAAACCATTGCTGAAGAAAAGATAATATATTTGCCAAAAACACTTCTGGAATTGCTCCAGCAAAAAAAGTAGTATGCATGTTGTTGTGGGATAGCATATGTTAACCTATCATGTGACTCAAAAGACAATGCATCAACAAATCTGATTTGTAGCAAACACATTCTCGGGTAGGCAAGGATTTCTGTGACAGAACACATATGTGGCCCAAATCCAAACACACAAAAGCTAATTATGATACACCTGGACAGAGCAGATGCTACACAGCAGCAGCCCATCAAAAGCCCATCTGCAGGTAAATACACTATACCAGTATTGGTGAACCTATGGCACTCGGAGCCCTTTTTGTGGGCACCCGACATCGCCCCTTCACAGCCACATGTACTCAAGTTAAATTGCTGTATTGGCACTTTGAGAAAAATTAATGGGTTTTGAATTGCAGTTTGGGCACTCAGTCTCAAGGTTTGCCATCACTATACTATGCCCTAAGTCAGTTCTGGCGATCCTATGGCATGAATGTCAAAGGTGGCACTCAGAGCCCTTTCTGTGGGAACCCAACATCGCCCCTTCACAGCCACCTGTATTCTGGTGAAATTGCTGTATTGGGAGTTTGCAAAAAATTAAATCACAGTTTGGGCATTTGGTCTCTCAAAAGGTTCGCCATCACTGTCCTAATTGGAGTTAAAACAGGGTCCTAAGAATTGTACACACTGAGAAAGATTAAACTGGAACTTCTCATCATTCATTTGGAGAACCAAACTGATCGACAGATTAAAAGCAATGCAGAGTTGTCTCTAAAATAACCATGAAATGAGATGGAAAGAGCCATCCCATGCGACTGTGGCCACAAAGAGAAACTATTGAACTGCTACGGCTCTCATGAGATTGGTAAGTACTCCTAGAGTAGTGGCATGCCAGCACATCTACCAGGGGCTGCTGGGCAGAGGCAGCCACAGAGCCATGGAAGACCCGATCATGGACAGAGTAGAGCTTGGACGGATGTAGGCAGCGAGGGGTGGCCTTGGCGGCCATGTGGGGTTTGCCACCATGCTGGGGAGGAGCCAGGGGCCGCTGGGCAGAGGCAAGGCCCCAGCAGAGCTGTCCCGCCAAGGGCAAGGAGCTCTAGCCACAGTAGGAGTCGAAGGTGGCAACCAGAGAGTGGGTCCTGTGGGGGTTTGAACTTCCTGCTTGGGAGGCAGACCAGGCAGGAAGTTCAAAACTTCTGGGGTGGCGGACCCGATCTGCCACTCTGCCCAGCTGCAGGGCATGGTGGCTTGGTTGGGGCAAAAGGGCTGGACCCCGGGGCGCAGCTTTCTCCCCCAGCACCCCATGCCTACCTTGCTGATCACCAACCACAGATAACTGAATCCGTGGTTGGTGAATCAGAGGATACGAGGTCGCTACTGTATCTGTTTTCCCAGGCTTCCTTTATAACAATAACAGTGTTGCTGATACCAGATATTTCACTCTCCAAGACAAAGCAGGAACAAAAACCTGCAGCAACTATTCATGATTATCATTTGTGTATCTCCAGAAACCTTAGAAACTTCCTAATACACTACTGTGACCAACAAAAGGAAATTGAACAGAAGTACTGGGGGGCCAGAAACTACACAGAAAAAGCAATGGGCATAGCCACAATTGAAACTGGGTGCAGGAAGGGTCTCTTTATGGAGCATCTAGCACACAGTCTCTCTGGAAGTTCCTCAGCAACCTTATCGTTTTTTTAAAGAGATCTTCAGATCTGGAAAAAAAATGTTTCCTATCTCTATTTACTGATGTGTACCACCTCAGAAGGATAGCAATCTCATCCAGACAACTAATAAAGTATAGGGGAATATCTGTAGGCTTCCTGAGGAATTACCCTTTCATCTTAGGAGCCAGGTGTATTTTCCACAAACAGGTGATCAGATCTTTATTTTGATCTAACAAGATACATTAATTAAGGGGAACTCCTGCTACTCAAAAATAATGCAACATTCCCCCATGCAGTATTATATCCTCTAAGATTACCTGTGTGTGTTAAAATATTAAGGAGCTCATGGCAAAAGCTGGACAGGAGGATGCATACAATCAATGATACTTTAAAATCCAAATTATTTAAATTATGACTTAATTTAAATATCTGATTTTTGAAAATTTATTTAAATCAATTGAAATTAAATCCAATTAAATAACTAAAATAATCAGCTTATTGTGTTTTACTGGGGGAACTGAAGCAAAATCACATAGCGACAACTGATCAAGTTCCCCAATTTCATTGTAGGCATTAAATACATTTTTCTCACAGACGTACTCGAAGAAATTCAAGAATACAGTGCTGCCTCCTAAGATGAATTTAATTGGCTCCAGGGTCAATTTGTTTTAAATTTGTCTTAAGAGGCACGGTTTCCCATAGGAAAGAGCTCTGTATATGGAGCCTTTTTAATGGGCAGTTGGGGGGCGGAGGCTTCAATCCTAGTTTTCTCAACCGTGTAGCACCCTTGGGTTGTGGGCACGTGCAATTCAAATGTCTGCCCCGTAAGATAGATTTTTCGCAAGACATCCAGTAGGCAAACCATCGTCTTGCAAAAAACACCTATACCCAGAAATTTCATTCGTCTTACAAAGAATTCATCTTTCACAGCATTCATCTTGCGAGGTACCACTGTATATGGTTTTTCATGCCATGCTCTATTCTGGTAATAATGCTACATAATAATAAAGTCTATGTACGGCTACCGATGGAAAGTGTCAGAAAATGTCAGTGGCTCCAAATTGCAGCAGCCAGAATGCCACCACTGCTTGCTGATCTGGGCATAATTCCAAGTCCTGATTTTAACCTATAAAGTCCTAAATGGCCTGGGTCCAAACTATCTCAAAAATCATATCACCCATTATAAACAGGCTTTGGAGGGAAATAGTCAAATAAACAACTGTTGTAATAATTGAAATCAATATATATCACATAAAAATTCCTTTCACATCATTTTCTGTTCGCAGAATTAAGGCATATATGCTTTTGTGGATATTTGCACTGCCAAGTTCTAAGAAGCTATATTTCATTTCTGTAATTTAACACATGCAGTTACTTATAATCACAAAAATAAAATACCACTCTGCAGCACAAGATTCAACTTGATAATATGATTATCTCAATCAATAGCTATTGAACTGATTTACTTATGTAGCAGACACTATACTTCTTGTTCAACAAATCCTAGGTGATTATGGTGCCCGCCACACAGCTTCTTTGAAACCAAGTTGTCTACTGCACAAGTCTACAGATTTGCTGTTCAGAGTTTTTGTGCCCACACCTACAGAAACCGATATGCTCACCTGGAGAAATGCAAGGCTGGGAGGCTTAATGGCCTAGAACAGTGTTGGTGAACCTATGGCACGTGTGCCAAAGGTGGCACACGGAGCCCTTTCTGTGGGCACCCGACATCGGCCCTTCACAGCCAGTTGCATTCAGCTTAAACTGCTGTATTGGCACTTTGCAAAAAGTTAGTGGGTCTGATTTGTAGTTTGGGCACTTGGTCTCTAAAAAATTTGCCATCAGTGGCCTAGAATGAGCTGAGCTCTGTACTAGCTTTAGAAAAGCAAACTGCCCCAGCACTCACTCAGACCAACAAAAGAAAGTTGCTTCTGTGCTCTCTGGGATCAAATACTGTTTTAATCTCTGCTCAAGCATACAGGCTGAACAGCTATGATGCAATGTTCAAAGCATTCAACATATAGTACTTAGAAATACGTACAGTGGTCCCCTGCCCTTTTGCGGTTCATATACTGCAGTACTGCTATATCGCAGGACTGCAGGACTCCAAAAGGGCTTGAGGGAGGGGGGGAAGTTCCCATTCTTCTTTATGCAGATGACATGGTGTTACTTTCATGTACTAAGATAGGTCTAAGACAGTTAATTGCAAAATGTGTCAGTTATCTCTCCTGTAATAAAATGACCCTCAATTACAGTACAGTGGAACCTTGACTTACATGCTGCTTGACTTGCAGCATATTTAACTTGCAGCAAGAAGGGGCCTGTTTGACTTGAGCCGTGGGCTCTGACTTACAGCTCGGAGCCCCGGCGCAAGGCCCCGGCATCGGGCGGCAGCCACGACCTAGCATCGCGGCTGCCGCCTCCAAACTGCTCCTGGCTTCTTCCTCTCCTCCGGCAGCGGCGGCTTCGGCGAGGCCAGCTCCAAGCACCTGGAGCTGGTCCTCGGCCTCACCGCCGCTGCCACCGGAGAAGAAGGGCCGGGAGCTCGGGGATGGCCTCGCTGGTTAGACAGTCGGCTCAGTCTTGTAAAAAATCTGGCTGCAGAAGTCTGGTCCACAATGGAAGCGTTTTAGTTGGGGAGCTGTACAGTTGTGGGACTCTAATGGTAAGCATAGGGTTGTTCAGAACTTGGAGCGTCAGGTTAAAAATCAGTAAAACTTAAATGTTAGACATTGTTGGTATGAACATTAAAAAGTGGAGGCGTATAATTTGTGGACTATAATTCCACTGCCTCCTCCTCTCTTTGAAGAGACATTTCATTTACATGCCCTGAAGGAATCTCCTATCCCAGTCAAATTTATGTTAAATTGCTGTTTTCGGGGGTCTTTTTCATCATCTGGAACGGATTAATCCACTTTCCCATTACTTTCTATGGGAAAAGGTCATTTGACTTTAGGCATGTTTGACTTATGTCTAGACCTCCGGAATGGATGAATGACGTAAGTCAAGGTTCCACTGTAATTCCAAAATAGTGGCTACTATATTGCATTTGATACGTCTAAAACTTTCGTAGTGCCTTTGTTCATAAATCTCAGTTCTAGAAAATTCACATTCCAGTAGCAACTCCAAACTGCTAATGTGCTAGTACAACATATCTCATTAATTTTCAACCAATATACCCAGCCTATACCCACCAAAGCAAATCACTAGCAAAAAGCACCTACCTGCTGCTTCCAGCAACGCTTCTAGTCTTGCTTGTGTCTCAGGATCCACTGTTCGTAGGTCTGCTCCTTCAGCAGCACTTGACAAAAATATCTCAGATGTTGTTTTAAGTACTGGGTTATCCAGATCTTCTTGGTCCAAAATAAATGACTCAACCTGTTAGAAGAAATAAAGTTTAACAATATATTAGAAACAATAGTGAAGTAGGGAGGCATTGTGACAAAGCTGAAAATATCCCAGCCGTTGCATAAATTCACTTTCTTGGACAAATATTACAGAAGCATGATATTTCAGACCCGACACTATCAGTTGATCAAAGTAGCAATAGACATCCCACGTTCTTCCAAGTTAAAAAGAATTACACGCAATTCACAGAATTATTAGCAGAACTTCAATAAATCTATTACCTAATCTAAGAAGAAAAACAAATCAATTTTAAATACAGATCATTCATTTAATGTAGAGAAGTATGATACAACTTGAAACAATGTCTGAAATCCAGTAATATAGTAAGATAAAGGTTTCCCCCACCACCACATGCATACTAGTCGTGTCCAACTCTAGGGGTGGTGTTCATCTCCGTATTCAAGCCAAAGAGCCAGTGTTGTGTAACTCCATGGCCATGTAGCCGGCATGGCTGCATGGAACACTGTTTACCTTCCTGCTTTTTATGGCGGTACCTGTTTATCTACTTGCATTTATATGCTTTCGAACTGTTAGGTTGGCAGGACCTGGGGTTCACAGCAGAAGCTCGCTCCACTGCATGGCACCCAGGATTCAAACCGCTGAAGTGCCGACTTTGCAGCTGACCACTTCAGCGCTCTAGTCCGCTGAGCCACCACGCCCCTATATAATAATTAGAGTAGAACCACTGAATTGGAATTTGGTGAGTCAATGCCTATGTACTTCCACTGAGCCACCTGTTCTGCTCTAACTCCAACTCTTTACTACATTTCAGTCAACAAATTTAGGTGACATGGTATTTCAGATTCTGAGGTAAAAACTCAGATGGATAGTGCATTTCCAAAAGCAAGGGTGTAGGATAAATATTTCATGACTTCTGGAAAAGTAATGCATGTTTGTTAAAAATCCTATAAATCAGGTTCATAAATAATCACCTACCTAGTAGACAAGAATAGTACTAGCCAACCATTAAGCCCTTATCCAAACATGCAAAAGTCCTGTCTGTCTCTAGGGGAAAACCACCTGTTGCAATTCAGAAGTATTGATTTTATTAACTACTCATATAATTATGATTGCTTTAAGTCACAATGTGAAAATAAAAATGCAGTCACTAAAATCCTATTTGTGCAGCTACATTGCATGAAGGCTGGTGATGTCACCCACCATTATGATTTTTCAGAAGTAAAAAATCTTGCTTTCCCACAGTCTCCAGAAGGTTGCAAAGCTCCCATGAAATCACCTGGAAGCCACCAGCAGGATGACTCCACTACCAATGGCAATTTTTGAAAATTAAAGACTCCTACCTCAATCTGCATCCCCCAATGGTTTCCCCGGGAACAGTGTGATTCTGTGGGAGCCTCAGGGCCTTTGGAGGGGAAAACAAAATCTGTTCCCCCAAAACCATCATAGATGTGATGCATGGTATGTAACTTACAGAACAAGATTTCAGCACTAATTGAGAAACCAACAACATTTCCCTATACACTACAGTGTGTGAGAAGGAGAGTGCGCCCCCCCCTCTTCCCAAGAGCTGGAACTCCGCGCAACCCCGCATGCACTGGGAGGAACCATCAGCCCTCCAAAGAGGGTAGGAGATGAAAGGGAAGAAGAAAAAGAACAGAACAGAAAAGGACGACAAGAGGGAACCAAAACGGAGAGGAATAAGGAAGAGAAATAAGGCGAGGGCAGTTGGGCTCTAGAAGGTGGGATAGGTGTAGGGATGCAGGGAAGGAAGGAGCCATTGGTAGATGTAGTGAAAGAAGACCCCTGGATGGGGGAATGGGTAACCTTCCAACTCCCACGGGAAGTGGCTGAGCAGGAGTGGAAGGAGAAGAAGGCGGTGAAGGCTCCATTTTGGGGGCAGACCGCGTGGCATGAGCAGAGAAAGAAGGCTCACAAATACCGTGTTTCCCCGAAAATAAGACACTGTCTTATATTTATTTTTTCTCAAAAAGATACACTAGGTCTTATTTTTGGGGTAGGTCTTACTTTTTGGGGGAACAGGAACTGGAAGCAAACATGCTACGAAGTACGTTAACTTTGGTAGCCCAACGAAGTGGGGGGAAAGGACCATGGATGGAAAGGGAGGGGCAACGTGCACTGTGTGTGTGTGTGTGTGCGTGCATGCAGGCACAGCCGCGCCCATCACTAGGTCTTATTATCGGGGTAGGGCTTATATTTAACAAATGCATAGAAATCCTGCTAGGGCTTATTTTGGGGGGAGGTCTTATTTTCAGGGAAAGAGGGTACATTAAGAGAGAAGCACTGCACAGCAGGACCCAGTGAGAACTACAAGCTCACTGGGTAGCACTGCTACGGTACCCCTGGGGGGGGGACTATGAAGAAGGAGTGAGCGGAGCCAAGATGTTTGGGCAACCAGAGTCTGACGTGAGAAGCGGGATGGGTCAGATTAACTCATTGCCAGAGGGAATGGCAGTATTTTCGTTAGACCTGGGCTGGAAACTGGGAGAGCCGTTTTATACTTCTAAGTGGAATGTTCAACCCAATGTATCTATTGGGCGATTGGAAGAGTTATGGTTGGAAGAACAGCCCTTGTTAGAAGACAAGGTAAAAGTAAATGTTCCCCCCGCGCATGCGTGCTAGTCGTGTCTGACTACAGCGGCAGTGCTCATCTCCGTATTCAAGCTGAAGAGCCAGTGTTGTGCAAGTCCATGGCCATGTGGCCGGCACGGCTGCAAGGGAACACTGTTTTACCTTCCCACTTTTTATGGCGGTACCTATTTATCTACTTGTATAACATAAAATCTGTACAACATAAAACATTCCGGATAGGGGAAATTTGCTTAACAGAATTGCCTATGGGGCAAATCCGTACAACATAAATATGGTCACGAATAGGGATTACTCCATTTTCAATGCATTCCTATGAGAAATGTGTATAAAGGAAAATTTGCTTAACAGAATTTCATTTGGAACACATTAATTCCTTTATACAATGCACCAATGTACATGCTTTCGAAATGCTAAGTTGGCAGGAGCTGGGGTTAACAGTCTGCTGCACGGTACCTGGGATTTGAACCACTGAGCTGCCAACTTTTTAGATGAGTTTAATAAAACTTTATTGCAAATTCAAGCAACAGAGACTCCCATCTCTTCATCTCATGGGTCGGGTGAGGAGGGAGGGAGCAGGGGCAGGTCTCACACAGTGGTACCCTGGATTACAAATGACCCAAGTTACGTAATTTCTGGGTTACGTAACGAAGTCCTTAGGAAATAATGCATCCGTTTATGCATTTTTAAATGCAAAAAAACTGTTTACGCATTTTTTTCTGAAGGATTTCATTTCCCAGGATGCACTGTGCCCCATTCGGATTTGGTTTACATAATTTCCGGGTTACGAAGCATTGTGGGGAACACACAAAATGCCAAAACTCACAAAAGAAGTTGCCCATACATCTACAATATGCCTACAGAATGGACTAACAACTGGATTTTGCTCTGTGTTTTTAATGTGATAATAAAATGCAATGTGTATTACTATACACACTTGACTAGCTGCCCCATGACTAGAAATGGTTTGAAAAATAAGAAAGGATGCTGAAAACAAATTAAAGAAAAATATAAAGAAAACTAAAACAAACCCCTAATCTGCCCTCCCCTTTGAAAACGTTCATGGCTGGTCCAAGGGAAACCTTCATTCATCTCTCCTCCATCTGCTTTGTAGGTCGCCTGAGATGCAAGGTTTCAGACAATCACCCATAATCCAGAAGATGGAGAGAGAGAGAGAGAGAGAGAGAGAGAGAGAGAGAGAGAGAGAGAGAGAGAGAGAGAGAGAGAGAGAGAGACCACTGGCTCACTTATGATCACATGGTCTTCTCCAGTTACTTGTATTGCAAGCCACTGCTTGTTGATCAAGGCAAAATTCAGAAGAAATGTTTGCTCATCTTGCACTCTTAAACCAAGATATTCCTGTACAATGTTCTTTCAAACCAGTTTAGAGGGTCTGACAAAATCAAGCATTGTCAATTCAGATACAACTTGTCTTTACTCATTAGATTGCTAAGTAATCTAAGCACACATTTTACAGCCCAGGACTGCTGACAAGAGGTCCATTTTTTTACTAACTGAAGGAACACCAGCACCAAACATTGCCTGCTTCATCTCTAACAAGCAGTCATTCCTCAAAATGAGGAACACAACACAGAATGCCCTTATTCCCAATGCCATAGCATACATTTCCATCTGTTGCCAGGGCCAAGCACCACAAACCCAATCTCATCAGAGCTCATAATATTTATCTTAGCAGCATATTGACAACCAGCTAATTCTCTAGCAATGATATTCTATATGTATGGTAGGATGTTTCCCTAAGCATTTCAGCTGCTTCATTTTCACTAGCTGTGCTTCTGTATCACCTCTAAAATATATAGAATACATTGCAATAATCAAGTCTAGTTAAAGCATGTTCCTTATTTTCTACCCTCCCTTCCCTCACAGTTCCTATGTAATGTACTGACGTATGCCTTCTCTCCAAAATACATCAAAATGTAACAACAATTTTAAGATCTTATCCTAGTGGAATTGGGGGGGGGAGGGGAGAAATAAATATTTAGGAACATACAGATTCCATCTCATTTTGTAACTATACACCATTATTTCAGTTGCAGAGAAAATAGTCATATAAGCAAATATATATATATTTTCAGAAAATGTTGAATCTGTAAGAAAACAGTTTTTGCTTGTGCCTCTCCTCCCACCACATGTAGCAATTACTTTCTTATGAAACAGAAATATGACAAAATAAAAGGAACTATTTATAGCCAATTTAACACAGATGCATCACTTGAAGGGTGATTTGATTTAAATCAAATTGATTTAGATCCATTTAGTTTAAAAGAATAATTAACTTTTATGTACACCAAAAATTGTCATACAAAATTGTACTACTTCACTCACTAATGACATTTTATTTAAATAGTTCAAAGCCATTTTTAGAGCAAACTTCTTAAGATTTTATTTCTGTAGAAGAATTCTATGCATGGTTCCTGAAAAGTAACACACTTTTTGTACTTTCCCCCAAAAAGTCTTACTAAATCGTTAAAAGTTCAAAAACAAACCTTAAAAGTAACACTTTACAATTAATAACATTAAAGGTAAAGGTTCCCCCCGCACATGTGTACTAGTCTGTCCAACTCTAGGGGCGGTGCTCATCTCTGTATTCAAGTCGAAGAGCCATATTACTTTTATATGCAATGCCCATGTTTTAAAAAGTACTATCATGACTATCAAGGTTACTAATGCTTCTAATGCTACAAGTAACATTCAATTCCTAGTTATAAAATTGCTTTTCTGGAGTCATTTTATTGTGTAGCTAAAATGGAAATATTTGGAGCAACGTAGTGGGTAGACTAATGAACTTGGACTAGAGATGGGTGTTTCATTTTGGAAAGGGGCTGGTTCCAAAACAAAACATGCAAGCACCGCTGGTGCTCGGAACCCAATACCACCCTCCGGAACAAAATCAACCATTGTCTTACCTTTCTGTAGTTCGTGCTGGGCGAAATTACAACCAGGAAGCAGCCTCCAATGCATCATCTTTCCCTCTCCCTGGTGCTCACCAATCAGACAGAGAGGCGGGCTGATGCATGTCCTTGAACAGCTCCTGATTTGTTAGTGGCAGGAAGAGGGATGCATCAGAGGCTTCTTTCTGGTTAGATTTTCACTCAGAGGTAAAGCAAGGTAAGACAGTGGTTGATTTTGTTCTAGAGGGTGGGAGTGGGTTCCAAGCATCAGCTGTGTTGGGATGTTTCGGAAGTCCCCTTCCGAAACAAAGCACCCATCTCTAACTGGGACTCAGAAAATATGGATTTGAATACCGGTAAGCCATGGAATCTTCTTAAATATCTTACTTACCCTGAAAGCCCTGTTACGGTTAGAATAATTCTGTTCCAACTTGAAAGCACACAACAACAAAGTAAATGGCATAAATCATAACAGCAAACAATTCCAGGTTTCTTCACACTGCTTGCATTTCTCAATGGGTGCCAAGGCAAAGAATGCAGGTGGCAATTCGAACAACAGTAATTTTGCTGATGGAATTTAGTCAATTGCACTTACACTGCTGCAAACCTAATATTACAAATACTGCAGAAAAGTACAAAATGACGTAGTTCTGCACAAGCAGAGGTTCTACAGCATTCCTTGTGAAATACCTGCACTACCATATTATAGCTGTTTCCATGTTCTTTGCTGAAGTCCTATACACATGGCTATGCTGTGTGAGCCTGATAGTCTCAAGAGCGCTGTGAAAAGCCACACATCATTGGGATGATGCTTGCGGATGTACAGCAGGAAGAGGAAATCTTTAACTACTAAAATTTTCTGTTAGCAGGATGGCTTCACCAGCAGCTAGTTTATGGAAATTAAACACTTCACACACACACACACACACACACACACACACACACACACACACACACACACACACACACACACACACACACACACACACACACACACACACACACACACCAAGCAGTCTCCAATAGTTCTTCCAAAACAAAGAGGATTCCAAGGAAGCCTCATGACCTTCAAAAAATAAAAAAAGCCTGTCCCACCTGATAAAGTAATTAGCCTTTCTGGAGGCTTATTATGGCCATGCAGATTTGAGAACTTCAACATTAGCCCAACTTTCTTCACAGCCACCTCCCACTCCAACTAACCTATGTAACCTTTTCACTACAGTAAAAGACTTTTTTTAAAAATTATGATCTTTAAACTGGCCTATGAAAGGTATTACTTTAATACAGGTTTTGAGATTTTTACATGTAATAGTTGCAGTGTGCACGCTTTTAAAGATCCCAGAAATTCAATTCATTAAATTGGGCTACACATGGATCACTTGCAGCATACTCGTAACCAACAGTGAATTTAGGGAAGGACTTGATTTTTGCATGCAGTTAGAACTACAAGACAAAAAAATGAAAAAGAGTTCAGATTTTAAGAGAGAGATGAGATTCAAACCTTCTCACTTGGGTAGCTTATTTTCTAGAGCCCCCCCAGAACCATATTTCAAGACTTGCATGATATATGAACTTAGAATCAAAAGGCTCATATTCAAAAGTTAGGACTCATGGTTACATCTCATGAAATCACCAATGGAGACTGAATATTAAGGCATCTTCAAAACAACAAAAAAGTTCAGGAGTCAAACTCTATATGAAACAAGAAACCTCTAATCAGTATTCCCTTTTGTCCCATTTACATACAGACATATCAAAAGACTCATGAAAATGCACTAGAGATTGGGGAAGTGGGGCAAGAAAGGGGGATATTAACCCTTCTTGTCACATACGCCTTAGCTTCGCAAAGAAAATTACAATAGAGCAGCAAGTTGGACTAGGAAATATATGTCAATGGAAGGACTAACCTATACTCCCTCAATCTTCAAAGCAATCAACCACACAGATCCACTAATACTGAGGTTCTGCTTATGGATTTCCAATATCTAGTACAGCCTCAACACCTGAATATAAAAATGTGTGCATATGTTTTACTATTCTTCAATGACATGAAGGAGGAAGTCACAAACCTACTCCGGTCTAGCACTCTTTGTCAGTTTGTCCTCATCATTAAAGTTGGCAGTTATTTCTATTTTTAATGGATGTTATTCATTTGTGTGGTTTTTTTTTAAAGCTATTGCTTTTCTTGTAGCTGTTTTTATTTTAAACAATTCTGAGGTTGTTTAAAAGAAAAGTGATGCAACGTTTTCTTAACAGAATGAATAAATAGTAAAGGGATTTTTTACAGTACAGAGTAGGAAATACACAACTGCTTTTCCAAGCTGTTTGTAGGTGTGTGTGTCTGTGCATGCGCACATGCATGCATGTGTCAGGGTGTGAGTTATGGAGAATGTTTACTCCTGGAATACTCTAGGAACAAAGAATTCTTTACGAAAGGAAGGCAAAAACCATAGTCAAGGGGGAGAGGGGAGTGTCTTGATGTTTTCTTCAGAAACAGGAAGGAGTTCCAGTGGCATATGCATATAAATCTCAATATAAATCTTTTTACACTCCTTAATAGTCCTCAAACTAATGGCAGAACTTTTCAATGGGATCAAGGTACTCTTTCATAGTTGTAGTTGTTGAAAGGGTAGTCGTATTAATCAACACAAACATTGTAGGTAAAAGCAAACTAGAAATAAAAAGCAAAATGAGGCAAAAATGTGGTGGTACCTTAAAGGCTAACTTTTATATAGTGGAACCTTGAGATACAATTGCCTTGAGATACAAAAAACTTGACATATGAAAGGGAAGTCCGTCTGAGGCGCAGTGTACCCTGGGAATAGAAGTCTTCAACAAAAACTCAAGATACAAACATTTCCTATGGAAAGCCCCAAGATACAAAATTTTTGCAGACTTCATTTCCCAGGGTGCACTGCACCCCATTCGGATCCATGATATGAAAAAATTTAAGATACAAAGCATCCTGAGAAACAAATTGATTTCATATCTCAAGGCACTACGATGTCTGGTGTCTGATGAAGTAGACATTTCTGCATTTAAAATATGGTATATCATCCATCAAATGCTTCCTTTACGTGCATTGAAACAGGAAATAATTCTAAAAATCATTCAGAAATACCCAAAATCCAATTTCAGTTATACTGAACTGCCGTCCTGCCTGCACATGCACATTCAAGAAAGTTGGACACAAATACTTTCAGGGTCATGTAATTATCTAGACTTCAACAGCCCCCAGATCATAGCTTCTTCTGCTGTCCACTCAGTCACGTATAACTCTTGGTCACTTTGAGGATCAATGCTCTCTACACCTTTCTATCACTTACAGCTTCTTTTAGTTCCATAAAAGTGTATCTTCTGCTGATATCACATCAATGAGCTCTCAGTTGGCTCCTTTTACCATTGATCAATCGCAGCATAACTCCCTTTTTGAGTGAGTTGACTCACTTACCATGATGAAAATATGACCGTTTTTGTTTGGTGATACTGGTTTCCAGATATATTTTTGGTTTGACTCTGACTTCCTTTTTGGTAATCCTTGCTGTCCGTTACTTTCACAGCCATACAAAGTTACTGGAAATATGACTGAATGAACTAGTCTACATTTGATTGGGAGGCTGATGTTATTTTTCCCAGATGTTATTCTTACAAATACAAGATATAAATGAAAGAATTCTGAGCTCAGGAATTTGTTCAGGCTACCAGAATCAAGTTCTTCTACAAGCACTCCTTTTTCATTTTAGAAGCAGGAGAGTCATTTTGTTACTGCTACTGTTAAATAAATGAGATAGAAATCCTTGGAAACTATATAGAACTATCTTTAGAAGACTAACAATAAATTAGTCCTAATCTACTTTATCTTCACCTCTGGATCATAAATCAAACAAAATATCTGGAGCTGTCTCCAGAATTCAAAAGAAATCCAATGCTGATCATGGTCCCAGCCACCTTTTGCAGTAAGAACCAAAGCTACCACAGTAGGCACTCATTTCAGAATATCAATAACTATGGCATCTACTAAGAGTCTTTATAAAATTAGCTGAATTCAGATACAATTGTCACATTTACACTCACATTTTTTAAAGAAACCAATGTCCTATTTATATTTCCCAGGCCAAAGAATAGAAAACGTGTCCATTTTAAAACAACGAACCCATATTTATAAAAAATATGAAATAAAGCAAAGCAATAATCAACTAAATGGCTTTGAATTTGCCATCTCTACATTAAAGTAGAAATCAAAATTACTGCAGCATATTTATTTTCTACTAAACTCTTAACATGCAGTTTATATAACTAACAAAAGGATAACTGGATTCAATGTTGTCACAATCCAAAACAAACTCTTAGAAAAGATCAGGATGCTTTACACAGACAACACAACAGAAACAAATTACTATGCAGCTATAGTACAAGTGAAATGTGAATGTCATAAAAATTATGATGATGACAAATACTCAAAGGACAAAGACAATTACTGTATACTAGAAACACAAATGAACAAAATGTAAAGCGTACTTAAAGAAATAAAAAACGTTTTCAGTTATGTCACTTTATATGTTTTACACACATTCTTGGTCGTAAAATCATACAATAATGCAGGGTGGATAAAAATCAATGATTTTTTTTAAAACATAAAAATAAAAATTGATTTTTTAAAACTTAAATCAGATATTTTTCTAAATTTAAATGCTTTTTGAGGAAAAATCTCTCTAAAGATCATGTTCTAGTTAAGATACATTATAGTCCAAAGGTTATTCATTGTGAAAATAGTTTTTAATTATGTAGTGTGTGTGTGTGTGTGTGTGTGTGTTGCATCGTTACAGTTGTGACCAACTGAGGCTGTATTAATCCATTCACAATGTCATGGTCTCCCAGAGGTTTCTTATTATTTGGGGCAATTTTTCTATCTAGAATATATTATCAAACATGCTTGGTTTTGCTGTTTTCAAAAATGAGTCTTTAAGTAGACAATCATGATTTAAATCGAGCCTTACTGAATAGTGATTTACATTGTGATATCAATCAAATCCACCCTGCAATAATGACATCAGTATAAGGCCATCAGATCAACCTCCTGCTCAAAGCAGGAAAAAAATCAAATGATATCTGACATTGTTGTCTAAATTTCTCCTGAATGCCTTCAGTATTGGATTACTAACCACCTCTCAAAGTAATTGGTTCCACTTCCATACTGCTCTAACAATTAGGAAGTTTTTCCTAATGTTCAACTGAAATCTGGCTTCCTGTAACTTGAGCCCATCATCATGTGTCCTGAACTCGGAAATTACTGAGAACAAATTCTTCCCAACAAATCACAATCTTTCAAATACTGGAAGACTACTATCATATCTCCCCCTCAATCTTCTTTTCTCAAAGGTAAACATGCCTATTTTTTTAATCTTTCCCCATAGGACTTGGTTTACAGCCCTCTGATCATCCTTGTTGTTCTCCTCTGAACTTGTTCCAATTTGTCAGAATTTTTCTTCTTGATTCCAAGATCCTTCTCACACACAGTATTGCTAAGCCAGGTATCCACCAACTGTTTATTTGGTTTCTTTTTTTTTTTTTTTTTTGTAGGTGCAGTACTTGGCTCTTATCCATGTTATAATTTGATTCTACTGTTTTTAGCCCAGTATTCAAACCTATCTAGATCATTTTTAATTTTGTTTCTGTCTTCCAAGGTATTAGTTATTCCACTCAATTCTGTGTCATTCACAAATTTACTTAGCATTTTCTGCATCCCCTGATCGAGGCCATTAATAAAAATGTTAAAAATATTGAGATGCAATGGCACAGATCTATTTTACTGACTCTATATACAAAGAAGCACTTTATCAGTCTCAATAGTAACTAAGTAGCAACTGGAGCCAAGTTCAAAGCCAGACTCTGACATGCAGACACCAACTCAGTCTCTACATACATGGTTATATTTTGCCAAGTATGGAAACACTAACTATAAATCATTATGAAAAATGAAACCCTGAACTCACACTACTGCCATTATGTACTTGTAGCTTACCTCACAATACTATGACCTCTTGCTGCCTGTCGCCCATGGGAGCATTTCATCAGTATAATCATAATTGTTAAAGTTTCCATGTGACATATTTTTCTCATATCAAATACAAAAATACCAGGATTGTTCTTTTTTTCCTGCTCCACCTGAATGCACCTTTAATGCACATACAATCAAGTCAGAAGCTCCCCACCCCATTCCTTTGGTTAAGCTAAGATGTACTGCTTTGCAAAAGTAACTTTAATTGTTATATGGCCAATTAAGTTCAGTTTGCATGCTGCAGAAAAAACAAATTGTATAGAAGTGTTACATCCAATGGGAAGTAGATATTTACCACAACTTAGAAAACATGTTTCCATTTTCAAAACCTCGGAACTAAGCGCCCCCATATGGATAGCACAGTTTTACTCTACCAAAATTTTACATCAAATGATAAGCAGCATTAGGGCATCACATGTGATTCTGTTCCATAACTGCAAACATGTTAAATGACCTACATAACATCTATCATAATCTGATCAACAATCTATACAATAGAAAGATATAGTGCAAGTACAACTACACATCTATTAGTTATTGCCCACCCATTTCATATTCTGTACAGGACTGCAGAACATGAAGTAAAGAGCTCCTGGGGCAAGCTGCATGGGCCTGTTTGAGGCCTCCTGCACTTACCCTAGGCCTGGCGCAGGCCCAAACAGGCCTCCGACAGGCTTCCTCGAGAACCGGAAGTGACTTCCAGACCACTGGAAACCACTTCTGGGGCCTCCGACAAGCCCATGAAGCCTGTCGGGGGCCCAACTGGGGCAGCACCAGGCCTCATTTAAGTGTAGGAGGCCCCAGGTAGCCCCCCCCCAAGTCCCAACCTGACTCAGCATCCGCATATCGCAGATTTTCCTTTATTGCGGGTGAGACAGTAAAGTCACATGCCTCAGGGACTAAGCCCCAACCAGAGGGGCTGAAAATTAGAGGGGCACTGTTAGCAAGCATGAAAAGAGAAGAAATGGAGTGCATTACATTATTGCAATGGGTTCCTAGGTGTGTTGAGGAGAACCCTGAGTTTCTATGGTAAATCATCAGGACTTTTTCAGTAAGCTGATCACTAACAGCAGAGAAGAATTTCTGGAAGACAGTTTGTCCATCATTAGCAATCCTTCCCTGTAACAGACAACCACCGAGGACAGTTAAATGTATTCCAATGGACACTTCCATGACTTAAATAGATATGATAGCTGCAAAACTACTTATAGAAACCAAATTTAAACAATAATGTATGACTGCATGAAGCAAAGGTTACGATATATACAATAGAAAGGGCACACAGGTAGAAGAAAAATTCTTAACTCCTCCCTTAAATATCATTTACTCATTTTGGTTTCTTACAGTGAGAAAAAATTCCCCAACCCATCACACTCCACATGGTTGACTACAACTGCCAGGCAGCAAGGTCAATAATACTGTTGCTTAGGAATAGCAGTCCAACATTTGGAGGGCACCAGTTTTATAAAAATTCCAAAGGAGCTATTCTGTTTCAGAGAAATTCAAACATTAGAGGGAGAAGGGTAAAATGCAGACACAAAGAAAATTCAATTACAGATTTCCCTTTCACTGAAAAAAAGAAATCACTTTAATGGGGGCAGATTTAATTGCAAATGCACTATATTTCTGATTGCAAGTGATGCTTTCTTCACCTGCCCCCACCCCACCAGTGTAGAAAAATGAAATACAAAGATTTCCTGGGGAAAACATTTAGATAAGATTTTCCATTGTCTCTCCCAGAGATCACAACAGTTTGTTCTATCTGATGGGATAAGGATGGAGAGTCTTCTCTTCACCACCTCTTCTCCCAGTGATCTTTATACAGATCACTCTTGCATGGGGATCATGGTTAACTGGAAAGGGCAGGATCAACATTTGAATAGGGGCAGTAAATTAAGCAGGAAGGCAGGATCATAACCAAAAAATTAAATTATTGCTCATCTCATTCCTCTGCACAAGGACAGGTAATCACAAATCCTTTCCCCTTGTCTTTGAGACACTTTCTGACAATTTGATGGACTTTTCACATTTGACATTATTTTTTAAAACATAAAAACCAACTATGCAAACTGCTCAAAAGAACAACATCCATCTTATTATATAGACCTGCAAAAATCAGAAACATTGAATGGATTCTGCACCATTTTAATGAATTGCCCACTCTTTGTGTTCTTACTGTATATGGGCACTTCGACTCAGAAAACACAAAAATATTAGTTCTGCACAGAGATATTGTGCACAAACTAAGGAAACTTCCAAGAAAAGGGAGTCTTTGTTTCATGCTTGCATTGGAGATGAGGGATCATGTAAGGGTTAGCAATCTCTCAAGCTTTCTGCTTCATTAAGAATAAGTAATTCTACATTAATTCTTTGCCCTCTATAAGGAGTGGGATGCCCTTAAGCCTAGACCTTACAAAGATTATATAAACCCAGGTACTGGTTTGAACAACTCTGATTTGAACCAGTAAAACTGGCACCATTATGCAGTTCAATTTGCAATTCATTTTTAAGACAAGAATAACCCTTAACAACAGCCCCCCAACACCCTAATTCAGCCACTCAGAACTGGGAGACATATGATCCCCTAGATTAGGTCCTGATACATTTTGTAGAGGGCCACAAACTGGAAACAATTATTTACACATTAACTTATAAAGTGTTGTGCAAATTATACTACAGTACCCTGATTCAGCATACTGTATACATCTTTCATATTGTGTATATGGACATGGAAGGAAAAAAGATTGAGAATGGCTGCCCTAATTCGTGTAATGAGTGTGCACTGTAGAATCGCCATGCAGACCCTACAGCAAAAAAGTGACATGAGGTAAACATGCTGTGGTAGCAGAAATGAGGAAGGAAAGGAAACTGAGCTATAAGACTACTTCTCATCTTCAAAGAACAGGAGTGCTGAATGACAGAGAAGCAGAGTAGCAAAGGTAGAGGAAGCAATGTACGTTTCTATTACTTCAAATTAACAAAACCTAAAGTACCTCTTTATATGAAGCCTTCATATAAATAAGTAAGTACTGTACATTTTTGAACACTAATACTGTTAGGTACAAGGGCAGGTCCCTTAATTTTATTTCATTAATTCTGCAAATTGTAATATGCAAAAAATTCACATGTTAGTAGCATTCTTGGTTCTGTGTGGACATCTTCAGCAAAACCAGCTCCATATAATGAAAGTCACTAGCCCTGGGTCAGTAGACTAAGAAGAGTCCTTTCAACCAAACATTATTTTCAAAAGCTAGCACAGTACAGCCTTCCCTAAGCCTTTTTACCTGTTCAGCAATCTAACCCTCATCAAAGCAGCTTCAATTTTCATCATTAAGGAAAAAATAATGCAGCACATAAACAAAGGCAGATATCCTTGGTTGTTCTGCAGTCTTTCTGTGGATGAAACAGAATGGCCCACATATGAAAGTTCACCGAATCTCTACTTCTTGCTTTGCCCACCAGTCAAAACATTCAAAAGATGCTTAATGCCACCTACCTTATTCTTGTGGAATATTGGTTCCTCATATTGGGTAACTCAGGTATTCCTGGACTGCAATTCCCAGAATCCTTCAGCATCACCTATGTTGGCTAGGGCTTCTGGGAGTTACAGACCAAGAACACCTGGGTTACCCAAGAGTTGGGAACCACTGCTCAAATAAATAAATAAATAAATAAATAAATAAATAAATACTACCTTTCCCCCATTTCTATATAAGACTGAATGCCAGACATTTATTGAAAAACAAATCTCTCAACATTCTAATAGTATTTGGTAGACTGAATAGTAATATCTTCACTACCTTACTATACATCTCAAAATTCTTAAAATTAGTAAGTTGCTTTAAAATTCAAAATGTAATGTTAAGGTAACGCTAATACAAAAAGTTGCCAACAAAAAGGAAAACTGAAATAATGGAATGTACTTTGATACTGAAACTAATATGTACTTGCAGTATTTGCAAGTCCATACAGCAATATGTACATATTTCATGAGTGACCAAATTTAAGATTTCCTTGCAGATCTTAGTACAATTTGCACTTAAATCATGAATAAATACATGTCAGCAACTCTACTGAGAAAAATGCTGCTCAAAGTTCGTCCATGTGACTTATATGAAGCAGCACAAATTTATTTTGATGTAAGAAAACTTCATAAAATTCTACCTTATACAAAAATGTACTTAACCTCTACCTATTTAGAGCTTAAATGTGATTTTTTTTTTTTAAATTGAGCCCACAAATGAGCCAGGGACGATGCAGCTGAGCTAGGTCTAAATATTATAGGCCTGGGATGTCCGAAGGATTAATTTGCTTTTGTATGAATGTATCCCAACTTTCATCAATATATATTGCCTACCGGTTATTTAAACTCTTGAAACCTTTTTGTGGGTAACTGCTAACATATTGAGTTTTGCCTCCTGTAGAGTAAAGACGACGCCTCACACCCACTGCAAGTAATCAGGCCCAGTTAGAAAAGCAAAAACCCCGTTAAGATTCAGCAAAATGGTTCTCTTATTAGTGGAAATAAACAAGAAGGCTGGCTCGATTATAATAAAGAGGGTCTCTCTCTCCCCCCACAGCCTTCAACCCAAACAACACTTCCCCCCCCCACAGGAACCGCCGAGACGGAAGGAGGGACTCGGGGGGGGGCAGGGAGGGAGGGGAGCCCGTGTCGCTTCCGCCATCCTCCTGACCCGAGCAGGTAAAGGCCTCGGGAGGTTCACGGGCCGGACGTGCAGAGGGGAAACGATGCTCGTCTCCTCCTCCTCCTCCTCCTCCTCTTCAGAGGCTTCCATTCCCACCATAATAAAGCGAGAAAGCCGAGCAGAACTCAGCCCACCACCGACTATTAAACCCTCTTTTTTTGGGGGGGGGGGAAGGGCTGCGCGCGCGGGGGGGAGGGGAAGGGGGGCGCCCCTCTTGGGGGGGGTTGTCTTCTTCGCTCCCCGGGATGTGACCAAAAACCAACCCGCCAGAGAGGTTTCTCAAGTCGGTTCGGGCGGGGCCGGTTCCCCCACCACCACCTCCACCACCCAAGCGCGGGAGGGAAGCTCCGTTCGAGGCGGAGGCGGCGGCGGCCCTCCGGCCCCCCTCCTCCTCCTCCTCCTCCTTTACAGCCTGGCGGGAGTCAAGGCCTCCCTCCCTCACTCTCTCTCTCTCACCTCAGACACCTCGTCCTCGTCGCTGCCGGACCCGCCGCCGCCGCCGCCTCCGCCTCCGCCGCCTCCTCCGCTCCTCAGGACGGCGGCCGCCAGTTTAAAGTCGAGGGCGGCGGCGGCGGCGGCGGCGGCAGCAGCAGCGGCGGCGGCGGCCCCGGCCTCTCCCGAAGTTGTGGCCGGGCCTACCGGCCCACAAGGCCCGGCCTCTCCGAAGAGGCGCACGGCCCGCAAGCCCAGCGGGTTGGGCCCGGCCGTGGAGGAGGCCTCGGCGGCGGCGACGGAGGCGGCCGGGGCAACGCGGGGCGTGACCGAGTCTATCTCTTCATCGCCGGCGGGGGTCGGGGCGGCAGCGCCGTCCGTCAGCATCGCGCGCTGTTCCGAGCTTCAAGCCGCGGGAGGAGGGGAACGGGGGGGGGGCAAACGCCGTCTCCGTCCCCTCACAGCAGCAGCAGCAGCAGCAGCAGCAGCGCCACTAACTTCTCACACCCTACCTAGCTCGTAGCCAGCGCGATGCCCTCACCAACCCGTTCCGCCGCCCCCATTGGCCACGGCTCCGCGAAGGCCAAGCCCTATTGGACAGGGCGCCCGTCACTCGGCGCCCTCGTCACGCGCCCCCCCTCCACCCTCCCACCAGCAAGATGCCTTGAGAGCGCACGTCGAGGCGGTTTAGACTGCCCGCCTACCCCTTAAGACTTTGTACACTCGCTTCCTGAATTAGCCGGGGCGTTATTAGGCAATTGGCCTGTCCATCAAGGCTGAGCTCCCGAACTGTGCCATATGAATGGGCAGGACAACAGTCGTTCGAGATAGCTTTAGCCTTGATTGCACACGGGAGCCATCAATCATGCCGTGCTCTCTTGGCGACACGCGATTGGTTTATCCTTCCTTTCGCTCCCGCCCTTCCATTTTTCGAGGAAAGGTCTCGGTCTGAGGCGAGATAGACCCCCCCGCCTCAATAAAGAGTGTGTGTGTGTGTGTGTGTGTGTGTGTGTGTTGTTGTTGATTGGGGGGGGGAGGCGTGCCACTGCTGTTTGTAAGGCCGACCCGCAACAGCCGGGCATTCTTTCCCACCCTCTCCGAAACCAGTTCGCAGTTCAGGAAGGGATTGGACGAAAGTCATGTCAGTCACTGAGACCCGAGGTCTGGTGCTCAAGTCAACCTCCATCCCATTACAAAAGCTCCCGAGTTGCCATTTTGTATGTAGGCTTCTCTCCTCCAACCCGTCGGTTGTTTCTAGTCGAGGTAGGTTTCAGGCACGGTAGGGCTGCGCCTTTCCAAAGAAGGATGGCACAGCCGAGGTAAAAGTGACTGGAGCTGGAATTTACCTGGCAAAGGTGAAGGCAGACGGTGGTGGGAAGAGCTTGGTCCATGATAACAGTACTTTCCCGTGGATAAGACAATATTTTTTGGGGTCTAAAATAGACTTAAAATTGAGGGTCGCCTTATACACATAAGCAAGCCAAGGTGAGCGCTGCATGGTTGCAAAACTAATTTTGGGTTGGAAATGCCGTTTTATAGATGAAAAAAAATATGGTATGTCTTATTAGTGGTGCACAGGTAAGAAAGAAGTTGGTCCTGTTCTTGAGGGGTCCTGGTTTTCATACCAAGGCCTGATAAATCCCAGCACGATTCAATGCACTGAAAATAAATTACTTACCTGTCACTTTGCCTGTTAGGTCTGCACTAACTACTGATCATCTAAGAGGTCAGACAGAGAGAACTTATTTATTTAAAATATAGTTACCCTACCTTAGTGGTGACTTGCATCATTAAAAACACAATTGTAGCAGCTCAAGACATAACATTGCCTGAATATTTTAAAAAGAATTAAATAAACATATTAAATATGTTAGGCAAAAGCAGATTTAAAGGCACCAAAAATACAAACTATACAGTTGATGGTCTCCTGCATAAGAAGTCACTGAGGGAATGCTTGTCTGAAGAGAAAAGTTGTGGCCTGCTAATGGAAGGACAGCAAAAATGGGGCCAGTCAGGCTTCCTGTGGGAAGGAGTTACAAAGACTGGGAGCTGCAACAGAAAAGGCCATCTCCTGTGTCCCCATCAGACTCATATATGAAGGTAGTGGGATGATGACAAAGGCAAGGTCAGAATGGAAGACAAGGTATTTGAGATAGCTTAAACCCAAGCCATTTAGGGTTTAAAAATAGAAACAGCATTTTAACTTGTTCTGGGAAATGGATAGATAGCCAGTGAAGCTGCTGTAACAGGGAGGTTATGTGATTCAGTAATCAGCTGCAGTCAGCAATTGGCTGTTGTATTTTGGCCCGTTGAAGTTTCCTGACACTTTCCATAGGCAGCCCCACATTGAGCACGTTACAGTAATCCATCCACAACACAAGCTAAGGCACGTCTCACTGTAGCCAGGTCAGACCTCTCTAAGAACAGTCACAGCTCCTACACTCATTTTAATAGTGTGAATGTGGTCCTATCCAGCTCTGAAACCTGGGCATCCAAGCTCAGAGGTGAATCCAGTAGCACCCCAAGTTTTTTTCAGAGGAAGTATAACCACATCCTTGACTAGGACACAGGAAACCTGGGCTCAATTCCCCAAAAACTGGACATGGAAACTCACTGGGGAAAGCATGCAACTGGTAAAAGCACTCCTTAAATTCTACATTTATCCTATAAGGATAACCCTATAAGGATCACTATAATTCATTTCTGACCAGAGAATGATATTTCGTTTTCAGAAGGGGACTGGTTCTGTAACAAAACATGCTAGCACAGCTGGCGCTCAGAACCCAGTCCCACTCTCCAGAACAAAATCAACCACTGTCTTACCTTGCTGTAGTTCACGCTGGGTGAAATTCCAACCAGAAAGCAGCCTCTGATGCATCATCTTTCCTTCTCCCAGGTGCTGGCCAATCAGGGCTGTGCAAGGACATGCATCATCCCACCTCCCTGTTTGATTGGCCAGTGCCAATGACACATTGGAGGCTGATTCCTGTTTGGAATTTTGCCCAGTGTGAACTACAGCAAGATAAAACAATGGTTGATTTTTTTTTCCAGAGGGTGGGATTGGGTTTCGAGGGCCAGATGTGCTAGCATGTTTCGTTTCAGAACCAGTCCCCTTCCAAAACAAAACGTCCATCTCTAGTTCTGATTTGGCAGCTCATAAGAACAAAAACAGGCCCTCAGTACTCAAGAGGAGACCAGTAAGGCCTATGATGTTCATTATGACAATGTAGAAGAACAATCGGTGCAGTAAACTCAGAACTTTGTTCAAGAATTATATACAGTAGGCTAGATACTTTCACTGTCTTAGATTCTTCCAGACAGTCACCTTTTCCACAGGTGGTCTCCTAGCACAAAATCTCACCATTTGCCAACCTGGTTCAAGTCCCCTGGAGGGTTCTGTTTGTTGCTTTTTTACAGCCTTGCATGCTGCCTCTAGTAAGTTCGGCCAATTGGGATTTTTTTTCCTGTGCTAGGGTGACTGTCAGTCTGTCCAGCACTAACCAATAGTTATTCCTGTCTCTGTTTTCAAAGAGAGACCCACCTCTCTCGCAAGCCTTTTTTCCATCTTTTTAGTCGTTGTTGGAAGTCAGCCATGTTTGTCAGTTTACTTTGTGATCTGTTTACAACTGTAAATAAAGAAAATGGTTTTATTGTTTCTCTTACTAATGTCTCAGAGGCAGATGATGCTCTAAGTGCCAGCTTACTGATAAAATAAGTGGACTACTCTGGGGAACTTGAAGCTATTCTGCTCTGTGGATCCTTGCACTTCCACTACTGCTAGAGGATTTTTAACCAGAAACTCAAAACTCTGCAGTATTCACTTCAGTGAATCAGAACCTTAATCATTCTTGCACTCTTCCTTAACCTGGAGGCCCACCTCAAATTAGCACTCTCTCCTCAGAATCAGCTGAATGTGCTCCCTTTTCTCTCTTTTTACCCTCTTCTTCATCAGCAGCTACCTGTTCTCCTTTTATATTGCCTCTTCCCAAATGTTTTCCCACCTTCCTCCTTCCTGGAACTCTTTGAGTTCTGTGTAGCCACTGAAACAATTTGCAAAGAGACCCCATCCCACCTTGGATCATGCCCAAGCAAAGGATGATACACAACTTTCTATCAGGCTGGTGCTTGAAGGATTCTCCCCCCACCCCCACTAATTATATACCTGTAACAATTAATAAAATATAAAATGAGACACCACTAATCGAGAAAATCTTTATAATATTAAAACAGAATAACACAATAAAACAAAACAAATCCCCTTCCAAACTGTACTGATTCTTGCAAAGATACACTTCAGTTTATTTAACGCAAACTCAAATTCTCCCAATACATCAGTAAGGACATTCTTAAGTAGAGATGGGCACAAATAGAAAATGTTTCGGTTTTTTGTTTTTTGTTACGGGTCCATTTTGGTTCATTTTCATTTTTTGTGAATTTTTTGAAAAAAATTGTTTTGTTTTTTCGTTTTTTGTTTTTACCCGCTTTTTGCGCGACTTAAAGCATTTCCGCGTGCGGACATCCCCCAACACCCCAGACCAGAGGGAAAACACTTTTAAAAAATGATGCTGGCAGAGACACAGTATAGACTAGGTACGCAGTGAGATTGCAAAGGCAGCTCCGGGCGTTGCCCAGGGCGTAAGGCAGCTGCAGAGTGACTGCACTGCGGGGCAGCGGAGGGTACTCACCGAGAGGTACGCACGCACACAGGGAGGCTGCAAGAGAAATCTCTTCTTTCTCTCCCCTAAGAGCCAGGCTGCAGCCAGCAGGAACATAGAGACACACACCTGCCTGGCTGGCCTAAAGTAACGAGTCGCAGAGACAGCAATCCCTCTCTAACTCCCACCGCAGACTGCAAGGAGGACGAGGGCTGCCAAAGCTTTTTATGCCCTCTGTGGCTGCCACACCTACGCAGTCTGCAGCCTGGGCATGCTATTGGTTGAAATTGTCCAAGAATTTACATGATCCCATCACATGGCTTGCATCCATCTTGTGGCTGGAATCCATTTTGTGTCATCCTTAAAGGGAAAAGAAAAAATACATTGCGATGGGAGAAAGACAGAAACAAACGTTTTAAGGACCGCAACCCCCTGGTAGGTAATAATTTCAAATAATTATCACTGTGTTTTTACGGATGCCCAGGTGGTTTTAATACCCAAGAAATCAATATTAGGCATCTGGGAGCCATTTTGGGTCGATGTCCCCTAACTCCCCTTAAAGGAAAAAAAATACAGTAATCTGAGAAAAGACATAAATGCACATTTTAAGGACCCCCAACCCCCCTGGTAGGTATTATCAGGCAGAATAAATAATTATCGCTGGGTTTTTACGGATATTCAGGACATTTTTTAACATTTAAAAACAGCTCATTTCACTGCGCGTCACCAGTAACGAAAACGAAACATAACGAACCTAATTTTCGTGGTTCTGTTCAGTTCATTCCAATTTCATCACAGTTTTTGTTATTCGTTTTGTTACGTAAGAAAATGAATAACGGAACAATTTTTTTTCGTTTCGTGCCCATCTCTATTCTTAAGTAACAATTCCATTTTAATTTTCATGTTACACACACACACATCATTAATAGCTACAGTATATTCCAAGCTTTTTTATACCATTCACCTAACTGAAAATCATGCTTAGTTTTCTAATTCCTCCCTACCATTGATCCTGCCACTGTTAATAAATTTGAAATTAATTATTTTGTTACCCAGCTCCATTGCTTCTTATCAGATATTGATAAAAGAGGAATCTTAAGCCATGCTTCTCTGTTTAACTGAATTATTTGATTTATTTACTTGAAGACTAACTAACATTTTGATATATTCTCCATACTAGTTCATTAATGTTTTGCTTTATGCTTATATTCATACACTTGAGTATTATTTTATTTCATAGATTATTCCATACCTTGGTACTTATTTATTCTCTAAAATCAGATTCCAATGATTCTTTAAGAACATCTTATAAGTCCTCTACTTTTATTAATATCACATAAATTCTACTCATTAAACCTTTTCATTACTTCCTTCTACCATTTCTTCCAATACTGTGATACAGTGACACCCCCCACCTATCTCAGGGGTTAGGGACCCAACCTGACCCACGATAATTGAAAATCTGCGATATGCAGATGCAGTTCGGGTCAGTCCTTGGTTGGGCCTAGCTGGGGGCTCTTGTACTTACCCCCAGCCTTCTGAAGGCCCCAAAAATGCCTCCCTATGAACCAGACGTTGCTTCTGGAGTGCCGAAAATAATTTCTAAGGCCTCCAACAAGCCTAGAAAGGCCCTCGGAGGCCTTAGAAATGATTTTTGGTGATCCGGAAGGAACTTCCGGTTTGCACGGAAGCTCTTTTGGGGCCTCTTACCCCAGGGCACCTTTTTCATATTCTGCGGTACCGCAATATAGCGGAACCGCAGTATATGAACCGCGGAAGGTCGGGGAACCACTGTACTTACAATTGCCTTTTTTTTCCTCAAGTTCATTCCTGTGATTGAGCATGATGGAAAGAAGATATCCTTCCCCAACCTAATACTGCTATTGTTTGCTGTCCATTACTCATCTTTTCCAACCAACTGGAATGTGATTTAAATCAGATACACTCTCTTAGTATACTGTACAGTGGAACCTCGACTTGTGAGATTAATGCGTTCCGAGAGAATGCTCATAAATCACTAATCTCATAAATCGGGGAGCAGTTTCCCATAGGAATGCATTGAAAAGTAATCAATCCATTTTGGAGGGAACAGATTTCAATGCATTCCTATGGGAAACCGCTTTAACCATCGCCCACCGCTTTTCCCGTCATATGGGGGATAAGTGGTGGGTGATGTTTGAAATGATTTATAGGGCCTTTTTACATGATCCCTAAGATCCGCTGGTCCCTTAAATTCGGACCAGAGATCTTGAGGGTTCGTTGCTGTTCCTCTGTCCCCACCCGCTCCGTACTTCTTTGTTCTGTCTGCGTGAAGGGGGGGGAAAAAAAAGCCTTAGACAGAGACAAAAGAATAAAAGGCTTACCTCCGGTGCTGGTGGAAGTTGCTCCGACCTCCGTTTACTTCCTGGTTCCTCTTTAAGGGGCGGAGGCAAAAGAAAAACAACAGAAAGAAGCGAGGAGAGCTCAGGCAGTCTCCGCATCAAAATTTTTCACCATCAAAAAGCAGGTACAAGAAAACTGCTGTTTGGTCGCGCTAAAGTGGGCGGGGTCGCACTTAATTGTCTGCAAACTCCGGAGCTGGTGGGTAAACATTTTTAAAGTCTGGAGCTTGCAGCCATTTGCGGCGGAGCTTAGGGGTCGTGTATAAACGCCCTTAGTCACAGAGGCAAGCGCTTGCCTCCATGACTAAAAGTCATTTGGAACTTCATGCACTGCTTCTCCACCACCACCACCCCATCCCAGGGTATCAGCACCGAGCTTTGAAAGGACTTTTATCCACCGATGCAAGTGCTGCATTGGTGGATAAAAGCCCTTTCAAACCTCACACACCATTCCCTCGAGACGTGGGTGAGGTGGGGGGAAGCAGCATGCAAGGTTTGAAAGGACTTTTAGGCTCAGAGGGAAGCACTCGCCTCTGTGACTAAAAGTCCTTTCAAACTTTGCGCGCTGCTTTTGCACACACCCCTGCGTCCTGGAGGGATCAGCGCCAAGGTTTGAAAGGACTTTTATCCACTGTCCTTTCAAATCCCTCCCTGGGATGCGTGCACGTTCCAGCGGGTTGGGGGAAAGGTGCAATGGCCACCTCATTCTTCTTGGTTGCTTCGATCTCTTTTGCAGAGATCAAAGCAACCAAGAAGGACAAGGTGGCGATGGGGAGCGAATGCTGCTCTCCACTCTGCACTGACAGCTGATTTTGACAGGTCAGACCTGTCAAAGTCAGCTGTAGTGCAGAGAGGAGAGTAGCGCTGGTAACCTCTCAACCCCCCCCTATTGAGGGGAGTTGGGACAGCTTTCCCAAAGGAATGCATTGAAAACCTATCCCTCCAGAAAGGATTAATTGGTTTTCAATGCATTCCTATGGGAAACCACTGTTCAACGTATGAGCAGATTGACTTACGAGCATGCCGTCAGAATGGATTAATCTCATAAGTCCTGGTACCACTGTAAAACTGTATTGGCACAACCGTAATCTTAGCTGTGATAGTAGATGTTGTAGCAGATGGAGGCAAACCAAGCAAGCCTTTTCAAAATTTAGTTTGCAAAGTTTTCAAACATTTTGTTTGGTAATTTTTCAGATTTCTCCCCATAAGATAATGTGGGATCTCCTTGCTTAAATATACTGTTAAGACTCGAGGGATCATATTTATTCTAGAAAATCATTGTGCAGCTCTTGTGTCCTTCAAGGCTGATGCACCCAGATGGTATACCAGTTGCACCTGTCTGCAAACTACACCAAAGCAACATTTCCTCTAAAGTATGCTTTCATGCAGAGCTCCATCAGCACTGCACGGTGGCAGCCAGGGTTGATAACTGTTGACTAATTCATTTTATATATAACCCTGCGCCCTCATGCAAATGGATGAGAATCCCATGCAGCCAGAATGAAAATTAGAAGCAACATTTCATGGTAGAATTAAAATACGGTAATACAGTGGACCCTTGTATAACAAACAGCTTGTATAACATAAAATTTGTACAACATAAAAAATTCTGGAGATAGGAGAAATTTGCTTAACATAATCACCTATGAGGAAAATCTGTACAACATAAAAATGGGATCACTCTGTTTTCAATGCATTCCTATGGGAATTTGTATAAAGGAAAATTTGCTTAACATAATTTCATTTGGAACGAATTAATTCCTTTATACAAGGTACCACTGTACCTTGGTTTGTGAGTAAATTGGTTTAAGAGCAATTTGCAAGACAAGCAAACATTTCTTCTAAATTTTGCCTTGATCAATGTCTTGATATATAAATGTCTTGATATATAAGCACTGGAACAGGTCACATGATCAGAAGTGAGCCAAGCCTCTCTCCCTCTGTCCTTCTGCTGGATTGTGGGTGATTGTCTGGAACTTTCTGTCTCAGGCAGCCTCCAAAGCAGAGGGAGGAGAGAGGAATAGATGTCTCCCTTGCACTAGCCAGGAATGTTTTCAAAGGAGAGTGCAGGTTAGGGTTTTATTTTTCTTTATACTTATATTTTTATTCAATTTATTTTCAACATTCTTATTTTTTCAAACCATTTCTAGTCAAGTGTGTATAGGGCTACACATTAGACTTTATTATTGTCACATTAAACATACAGAATGTTAGTCTCAAGCAGAGATGATTCTGCGGTCAGGTACCTAAAGCATGGGTTTCAGCACCTTAGGCCATAGTCCACCTAATGGTCTACTGAGTCAATTAACGAGCCTATTCAGGCCATTGTTCTTCTTATGAGCCTATTTCAGACCAGGGTGACATGAGGTCAAAGTGAACTATAAAATGGAGGTCTTGCAACTAGCTTTCCTCAGACTGACAAAGTTGTTTGGATGAGCAGCTAAATGTTTCAATCTCTCAAGAAGTCCAGTCGCCATGACTCAACTTCCAGTTAAACCATGGTGTGGACATGGGCTTCTAGCCAACTTCTTTTGTGAGCTTTGGCATTTTGTGTGTACAGTGTGTAGTTTTTATCCTAGAGCAGAAGCAGTTTTCAAATAGTGTTTTAAATTTTGTAAGTGGTTTTAATAGTTTTTAATATCTTGTATGGTGTTTTATGTGTTTTGTATGATGCCTTGTTTTGATGTGTTTTGTATGATGCCTTGTTCTGAGTGTGTAGTGAAACAGCACTCTAATTTTGTTGTGCATATCTTGCATATGCATAATGACAGTAAAACTCTATTCTATTCTAGTTTCCATTATTTCTTATAGGGAAATTTGCTTTGATATACAGTTATAGTGTTTTGGTTTACAAGCATGTTTCCGGAACAAATTATGCTCATGAATCAAACTATTATTGTATCTTACTTGTTCTATCACTTGGCCATCAAGAGATTATTTATGCTTCAAATTGTGTTTTCCAAACACTACGTCTTTTGTTTTAATGTAATTTACCTGAAGAAAATCCTTACAACAATTTGTGCCAAAATCTTTCAATACCTAATCTGAATGTACAGTCTTAAAACCATATCATCTGCATATAGCAGATATGATTTGTGGCTGAAACTGAAAAAGGAAAATATTACAGGCTTTTGAGCTCCAAATTTACATCCTTTATAAAAAGAATAGCAGCTGGTAAATGGTCCTGCCATGCTCCCTTAGAAGTTGGAATTCGATCTGTCAGCTGGGAATTGAGACCTACTCTCTCTCATCTGTATCAGCATGAAAAATTTTAATTAGAGTAAATAATCTCCAGTCTGTTTAGATTGGCTTTCCCCAACTACTCACTACCATTGTTGCTGATCAAGTCTTTTGATAACCTCAACTCTGCCTCTGGTTTTGTCCTACTGAGTATGCAGCTTTAGCTGAGGCATGTACAGAATTGGTTTAGTACAAGCAGGTGTTAAAAGATTTACATGTACTGATACAATAAGCCACTCCAACATACAGGGACAGCACTATGTGTATTCTATGCCACTGAAGAAAAAAGAAAAAACAGAAATAAGCATAAAATACTGCCTAGTAAGGGATGTAGTCAAAGAAGGAAAGACTGATTTTAAAGTACTGCCAATGGGAGAAGAATTTGGCAGATATAATGACAAAGCCATTATCAGGGTACTATGTAGAAGAAGTCATTTCTCTTCTTATTCTTCATTTTTCCTACCTTCATGACTGCTGTAACCTTTGCTGAACTACAGTATGTGTGTTCCTGATTGGATGCTGTATTATGAGAAGCCAATTATCTGTTTATATACTGTAAATAGAAAATACGAAAACAGAAATACAATCTCTGTAATTAATTTGTGCTTCATGAGGACTAGCACCACTACACAGCTTAAAGGTCTCTGCATCAACAGTAACAACAATTTTGGAAGGCAAATGCCAGGTCTGTGGGGTCACCCAAAATGATGTAACTTGTAAATCACAACTGGGTTGCTAAGTAACCTCCAAAATCAGATGTAACAATTTCTCACAAAAACTACCCTGAAGTTTTGCACTCATTTTTCATAGTTTGACAGAACTGCCAAAAGCTGTGTAAACCAAAATATCAAATAGGAATTCCTACTTAATAGCCAAAATCCTGTTGCTTTGTGTAGTAAATCACACAAGAGTGGATCCATTGCAAGAGTGGGATGCTAGTAAGTTCATTGACATAAATGGGCCTACTCGAACTGCAAGTTACTGTACTAAAGTAAGTCACAGTTAGTAGGCCAGTGGGAATCAATGGAACCTATGAAGGAAGGTAAAAGGGAAATGGACAGGGGTAGTCGTGTCTGACTCTAGGGGCAGTGCTCATCTCCATATTCAAGCTGAAGAGCCAGAGTTGTGGAAGTCCGTGGCCACGTGGCTGGCATGGCTGCAAGGAAACACTGTTTTACCTTACTGCTTTTTACAGTGGTACCTATTTATCTACTTGCATTTACATGCTTTCGAACTGCTAGGTTGGCAGGAGCTGGGGTTAACAGCAGGAGCTCACTCTGCTGCATGGCACCCGGGATTCGAACCACTGAGCTGCTGACTTTGTAGCTGACAGTTTTCAGTACTCTAGTCTAGCCCACTGAGCCACCATGACCTACTCTAGTACATTTTAGTACAGTAAAATAACAGAATTTTGGCTTATATTTTCAAATGCAATACGGTAGTGTTCTTTTCACTCAAAACTTTGCCAGTCTGTTGCAGTACAAATTTCTTGTTTGCATCAATACAAACTGTTACTTACATCTTAGTACAGGTTTCTCCTGATTCCTCTGAATCCAGCATTGTGCTCTTTGCTTAAAATTGGTTCCACAGTTTTGCAGCAGTTTGAGAGGATTATCTAATACCACCTAAAACTATGACACAGTCTGAACTGGTTAGGCAATCTGATTGATATTTAGGCAATACTTGCTCATTTATGGCAGCCTTTCCCAACATTTTATGGGTATAGATTAGAATATAGTACCCCCATATCTGCTAGGTATTGGTCTTCCCCACCCCACCCACACAGACATACTGATATCCATGGATAATAGAAAGTGCTCTATATATAGTATAAAGAGGGGTGGGACCACAGTAAAAATGTTAAAATGTATTACCAGAACTGGCCACCAGATACCATGCTATCTATAAGATTTTCAGACCATGGATAAACGAAACCACAGATATGGGATCTTACTCTATGAAAATAGGCATTCCTGAGGTCCACAAAGATGAGCCAGTGCTGCTTCTTGAGCATGGGGCATCATTCCAGGCAACATGGTGGTGGTGATAAAGGCATTGATGTCCCAGAGATCCAAGACTGGGATATGAGGGCCCTGCTGTGCTCACTAGCAGCTTATGATTCACTTCTTCACTCCACGACTGTGGAGGCCTGGGAGACAGTGGAGAATACAGCGACTGCATAGCAAACAGTTTATACATGGTTCTATGATGCCGAGATCATGTTTGATTTGTAGAGATAAGTTGCAAATGGTATGAATCATTATGGAATACCACGCCTAGTAATGACTTAAGACCATGTGTGATGTTGTGACAAAAACAGGGTTGTTTATGTATATGTATTGCTACTGATGAATATTTATGTGTGTGTTTAGAATAGCCACCCAGTGGACCGGTGGGTGTGGCTAAAGGCTATAAATGTATAGAACCCTGTGGTAAAGAGAGACAATACCAGAAGCTGTAATGTAGTTAACATCTAAGAGAGTCACTTAATAGTCACATGTGAGGTCTTGAGATTGGCTAGGGAGGGTCTGCTATATAAATCAATACAAGTATAGTTGCTGATACAAAGAAGTAACTGTGTGAATAGCTGAAAAACTATTGTAAACTACGTTTTATGAAAGCATATAAGTTAATTGTTCATCGCTATACCAATAACATTGAAGTTCCATTTGTAAACCAATAAATGTTTCAAGTTTTATTTTGAAGTGGTGGGAGATTCTCTTACTAAAATCAGTAAAGTAACCCAGGAAACTGGTGGTGGCAGCAAGAATATTAAAAGTGTAGGCATGTATGTCACACATATGGATTTATTTTTTTGAAGTTCTGTACTGCAAACAGTGACAGTGTCTAAAGAAATGTTGGACTAGAGATAACAACAGGAGAAACAACATATGGTAATATGGGAGAAATTATCCAGAGTTGTGGAGTTAGGTGCCATCAGTATGCCGATGACACCCAACTCTACCTCTCGTCACCTCCGGATTCCAAAGAAGATGTTTTGACTCTAGATCAGTGCTTAGCTTCAGTAATGAACTAAATGAGGAGGAACAAACTGAAACAAAACCTAGACAAGAAAGAGATGCTTCTGGTCAGTCAAAAAGGAGATCAAGGGATAGGGATGCAACCTGTACTGGATGGGAATACCCCCCCCCATTGAAAAAAAGAGGTGCGTAGCTTGGGGGTGCTCCTGGACTCATCCTTGAGCTTAGATGCCTAGGTCACACCTATGGCCAGAAGTGCATTTGCAAAATTAAAACTAGTACACCATTTATGCCCGTTTCTTGAGAAACCTGCTCTGGCCACTGTGCAGGGTGGATTTGATTTAAATCACTTTGATTTAAATCATGACTTAAATCACAATTTAAATCACTAGTCAGTCAGGCTTGATTTAAATCATGATTTTCTATTCAACATAAAGACTCATTTTTGCTGGAGTTGCTTTAATCTTAACCCAAGGCGGCTTACAGTATTGAGGGATAATATACAGTCCAGTACAATTAAGACATTCTCTAGTATTGAGAACAGGGAATTGAGGGACATCTTACAGCATTAATGGACATTACATTAAACCTACAAGAGAATGTGAGCAGTTAAAAGGAGAGTAAAGTTCCATGTAAAGTTAAAAGTTCCCTTTTACTAATGTGTGTCATTTGATGTGGTTTAAATTTATTTACTTATGTCTGAGTTGGTGAGTCCTGTGGTTTTATTCTATCTTGATTGTTTGTTTGTGTTTGTAATTGCTATATTACAATTTGTAGTTCATTGTGTATTGGCTGTTAACTGCCCAGAGAGTGTGTATCACGCTACCACAAGGTAGGAAAGAAAAGATTAATAGGTTAATCATTCATATTGGACAACTGTTATGTTGTACTTTATTGGAAGGAGAAAAATAATCATTACCTTAATAACAATTTAAATAGTTTTATTTAACCAAAACAATAACATTATATAGCATTATGTATGCTTTATGTATGCATTATGTATGCCTCTTACTCACTGCACTTCAAATCACTGATGTTGCTTCATTCGGGCCACAAGGCCTTGGATTTCTTTTTTGCAGTGTTTGCATTTTGCATGCATGCCTGCCTTACCCATAAATAGAGGAATGTCATTAAAATATTCCTAAACTGGGTCTCTTTTACAGCCTGCTGCCACTACAGGTTTTTCTGCTCAAAGGACAGAGTGAGAATAATATGATAACCCTCAGGTCTGCATACACATAAAGCTCTCAAGATGTGACCTACTGTGCTCAAAAGGTTTCACTTTCATTTTACTGCTTGTCTCTCCCTCCTCAAACTTTGCTCCTTGTGCAGACCTATTCCATTCCAAACAACTTTCTATTCACTGAACTTCTTGAAAAGTAGCAATTATAAGGGGGTTGATTCTGTCTGTATAGATTTGCAGAGGAACAATGGGATTTAAGGTTTTTCCCATCAATTTTGATGTTTGTTTGTTTGTTTGTTTGTTTATTGGACTTGTATTGGACTTGTCTTCCCGAAGGAACTCCGGGCGGTTCACAGCAAGCAAATGTATAACAGAAGTCAAAAACAGTTTAAATATAACAATTTAAAAAACACTTAACCAGGCAATAAAACACAAAACAAATGGCAGATGGCGGGGGGGGGTGAGATTAAATTAAGTCACCGAACGCCTCTCAGAAGAGCATGGTCTTCAATGCTTTCCTAAAGGCTGGCAGGGACTGCAAGGCACACTTCGCTGGGGAGATGGTTCCACCGGGCGGTGCCAGCCACAGAGAAGGCTCAAGTCCGGGTGGACGTTTTTCGAGCCTCACTGGGTGTGGCCACCCGCAGGATGTGCGCCGCAACAATTTCTGCTATGAAGGAGGCATGTCATTGTTGCAGACCCAAACACACAGTTTTGAAAATAGCAAAACCAAGCATGATAATATCTTCTAGATAGAAAAATTGCCCCAAATAATCAGCAACCTCTGGGGGAGCATGACATTGTGAATGGATTAATACAGCCCTTATGCTACATATATTTTATTTATTGCATTTACATGTTTTATTGTTCTAATTTTATTGTATCTTGATGTTTTAATTGTTCATTCTGAAAAACTAATTTCTATATAAATAAATAATAAATATATAAATATATAAATAAATAAATAAATAAATAAATAAAAACTAATTTCATGATGAATAACCTTTGGACTATAATGTATCTTAAGTAGAATATGATCTTTAGAGAGACTTTTCCTCTAAGAGTATTTACATTTTACAAATACAATTTAAATTTTAAAAAATGATTTAAATAAAAAATCTGAATTAAATAAAAAATCCAATTTTTTAAAATCATTGATTTTTATCTACCCTTTGCCCTAGTGACATCACGGATGGACTATTGTAATTCACTCTATGTGGGGCTGCTGATAGAAAGTCTTGGGAAACTTTAACGAGTCCAAAATGCAGCAGCTACATTGCTGACTGGGGCGGGTTACAGAGATCACATTACACCTGTACTAAAGCAGCTCCACTGGCTGCCAATCACCTACTGAACACAATTCAAGATGATGACTTTAACCTACAAAGCATAACATGGCCTGGGTCCAAGCTACCTCAAAGATTGAATCTTGCAGTGTGAACCAGCTCAGGTGCCAAGATCATCAGGAGAGGCCTTTCTCTCCATCCCGCCACCTTCACAGGTGCGCCTCAAAAGAACACGTGAAAATGACTTCTCTGTTGCTGCTCCCAGACTTTGGAACTCCCTCCCACTGGAGGCCAGGACTGCCCCATCACTGCTGTCTTTCTGAAAGCAGGCAAAGACCTTCCCTCTTCAGGCAAAGTTTCCCTGAATGAGGGACTTCCTACTATGTTAACTTTATATGGATTACCATACATGATTGCATTGACTGATTTCATAAGAACACCAGTGTTTTCCATGTTAGTTACCATCCCTCATAATGGAATTTTTTTCTTTTTGCATGTTCTTGGTAGCTTTAATCTTACCTTTTAATGTTATAAGATGCCCCTTCTAATTCCCTATTCTTAACTTGAATATGTTTTGAATGTTCTGAGCTATATCTGGAAGTTGAGTCATGGCTACAGGACTTCTTTTTTGAGAGATAGAAACGTTTTGCTGTTCATCCAAACAGCTTCATCGGTCTGAATACGGCTAGTGCAGGTACTCCATCTTTTAGGCAGCTTTGACCTCTTGTCCCCCTGATCTGAATTAGGCTGGTAAGATGTTGTTTTACGGTAGTGTCTTCAAATGTCACTGGAATTTAAGATATCCTTTCCATGGGTCCAAATTTTTAAAAACCTCATTGTTCCATCTCAAGTGGAAAAGTGGTTTAAGGGTACAACAGTTATAGAAGTGTTGTTTTAGGTCAGCTGTGAATATATTTGCATATTGTGGAGCCATGTGGGTACCATGGTGGTTCCGTTGAACTGGAGATAGGTTTTATTGTCAAAGGTGAAATAGTTATGTGCAAGTACCAAGTCACAGAGAATAGTGACTATGGCGACTTTTTAAAAATGGTTTTACTGATACTGTATTCTATCTCTGTGTGGGATGTTAGCGTAGAGAGTTTTGAAGTATTGCTAGGTGTCAGATGCCAAAAAGACTCATACAGTTTACGGTGTTACAACATTTTGTCTGTTTGTTTTTCTTTCTTTTGTACTCCTATTGTAAAGTGGCTCAATAAATGAACCACTTATTGAACACGTCCTCTGCTACTTTCCAGAGCAGCAGGGGGATGGTGTTATTGATTGATTGATTGATTGATTGATTGATTCTGCTAGACCACACTGAAGCACTGAATCATTTAGGTTAGATTTTTTTAAAAAATACATTTTTATTTCTTTGCCTTGTGTGCAATGCAAACCAAAAATTGCCTGCAGCCAAGATTTCAATCAGCACATGAAACATATATATATAAACATTGAATCTTAGTAATTCAGGGCATCAGCAGTGATCTATTAGAGCAAAAAAATTACTTTGATTCCTCTGCCCATCCACAGAGTGGGAGCTGGACTAATCAAGGTTGTTTGCAGTCAGTGTGCCACTTGGATGAAAGGATCACACCAAGTGGCATGTCAGTCCTCCGCCTTGGCCTCAGACGACCCTATTTAGACTGCACTGCACCAGCCCATTCCAAAAGGGCTTATGTAGTCGGTCTTCAATTCTAAATGCAATTGTATGAATAAAAGTTGCAACAATGTCCATTTCAATAAATTTTATTTAGCATAACACTGTTCAGCCTTTCAAGGAAACAAAGTAACAAAGGAATGTCAATAGTTTCATAAAAAAATTCTGAGCAGTTTGTGCTTTGTGATTTTCCACACTATTTAGTTGAACAGTAGTGTTAAGACAACATGTTCAATAGAGGCCTCTCCAGCAGAACAATATACGGACAACAGAAAGAGGGAGTGAAAAAGAGAAAGACTGCTTATTTTTTTTTATTTGATGCTTAAATCCCATTGAGTATTCTAGGAGTATTCTGCGCCACAAGGAGCCTTGTGGCAGAGTGGTTAAACTGCTGTACTGCAGCCAAAACTGTGATCACGACCAGGGTTCAATTCCAGGTAGCAGGCTCATGGTTGACTCAGCCTTCTATCCAAGTACCCAGCTTGTGAGGCAGTGTGGGGGTAGGGGTGGGCGGCGGCAACCATGCACCCTGCATAACTGAATTGTAAACCACACAGAGAGTGCTTTAAGCACTATGCAACAGTATATAAGCAGAACATTTGCTTTGCTTTGCTCTCCTTGTCTTTATATATTCATGCATCAACCATATTCTGTAAGATGGCAAGGGTGATCTAACACTCCCCCCCCGGGGGGCGCACACCAATCACAAACTTTGTGACCTGTTAATAAGGGTTTAACCCCCCCCGTTCCCTGCATAGCCCCCTCAGTGACCAGTAAAGTTCCCTCTAAGGCACAACCCCAAAGATGTACGCTGTGCATTCTTCTCCCCCTCCCTCTGCACAGAACTTTTCCTTCCCTGCAACAAAACTGGTGGTGGGGGGTTGCACATGCACACAACAAAAAAAAATGAGAAGCAAGAAACAAATTAGAACCATCCTGAAACCATCCCCCCATCATTCGTGAAAAAACTGTCTTCCACGAAACCAATCTCTGATGCCAAAACTGTTGGGGACCACTACTTTCAAGTTGTTCCCTATCTGGATACACATACTAAAATGAAAGGGGTGGTGCTTATTCCTTTCCATATCTGTCATTTTCCATACAAAAAGTGTGTAGATATGTTCCTGTTTGTGGGCTGATTCAAGCCATGATCAAAAACCTTAGGAAATTGGGGGAATCTTGGGAAAGACCGAATACTTCTTAAACAGAAGCTGTGTTCTCTCAGTCAACTCACAAACGGAAAGGATGTGTTGTCATATCAATACATGAGATATACTGTATGTTCTGATGGGCAGTCGTTCACATTCTGAACTTCCATCAGATTTTGTATTGAGGGCCTCCTGCCACTGAAACTAGTTAGAGAGGTTCCCCTACAAATGCTCCAGAGCTGGCAAAGATGACCAGCTGATTAAAATGTACATCCAGGGCAAGGATACTTCGGATCCATAGTTTCTCCCAGGCCCCTCCTTTCTTTTACTCACGTTGCAGTGATAAAAGCTGCAGATACGGCCATAGAGGCTAGGAAGGGTAAACTTAGATGAACCTTCTTCATTTGGGGAGGACACCTCGCTCAGAAGGAAGCCAAGAGATCTTGTGCATTCTGGAATTCCAACCAGAGGATTGCCTTAAAAGTGCACCAGGTGAAATGCATACACATGTACACTAGCAGTTCCTGTAAGATGGATTGCATATTACTTGAATAAATATTCACTGTATACCTTGGTTTAATTCCTGCTGAAGAGGGAATGAACTGAATAGTAGCAAGGAGAGGGGGATTCTTTTACAGAAGAAAGGCTGTTTTCTATAAACAGTCTAGTCTCCCCGATGTTAAAGTAAAAGGCCCCAATGAAAAGAATAATGAGCCCTAAGCATGAAGTACTGTTGATACAATATTTCTTATAAAAAAACAAGAGCCAAGAACAATTCTGGGTTATTACAGAAACGAGAATCAGAGGATGCATTCCTGAGAACATTTCTGTATCACTAATATAAGTGGAACCTACTCCCAAGAAATGGAATAGTGTTCAAATCATTGCAGCTTTGCAAGCCAGACCTGCCAACTCTGGAAAAATCGGTGCCCATAATGGAAATTAGAGAAGAAGTCACTTTGTTATTTAAAGTAAAATCGGTTGACTGCAACACTAAGAGCACTGGTGACATAGAATAGCACCAAGGAGGGAGCAATGCTAGGTGCTATTCTAGTTGGTTCATCTGATTTTGCTACAGTGCAAGCAAGCAGTGGTCTTGTGTCCTTTCACTGTGCCAGCAGTGGAGACCAGATTTCAGGTGAAGAGCTGGATGGTGAAGGGAGGGCTGTCTCTCCTCCTCCACTCTCAATAATATGAGCTCTTCTCTGCTGCATCTGCCGTGCAAAAGAAGTTGCACTTGTTTGGTGTTCCATCTCACATTCTCACCACAGCAACAACAGCTGGTAGTGGAGAGCGTAAGAGAGGGCAGGCTTGCAGACATATGACTTCCATCCAGTGTTACCAGTCAAAAGGCGTGCTGCAGCCATTCCACCTTTCCTTCCTGAACAGATCTGCTGTAGCAAGAAGAAAAAGAAAAGACAAGGTTACAAGAGGAATACAACCATCATCTGGGTGCCATAGCATTTCATTAGTGAGACAGAGCCCTTTCATAAATGAAAGCCTCACTTGCAATCACCTCCTTTCCTCTGCTCAAGGTCAACCTCTGATTGACCACCTGCCTGAAGGTTGATTGTAGCCATAGGAAATGATCTACAGTGAACTGTCCATACAAAAAGGCAGTGGGGCCTGCCTTTGCCTTGTGTGGCAGGGTAGGAGGTTAATATACAGATATACAGTGGACCCTTGTATAACAAACAGCTTGTATAACATAAAATCTGTACAACATAAAAATTCTGGAGATAGGGGAAATTTTCTTAACATAATCACCTATGGGGAGAATCCGTACAACATAAAAATGGGATCACTCCGTTTTCAATGCATTCCTATGGGACATTTGTATAAAGGAAAATTTGCTTAACATAATTTCATTTGGAATGAATTAATTCCTTTATACAAGATACCACTGTATCCTCAGGTGCAACACTAGTCGGAGTGATGTCAGCACTTAATTATATAGGAAATAAATGTCCATATTGAGAGTCACCACAGAGGTGTGAGCTAAAGTTTTCAGCACTAGTAAGCTCATCTTGGTGGAGGGACAATCTGCCCTCCTCAAGGAGATGTTTCGCCCCCAGTGCTTTTAATTGATTCCAAAGAATAAAATAGGAGGAATTGCCTACTCCACTCCATAGTGCCTTACCATGAATTCTTTTCATGACTATAGGAGAGAATCACAAAATGTAATTTTAAGAACCATCTCATTGGCCATTTCTTTAAATGATACACCTTCATGGGCAGCATCGGGCACATCTTCCTCTGAATAAATTGCATTGTAAATGTTGTGGGCCCGTCAGCAGGACAAGCCTAGTGACATCCATGCTAGTTGTGTCTGACTCTAGGGGCAGTGCTCATCTCCTTTTTAAAGCCAAAGAGCTTGTGTTGTGTAAGTCCGTGGCCATGTGGCAGGCATGGCTGCCCGGAAAACTAGTGACAGCTACTGCCCTATAAAATGAGCTATCTAGACATGTTGGGAGGTGCTTTAAGAAGAGAACAACCTAATGACACCAGGCATTGCTGAGGCAATGCACATCTTCTCAGACAGAAACTTAGCATTAGTTAAACGTAAGGGACCCCTGACATTCTCCTCATATTTTATGCTGTGGCAAGTTTAATTTTCCTCCAGGGACCTCAGCTCCTTATTGAAACAACACTATCAACACATCCTTACACACTCTACACATTCATATTTTTACCTGGTCCACTGACAAGTAGCAGTCCTTCTAGTTCACAGATATGTTGATTTCTGGTCCTTTTTCTTGGTACATAAGTTCAGACTAAAAAAATAAAGGCACAGGCCAATTAATAAAATTACACTCAAAATAGCACCACTTCAATCATGCTTTCAGTTTATTTTACCCTGCCCTGAGAAAGCCATTACACACAGGGACAAAAGAGACAATGGAAGAATGACACCACCAGTGAAATTCTCATGGAGGGGAGGGACGACATTGTGATTCTCCACACCTTCTGACTTCACCAACTGGAAGACTCTAATCCTCAACTCTGTAGAAATGTGAACCAAAATGCACACTCCTTCCAGGAAGAGAACCTCCATGGTTTGAAGTACCATAACTGGGAGCAAATACCAACATTTGAGGAGCAAAAAAGGTGGCTTGTACCAAAAAGGAGAGGTTGGAAAGGGGCACTGAGCCAAAAATAGCTAGGAATGGCTAAGTAAAGGAGCCATTCTGCTATTCTGCAAACTCAAAGCAAATTTGTCTTTGTATGTCAAATTATGCATTAAAGGGAGAGGGATGTCTCTTGCTGTGACAACTGACAGCATTCTCGCTCTAAGTATGCAGTTCCATCAAAACTCCATACCTGAGCATCAAAGTTGCAAATGAAGGTCATGCCCATCTACCAGTAGCCAGTCATGAAACCAAAGTAAGCTAATTTGCAACATGCATAGCTTGGGAGAACCCCCATTAGGATAAAAGTGCATAATTTCTCTCTGATGGGAGGTCTACTCATTCTAGAAGTATTGTTTAGTTTGGCTTTTAGTGGACTACAAACTAAAGTCAGAGAGACAAACTTGAAACATTCTCTCCTGAGCAACGTTCACTCTAATTTTTCAGAGCGTGGCATGGGAACTCTGCTCCTTCCGTGGCGGGTTTGGCAGCAACCAGAAGCAAATGGGTGTTAACATTTGCTCGGCTGTACATGCCCAATGGAGCAGTGTGTACCCATGTGGTTGTGGCTTAGAGGGAATGTTGCTCTTGAGGAAAGGTTGACCAAGCCCTTCAGCAAACCAGGCCTCCCAAAGTCAGATCAGGGCAGATATGCAGAGAGAGACCTATCACACTTGTACCACTAGTCCTCTCTCTACTGTGACAAATCTGTGTCTCTGTGTGTACATGCATGCGCACCATGCTTGTACAACTTCAACCTTCTCTGGGATATTTTGCCCACGTTTTGTGGAGGGACAGCTTTTCCTTCCTTTGCTCAACCCATATGGTATTCAGGACTTCTACTTTGGACATTAGAAGTGATGGAAGCTCCTTTACGGCAGGTGAAAATGAACTGGCACAAGCGGCCAAAATACAAGGGGGAAGATAGTCCCTCCATAGATCTGCCGGGACCAGCAGTTTGATACCCACCAAGTTTTGTCAAAGCACAGTACAAGCCCAAGGCCTCTGCAAATTGAAATTCCCGGGTTAAGTGTCAAACAATTGCTAATGCCTCTGGTAAGAAACAAATGGATGATGTAAGTCTTGGTCCCGAAGTATCTCTTAGAAGGGAACGGGTTGTTACGAATAAAACACAAGGCAGTTAGGTCATCTCTTCCCTATGTGTGTGTGTGTTGTGTCATTACAGTCGTCACCGACTCTTCATGACTCCATGTCCATGGAGTTTTCTTGGCAGGAATACTGGAATGGCTTGCCAGTTCCTACTCCAGGCGCCTACAGCACCTGGTATTCCTTGGAGGTCTCCCATCCAGTACTAACCAGGGCCGATCCTGCTTAGCTTCCGAAATCGGGCGAGATCAGATGTGCTTAGGGCATCTAGGCAGCTTTCCCTATGTGTAGGCAGGTTGAATTTCTGTTCTTGCTGTCTCTGATTGACTTAGCAGGACGGGGTCTGTACAATTTCCACTCAATGCAGCCTCCTCCCCTGTCTGTTCAGTTCCCTAGAATATAGTAATGCTCACATCCTCGCTGTCGCTGCCATCGTGATCTTCCTTCTTTTTCAGCTTTTCCTCTTCCTCTTTTCTCTCCTTTTCTGGCATGATGTCGTCCAACCAAGCCAGGTGGTGCCGGGGGGAAGATGTATTCCATTGCTTTTCGTACCCCAACTAGAGCCAGCAGCTAAAAGGCCAGAACAATTATGATTATAAATTCATTAACAAATTATTAATTCATAAAATGGTCATCATTAATCAGTGTACTTATGATTATTATAATTTAGCATAGCTTTTCCCAGAGGTTTGCGTGTCAGTCTCCTTCACAAAAAACAACAAGTCTTGAGATACCCACTTGAAATATGACACCATCCTCCCACAGGCGCTGGGTGCTCTGCCTGTGTTTGCTCTTGAGGATCTTCCACACTAATGTAGATGGCCACTTGTTAGCCGCAACAGGCCATAAAACTAGCATGAAACATAGTGATGCAATCCTTGCAACAATCCTAAACTTTTCTCCTGTATTGGATAACTTACAAGGTAAAATCCTCTCCCACATGCTAGTTAGGGAAACCTCTGAAATGGTATTTTCAAAAGGGCCTCTCATTAGATTCTGAATAGGTTCATAACAAGAGAAGTGGCCCCTTATCAGTCTGGGCCCCGAGCTGTTCAGGGCTTAAAAGGGGCTAAAACCAACAACTTGAATGGGGCCTGGTCAAATCTTTCAGAGTGAAGTCATTTGGTCAAGATACTATATACCAGTTGGCATCAACTGTGTTACAGAGTGCACTAATTAAAGACTTTGAACTTCTTCAAGGGTATTCCCATGTAGAGTGCACCGTAGTGGTCAAGAAGCCTGGGTGACTGTTGCTAAGTCAGGTTCAATCAGGAAAGGTTGCGGCTGACACACTAGGTGGAGTTGTGCAAGGGAACTCTCATCACCACTGCCACTTGGGAGTCGAGCAACGGAGCAGAGTCAAGGAGCACTCCCAGATTATAAAACTGTTGTTGGGGTGGGGGTGGGGGGAGCTACCCTTTATAGAACAAGCTGAATCCTGATTCCTACCGACCATCATCACATCTGTCTTGTAAGGGTTTAGGCTCAGCTTGCTGAGGGGGACAAGTAGTAGTAGAGCCGAATGCTATTAGCATATTAGTAGCACCTTAGTCCAAAGCTGTTAATGACCCCCTTATAGAAGTTTCATGTAGATATTAAAGGATATGGAGGATAAGATAGAGCCCTGATGGAGGCCAATGGCTATGGCATCAAATGCTCCCAGAGCACAATTTTTGTGTATGTGTGCCTTGATGGGAAGGATCAGAGCTGTCGTAATATAGTGCCCTGCCCATACTCGACCAGCTGGTGCAGAAGGATACCACGGTCAATTGTATCAAATGCTACCTAAGGGAGAACTGATAAGGTTGTGCTTCCTATACCTAGTTCTTGGTGTAGGTCATCTATCAATGCAGCCCAAGCGGTCTTAGTCCCCTGTTCCTGCTGAAAACTTGACTTAAATGGTCCAGATCATCAGTGTCATCCAAGAGAGCCACTGCCTGGTCAACCACCTTAACCAAAAATGGTACATTTGATTGGACTTTCAATTAATCTAAACGGGTTCAAGGGCAAGTTTCTTTCAGAAAGGTTTTAAGCTTCCTTTGGTCAGAAATGGACAGATCCTTCCTTTAAGGATATACTGTACTTATCACCTCCCTTAGCCATGGTGTCAGTCCCACCTTGGAAATTTGACTAGTTAGGAGGCAAAGACTGAGTGAGGAGGATTTAGCCTTTCTCCATTCTAAGTGCCCCATCCATATCCTCAAGTTCCACAAGCTGAAAAGAATAACCACCAAGGCATGGGCTTTCTTAGCTGCCTTTGCCTTTTCAGAGTACCTGTGCAAATTGATTACAGCCAGTTTACAATCTGACTCATCCCTGGTTGTCCTCTGGTGATGCTTTAGGCTCCACCCCTGCTGTTTCTTTGCTCTCAGGTCCTTGTTGAACCAGGGAACTGAGCGAGCTGTACAAGTGGGGAGAGACCGCTTAGGAACAATACTGCCAACAACCTCAGTTCTTTCTATATTGCATCAGTCATGGATTTAATGGTACCACTGACAAACTATGAAGCTTGCCCAGTGTATATAGGAAACTGATGGGATCAATCAAGCACCCAGGGCAGATCGTCCTAATCAGCCCACCACTCTCTGGAAGTTCCAACCAGCTGCCAGTCAAAAAAAAAAAAACTAAGCAGAGAGATAGTATCACAAATAGGAGTCAAGAAGAGAGGTGGTACCATGTGCCTGTTCCTCTAAGGATGGTAGCACTGAAGGCCACATCAGGAAGCTATGGGAGGAAACTGGGGGGGAGAGAGAAGGGAGGGCAGGGAGGCATAAAGGAGCAAGTACAGGGGGGTTGTGTTCAGTATGGAAGGGAAACTGTTCTACCTGAGGAGCCATATAATCAGAGCCATGAGAGAGCATTCAGGAAGCAGCTTTTTGGGCATAAGCGACACTACAGAGGGTTGACAATAGGCAACCAAAGAAAATGTTGCATTAAACTTTTCCAAAAGAGAAGATGACCAAAACACAAGCCATTTTTAGTCTATTTGTTTTCAGCCCAAGCAGATACATCAGGCGCATCAAGTACTAGATGCACCTGGGGTGGGAAAGGAAAAACATAGTGATATACAAAAGGTTTACAGTTTTACACAGAAGAAAAGAGAACACAAAGGAAACTGGGGCAAATTCTCCCATTCTTGCATAACATCTGTATATATATATGCCAAGAAACTCATCCCTGGCCTAAAAGCTCTCACCATCACTGGGAAGATAATAGCAGCGGCCGTTGACTTGATGATCCACAGAATAGCCAGGCAGAGGACCTGAATGGAGGTGAAGAGATGCACATGGCGCAGTGGAACATGGCGGAGGTAGATAAAGTCCGGCTGGTGTTTAGCGGGCGTCAGTAGGAGCTGCAGTCGGTCTGTGAACTGGGATATGTGGAAGCACAAAACATGTGAAAAATTCCTCTGGGCACTGAATATTCCATGGAGGAACATCCTACACTAGAGTGGACCAAACTATCACCAATTATAATGCACACAGATTCCTTTAAAAAAATATATAAAGCACCTCAAGAAGTCTGATTTTTTTTTAAATATAAAGGATGTCAAGGAACTGAAAATATTACATTGTCCATATTAAATAGTATTGCTCCCTGAAGGAGGTTTTGTGTTTTACAGTGGGAAGTTAAGAGTCTTTTGGGAAGTTTATCACTCTGATCTTAGCTCAGTCACAAATAACTTTTTCAGGTCAGCCTCTGTCCACTTCAGCCCTTCAGTATCCTTTATGAGTTGATCACAATAATACTGGTTACCTTACAAGGGAACTGTGGGGTTATGGAGGTAGCGTATATGAAGGACTGCAAATTGCCTTTCTCTTCCCAACCCTATTTTAAGTGGTAGGAATTCTAATGCATCTGAAGGGAAAAGACAGAAGTAATCGAAGAAGAAAACTTATCACTGAAAGTTCAGCCTAACTTCTTCCAGGGTTCACAGCTATTTCAAATGACAGATCATGGGCCTTTGCTTCCCTCACATTTTAAAAATTATTATACCCACTTTCCCCCGCTGCTGCCTTATTAACAAAGGCTATTTTTAATTACGCATGTAAAGACAGAAATGACTCCCCCCCCCCAATTAAATAGAATTTAACATTTCTCTGCCATAGCAACTTAGGATGGTGCTAGAATCAGGGGGAGTTCCCACTCCCTCCTTCCACTCAGCCCCAAAGACGCATCTGTTGTTTTGTGCTCACCTGGATACTGCTGAGTGCTGCCACACCCATGTAGAGAAAGATGCCGTACAAAACAGGCATCGGAATAAACTGGGGTGGGGTGGGGTGGGGAGAGAGAAAGTATAAGCATTACCCCAAATGACCTTGTTAGACAATATTTTACAAACCATCGCTATCCGAATCAGCATATTCCATGGTTACAGGGAATTTTGGTGGTCTCCCATGGCTCCAGCCAGAGATCCAGATAAGAGAATATATTCTTGAACCCAATGCACAAACAAATCCAAAGGCTCTGCCCCCACCCCACCCCCTTCCACTTCCCACTTGTTCTGCTTCTTCTAAACCCATATAATGCAGCATTCAAGGTCATCCCCACTCAGGAGCTTTCAAGACAGCAAAGTCACCTGGGATTCAAGTGACCCCACCTTCAATAAGAAAATATATGTTTCTAATATGATAAATGTGTGCTAATATTTGCTTACAACAGCTGCGGGCACCATTTAGCTGCAGAAAATGAAGACAGACTTCTGCCAAGGACCCGAAGATCTCTGCAGACACGGCCCAAGGCAAAGTGGTTCATTCCAGCGCTTGCAATTGTTAGGGAAACTACTAAGAGACTTGAGTTACCTTGAGTACAGGGGCCAAGAACACAGACAGCCCTGTGAGGATGAAGACCACCAGTCCTGTCACCCTCTGTTCCCTGCAAGCAAGAGCCATTCTGAATTAGAGCATTGCATTTCAGTGGGCAACCCTCCCTGCCATGCCCACCCACCTCCTACAGTGGCAGTGGGTAAATGGGTACTCGCCAGGCACCGAATTGTTGAGGAGAAAGAGGGGAATTTAAAGAGAACAAATGTGCAAAATCCGCATTGCTTAGGGGAAAAAAACCAGCCCTTGGCCAAGATAGTACCTGATTCCAAGGAACTTGGGCTGCTCCCCTGGAGCAGAAGTGACACTCTCTTTCTTCAGGCTGTCCATGTGGGCCAGGGAAATGACGGTGGCTGACACGTACCAGGGCAAGCCCAGGAGAGAGGTAAGAATCATCAGAAGGGAAACACATAAGAAGTCTAGATGGAATCCTGCCCCTTTCTGCAAAAGGAAAGCAAACGGAGCACTCAGAGACACCGGCTGTGCTTGGGAGGCCTTACATAGTGCTTCTCATCTGGTGGAGCCAATTAACAGCTTCATCTATTCCATTAGTGGCGTGCTTTTCATCATTTATGTGTATTTTACCTGTTAGTTATGTTGATACACTGCTTCTTTCCCTCACACACTGCTTCCTCCTCATTTGACCCTTGTAGCATAGCCGGGGCAGGAAGGACAGAGAATCAGAATCTCCCAGGTCAGAACGAGATTTTAGAAGATCAGGACGACATGAAGAACCTTTGAATTGAGAAACATTCCTTCTCTCTCTCTGGGCGTTTATACACGACCCCTAAGCTCCGCTGCAAATGGCTCCCAGCTCCGGAGCTTAAAAATGTTTCCCCACCAGCTCTGGAGCTAACAGAAAATTAAGTGCGACCCCGCCCACCTAAGCGCGACCCAGCGCAGCTTTCAAGTACCTGCTCTGGGAGAATGAAAAATTTTGATGCGGAGAGTGCCGGGCTCTCCTCGCTTCTTTTTGTTGTTGTTTTTTTGCCTCCCACCCCTTTAAGAGGAACCAGGAAGTGACCGGGGCTTGGAGCAACTTCCACCGGCACCGGAGGTAAGGCTTTATTCTTTTGTCCCTTTTTAAGGCTTTTTTTTCCTCCCTCCCCTCACGCACACAGAAGCAAGGAAGTGCGGAGTGGTGGGGAGGAAGGAAGAGCAACGGACCCCCAAGATCTCTGGCCCGAATTTAAGGGGCCAGCGGATCTTAGGGGTTGTGTGAAAAGGCCCTCTCTCTCTCTCTCTCTCTCTCTTTCTCTCTCTAACATACTGTACATTTTAATGTACAGTGTATTAGAGAGATTAGAGAGTATATTAGAGAGTACAGTATAATATACACTCTATTAGATAATACAATATAATATACGGTAATACATTTTATTTGGCAAAACTCTCAGCCCAGCCAACTTTTTTCCAAGAGCACAATGCATCAATTCAGCCATTAAAAGACAAAAGTCTAACATGTGCATACAATGTAGGTGCTTGTCTAGAATATAAATTCTAGTATGAAACCAAGTGCTCTCATTAGGACACCAGTTTTTTCCAAGGGTTTCAGATTTAAAATCATTTATGGGTTTGAATGTTTTGGTTCTGCAATCTAGTAATAGGTCTACTCCTTAGAAGAATATAAACACTGGATAAGTCATGTTGTATACATCAGCACTGTCACAACTGGAGAACAAGACTGTGAGATAAATAGAGCAAATGACACAGTGACAGGCAGCCTAAAAATATGCTCACTTGGTGGAAATGACCTGACTCGGTTTACAAAAGACTATGAAAATAGTTCGGAGATTGTGTTCCATATTGGTATAAAGGTGCTTTCCATCAGTCAATTATTCTACCTATGATTATGAACACTTTGAGATTCCGCACCAGAGTTTAAAATGTAATTGTTATCATCTCAATCCCATTTTGCTCTGCCTCCACCCTTACAACTGTACTTGAAGTGTCTAAAGAAATAGCTTGTGAGCCAAAAAAACTCACACCAAGACACATTTGCTGCTCTTAAAGGGTAAAAAGAGTGCCAGAAGGATACATTAATAGCTGAAAAACCTCCAGAAATGGTCCATGTAAAACACAACCTCATGGCTGGGACCTGTCACAGCCAAAGTGAGGAGGGACCCAATGATCTCTCGCTGACAGTAGGAGAGGGCCGAAAAGACATCTTAGGGGTGCGACAAAATTAACACCACTATCCCTTTGAAACTTCAGGCATTTGCCACTCTGAAAACCTTTTAAAGACAGCATAAAGAAGGCCTCTGTTTTGATACACGCATCTCTTTCTACCCCACACCAGGGAACAGACTCATAACATTGGCAGAACGAGCTGAACACGAAGCAGGCCCAAGCAGAGGTGTTTTCTCTCGCACTGGTGTTTCCCTGGGCTTATCCATGATCTGCGGAAGCACAGGCTCACTTCCCCATAGGCTTTCGGGCTCTGTATATGCCAATTCACTGAACCAATGGAAACCTTCCTTGGGAAGTTTCTCAGCTATGAGCGGAGACTGGAATGGGAGGAGGAGGAGGAGGAGAAGAAGCTGGCTAGGTGAGCTCCAGCACGAATCACAGGCCAAGCCACAGAGAAATGCAAGGCCCTTCCTCCCACAACAATCCACCCAGAGGAACCTGTTCTCCCTAGCTGAGCAGATATGCACACACACTTCCATTGGACTTTCAGGCGTTACGTTCTGGCTCTGCAGGTCAGGAACACCTACAGAAGAAGGACTGTAACATAATAGCTGTGGAAACTTCTCTGCCTGCGGACTCTATCAACGAACTGCAGAGCGGGAAGGGACCCCCCCCCCCATGGATCATGGAGTTCAGCACCTGTGAAGGAGGAACATTTGGGGTATCAAACTCCCAACATCTGGCTCCCTGCAGCCAGATTTATAAACCACTGCACTATCCAGCAGTTCTACCTCTTTTTCTATATGCCTTCATTTGGGTTAGAGACAGTAACTTGGTAGCCTGCAATCAGGAATGGGGGTCTTGATCGATCTAGGATGCGGACAACCCAGTCTTGTTGCAGCACCCAACATTGGAAAAACAGATGGAAAGCAAACAAATATGCTTTGCCTCTTCCATTTTTTCCAACCTGGATAATCGTAGTCACTCAGGGAAAGGAAGCCCCTGTCGTTGCTTGAACGAGAGCAGCACAGCCAGTGGAATGAGTCACCCACACAGAATCTGCTTTAAAGCAGGTCTTTGGATTGCATCGCCATCTGATGCTGAGAGACACCGTGCAATGACATCATGTGGGAGGGAAGCCCTGCGTTGGAGAAAATGCCATGTGCTCCCCAGCCCGGGACTGACCTTCAGCTTATACTCCTTGCGGTTAAGAATAACCGCTGTGATTTGCTGGTCCATGAAGACGAGAATGATGACCAAAACGGCAGGCACTGACGCAGCCAAGCAGATCCACCAGCTGTTCGCTCCAAAGGGAAACACAAACCAGCCTCGTGCAGGATTTGTCGGCTGCAGTGAGAAGGGTGAGAATTTAGCTGATCAAAGGCAGCCAAGAGTTTTCAACAAAAGATTCGGGGTGTGTGTGTGTGTGGGGGGGACTTCACTTCCTTCTGAGAGGTATTTTCAAGGTAATCTCTGCACATCATCTCATGATCTAACCAAAAAGGAAGAAGTCTCGCAGACAGGGCTCAGAGGTGTGGGCCTCCAACTGAATAAATCACAGATGGATTTGTTCCCACTGCTTCTTGAAATGATTTTATGGATGCTGTTTAGGGGATATATCTAGAGGATCCCCACACACACACACACACCCATGACTGTATGGGGAATTCACCTGTACACATCTGGTTATATCAAGTTTTCAAAAACTGAACTGTTTTATAAATACATTAATTTTGCATTAATTTTATATAAAATTTAGTTATACATACATATTATATAGCAGCATGTATCTGTGTGATATTTGTGTGTGTGTGTGTGTGTGTGTGTGTGTGTGTGTGTGTGTGTGTGTGTGTGTGATGTGTGATGTGTGATGTGCCAAAAAAACTATTATGACTTATGGTGACATTAGTAAGGTTTCTAAGGTATGTGAAATGTTTTAAACAGTAGCTTATCTGTTCTACCCCAACCCAACCCAAGAGATTTTTGTGTCCAAGCATGGATTTGAATTCTCATCACCTGAGTTGTAGTTTGACACTTATTACATTACATTAAATTATACTAAATAAAGATACGATATTCACATTATCCACCATATACAGTAGGCTGAACTAAATCAGGAAGGCTTGCAGACATAGGTTTGTCTTCAGCATATGCTAAAAATTATAAATGATTATAGCATATTATGGGGGACAAATAGTGCATCTGCTAAGCTAAATGTTCTGCTTTGAACAAATGTGATGCAGATTGCGCACCCCAGTTGCTCGTGACTCCTTTAAGAGGGCCTCCCTAGAAGATGCCCTCAGGGACCAGGCATATAAGTCTGCAGATACTCTGTCAGACAACCAGATTCCTACATTGTTTAGAATTTAAAATTGGGGGGGGAAAGGCAAATCTAGTACAGTAACAAAGCAAAAGCAAAAAGCCAAGTGTGCTGCTTATATTCTACCCCATAGTGATTAAAACACTATATAAATTGTAAACTCTGGGTGGTTTATAATTTAATTATGCAGGCTACACATTGCCCCACCCCCTAGGAGCTGGATACTTGAAAGGATGGAAGGCTGAGTCAACCTTGAGCCAGCTATCTGAGACCGAATCCTAGATCGTAATCATAAGCACAGTTCTGGCTGCAATACGACGGTTTAACCACTGCAGCACAAGGCTGCACATTGACGGCCCGTATAATTCTTGCATCATTGTTTATAAAGTGTTCTGCTTATATACTGCCCCATACCACGTCAAGTAGTCCCTGGGTGGTTTACAGTTTTTAATTACAGTATGCAGGCTACACATTGGCCCCCACCCCCAGCAAGCTGGGTACTCATTTTACCATCCTCAGAAGGATGGAAGGCTGAGTCAACCATGAGCCTGCTACCTGAGATTGAACCCCAGGTTGTGAGCACAGTTTTACCTGCAGTACAGGCATTTAACCACTGCGCCAGGGGGCTCCTAAACAATGTAATGTTGGCAGGCTATCGAAAATTTTCTGCAGCGCCTGCAGCTTGCAGACTAACTTTAAGGCCAACTCCACATGGAGCAGATGGCAACAGTTTAACCCAAACGTTGCCAATGTTTGAACCCCTATGGCCAGCCATTCCAGTCCAAGCAGAGCCAAAACTGATGGCAGGCTCTCTGATCCTCTGCGATCACCTGGGCCTCTCACAACAGAAATTGATCCAGAAGTATCCTCACAGCATGCACTTGCTCTGAAACATCTGAAAAGAACAAGTGCTGCTCCATACAGAATAAGTAGTCTGTTTCCTAAAGCCACACATTAAATTATACTTTGGCCAGAGTTCAGCGTCAGTTTATTGCCCCAATCCAAAAAATCCACTGCACCCAGATGCTGACGTAGGATTGACACATCCATGCCTGTTCGAGAAGTGAGTGAAGATAGTCCTTGCAAAAGAGATGACTGTTGCCAGGGAGTTTGTGCAGATCAGGGGTATCCAAACTTTTTGCAAGAAGTGTGGAGGCCGACCATTCAGCCACATATGGGCCCTGGGACGGACTTTGCACAAGCCTCTAGGACAGGCATGTCCAAACTTTGGTCCCCAAGATGTTTTGGACCGCAACTCCCACAGTTCTTTGCCATTGGCAATCTAAGGTTAGAATTCTGGGAGTTGCAGTCCAAAACATCAGGAGTTTGGACTTCTGTTTGGACATGCCTGCTCTAGGACATGCAAGGAGGCAGGAAGGATGCTGCAGCAATGAAGCCAAGGGCGGGTAGGCTGGGCAGGTAGATGGGCGGATGGCGGAGGCAGGGAGGGCAGGCAAACCGTAAAACTGTAAGCTGACATCTCCATCCAGTATGGGGATAGGCCAGCTGGTGGAGATGTATGACAGGCTGAGCTGGCAGGGAGAAAAGGCTGTGGGCCACTCAAAATTTGAAAACGGGCCACATTTGCCCCCCGGGCCTAACTTTGGATATGCCTGGTGTAGATGGTAAACAGCATGGGGGAAAATATGGTATCTTGCAATAATAGCATCCTATTTATTTCTCTCTCTCTCTCTCTCTCTCTCTCTCTCTCTCTCTCTCTCTCTCTCTCTCTCTCTCTCTCTCTCTCCAACATGTTCCCCTCTCCGCAAAGCTCATTCAGGAGGCCTTAACCTAGACTGAACCAATCCAGGCCTTAACCTAGATTGAAAATTGTTTGGCGGTACTCAACAGGTTGCAACAGGCTTAAGCGTGGGTTGCAAGGCTCAGGCAGTCCATCTCCACCTCCCAAATACGGTTGAGTCAGAAGGCTTCTCTGAAGTCTCAGCATCTCAGAAAGAGAGTTAATTATCATGATTATCCCATTGCTGCCAAGGGATGCTGTTTGTGCGGCATTTAATTAGAATAATCTTTTGGCAAGCCAGATGGAGAAACACCAGGTGCCATTGACTGCAGGGGCATAAGAGGTTCTTTAGACAACTCTCCCTTACTTCAGCCTGCCTGTGGACCTCTTTGTACCACCTCTTATGTGGGACCTGGCATTTCACCCACCTTGGCCAATAATCATCCCTGTTCCCTGTTCTGAAGAGAAGAGCCACGGGCTTCTCTGCTTCTCTTTTGGCTGGCAGAGAGTGCTGTTCTCACTGGAGCCTCTGTTAATCCTCCCCACACCCAGGCTTGGGGCAGGGTTGCTGCTCAAGCCAGGACTGGAGCCACCGGTTGGCTCCTCTTCTTCCACAAATTGCACCCTCAGCAGTAGAACCATGACACGGCTGGCTGGCTTGGGCCTAGGTACTATGGTAGTAGCCAGTCTAGATCAAGAAGCCCTGTAGGCCTAAAAAGCCCTTTTTGGTAATCAAGAGCTGCTCCAGAAGAGCTGGGGGGGGGCAAGGCAGATGAGACTGCTAACCCAGCTCTCTGGTCAGGTTTGTTTGTTTGATTAACTTCTATACCACACCATCTAACAAGGAGTAGGGCCTTCTCAGCGGTTGCTCCCCAGTTATGGAACCATCTACCCCATGAAATTCGGCTGGCACCCTCGCTTCAATTTTAAAAAAAAAAACTATTGAAAACCTGGTTGTATAAAATGGCCTTTCCTGATTTCTCAAACATCCAGTAAGACACTATTAGATATTTCGGTTATCTTCATTCCTTTTTTGATCTTTATCAGTCCTCGGGGCATTTTTATCTTCATTTTATCTTCATTTTGATATTGTTGTTGATTCCGCTATATTTTATTTTAAGGGCTGCGCAGAGGAGGGGGAGGGTTAGTTTGTCATGTTAAGACACCCTTGCGCGCCCACCCAGAGTAGCCCTAGGGCAGATGGGCATGAAGCTGAGAGAAGCCTCAAATAAATAAATTAAATAAAAAACCAACCCAGCAGCTCTGCTTCTGGGAAACAGTGTACAAACTGATAATAAACCATATACAAGAATATAAGGACACATAGATAACATAAAACTAGAAAATACAAAACCGCAAAGATAAAAAAACATAATTAAACCAATGATAAATTATCAATATAAATAATCGGTAATAAGAGAAGTCAAGAGCAGAGGAGGGAATTAATGCAACGATAAGCATATACTAAGGTGTCAAAGAAGATCAGAAACCAGAAAAAGGTTGGGAAAACTACTGTTTTTCAAGAGGCAGGATGATTCAGGGAAGCTATTTTCCAGAAATTTCCTGTGAGAAGGAATTAGAGGAAACTTATAGAAACAAACTTACAGCAGGAAGCCAGTGATGGTTTTTGTTTGTTTGTTTTTTTTTTGCTTTGGGTCTCTCCCCCCCCCAGTGTCATGGCTTTCCCAGAGAATCCTGGGAACTGTAGTCTGCTACAGGACCTGAGATGCTTCCAACTGGTCTCCTCAACAGAAACACAGTTCCTGGGATCCCTCAGGAAATGGGAATGGCTGTCCATCCAGTCTAAAGCTGCAGTCTCATTCATATTTAACTGGTAAGTCTCAGAGAAAGCTGTGGGAACACATTCTGAGCCAACCTAGGTAGCATTGGGATGCAGTGTTATATATGGTTCTTCACGACTTATTATCCTGCCATTGGAATGGACTAGAACTGGATGTGGCTCATGGTAACTGTGGCCTGTTCTGTATATGTAGTGATGGATTATTGCCTGCAGACAAATGCTGTAATTTATGTAACTTACAGCGCGAGATAAACCCATAATGATATCTGCATTTTAAAAAAGGAAAGGAAAGGAACGGGTTTCCTTTTAATCCAAGTGAAGCGACTTAGTGAAGAGAGTGCAAACCTGACACTCACTAAAGGCACATCATGGGTGGGGTTGCCAGATCATAACTCACCAATGCGTACAAAGTTTGCAGTTCCCAGGTTGCAGCAGTAGCTTCTCTTAACCATGTTTTCTCACTTTTCTCATGGAGAAAGCACAGAACAGATTCAAATACTTTCTGCCGAGCCCAGGGACTGCATATGTGATGGGATGGGACAGGACATGCTCAGTATGAATTACTGGTAACTCTTAAGAAATCAGAGCTCCCATCATCCATGGTCACCCCATCTTCCAAAGCCAGAAGGACAGTATCTGTTGTAGCAGGGGCCCAATAAGTTAAGAAAGAGTGCACTTTCATCTTGAACACAGGAAACAGGTCAGCAGTTAAGCCAAGCTGTTCCACATGCATACCTTGAAGGAAATGAGAACAAAATTGCTTCTATCCATTCCAGAGAGGCTCTTCACTTGTGGCACTTTTTCCAAATGTGGGAAGACCAACTGCTTAATTTGAGGTTCAATTTCTGAAAAGATTAAATCCCCCCCCCTTTTGCAACCTCTGCGTATCTATCGCCCTTGTGCCTGGTTCTGACAGACTCACCTTGAACTGGTTTGGCACAATGAGCTTTGGGGTCTCTAATCCAAGGGCCGCATCAATTCCACAGAAGGTAAGGATAGCCAGGATAATGGAGAAATCCCCCACCAGCCTCCTCAGCTAAGAAGCCAAAACAAAGAAACACAAACAAAAAAGGTGTGCGATTAACCAAAGCATTCAGGGACAAATACATGCTGTTAATGGTAGGATGCCTCTCCATTTGAATTAAGTCATAGAAAGGGAAGGATGATAAAAACACTTTACTACAGTCTAAAGTGCCTTCCTTCTTTGCTGTCAATTATGCCACCAAATCACACTTCCTGTAGACCTGTGGATGTGTGGGCCCATGGGACAGAGGGAATGGTGGTCTTTAGAAAATCTAGGGGGATTTATGGTGAATATGATTTACTGCATTCGGTAGGGTTTACTTGGTCAGCAAACACATATAATGTGGCTCTTGAAGAAAATAGAAAGGCGTGACAGCCACAGTAAAATAAGATGTATGTAGTAGAGAAGAGGGCAAACAGAATGGAACGTTTCCTTACCATCTGAGGCTGCAATGGTGGGCCTCTTCACTATTTAATGATGGCGCCTAAGAGGTGACCTGATGGAAGTTTATAAAATCATACACGGTGTGGAGAAAGTAGATAAGGAAAAACTGTTTTCCCTCTCGCACAACACTGGAACTAGGGGGCACTCCATGAAACTTTTGGTTGCTAGATCTCAAACAAATAAGAGAAAGTAGGGGATCACTGGTCTGTGGAACTCCCTGCCAGAAGAAGTGATGACAGCTGTCAGCCTTGACAGCTTTAAGAAAGGATGAGACAAGTTCATGGAGAACAAGGGTATCAATGGCTATCATTATGAATGCCTAAGGACCACCTCCAGAGAGAGAGGCAGGATATCTCTCAAAGCCAATTGCATGGAATCGTAAGCTGGTGAAGACATCTGCTTGGGAGTACCCTGAAGCCAATGGTGAGCCACTGTGAGAGACAGAATGGTGGACTGGATGGACCATGGCCTGTTCCAGCAAGGCTGTTCTTATGTTCTTATGTACCCTGAGGGAGCATGGCGGCACTCTTTACTTTTTGTGATTCTAGTGTGTGTTATTCAGGAGGGGTTAAAATATATGTCAGAGAAGGCCGTGGGCAAAGAGGGAAGAAAATGCTTCAACACAAATCAGCATCTATCCATCAAGCAAAGGACAAGGCAGTCCACCCTCAACTCTGATACTTGCCCATGGACCACAAGGGCAGACATCCCCACCACCATCACCACAACCCCAAAAGTGGAAGGAAGGTTGTACAAACAGACACTGGAAGTTGGGTTGGGGGCTGTAGTCTGCCACTGCTCGGCAACACTTTTTGTGCTGAGAGTGAGGGAAGAAAGGCATTTGTGCCTTTCCCTGGAAACATTCCACATTCTGAGAGACACCATTCTTCTACCCAGAACCCAATCTCTGTTTTAATTATGTTGTAAACTGCCCAGAGTAGCCCTTGGGCTAGGTGGCTGTGGCATATAAGTCAATTAATTAAATAAATAAATTGTGCAAGTTATCTGGACTAGAGAGGGCAGGATGGCTGCCATCTGCATTCTTTGACTAAAGATGGGGAAGGTTGCGTGAAACACAAAGGATAGGTTTTAATAAGAACAGCCGCAGCATTGGGACTTCTGACAAAGACGCACAATTATAAGTCACAGACACACCCTAGTATTTGAAACAGCAATAATGTTAAACATTAGTGGCCAGCTGCTTTTTTGGCCCAATATACAGTGTTTGGTTTAACATTTAAGGCATCAAAGAATAGCCCGGGCAAACGGCACAGCCCCAGGGTGCCTTCAGATGTAGGGGAATGGTAAACCACTGGGGAGTACTCTGTTCTTAGAAAACTCCAGCAAAGGATGTTCAAATTGACTTACAGGCATGTGATTATTGTTACTAATAGGATAAAATATACTAAATTAGCTAAATGGTTCATTTATAAAATATAGCCTGACGGGACTTGAGGAGGGAAAGAAGAAAGAAAACCAGGAAGAATTGGTATATGTGTACGTGTGCTTTACTTTTCCTCGCTTTGTTTACTTTCTCTTGTTCACCTCCATCTCTTGAAAATGCTCACGTTTCTATCATGTAGATATGGACAGTGGTTAATTATGCTAAGCAACAGGGGTTTCAGTCACTGTGGCATAAGGAATGAGTTAAAGTAGCAAATTATTGTTATTTTTGTTGTTGTTGTTGTCACATGAAAAGCATAACCAGTCTCCCATGTTTTTAATACTTGTGTAAAAGAGAAAAGTTCATCTACTGCTTCCTGAGACACCTGCTTCCTCACAAAAATTAAAAGGTGTAAGAATCCTGCCCTCCTTCACATGTTGTCATTTTAGCTCCTGGAACAGATTGTGAGGTGATTTCTTATACCAGCCATGTGGCTCCTGAGGATAAGGATAAGAAGCTGGCAGAGACGTTTACTGCAAAACTTATTATTATTATTATTATTATTATTATTATTATTATTATTATTATTATTATTATTATTATTATTATTATTATTATTATTATTATTATTATTATTATTGCAGTTTATGACCAAGCACCCGGATGGCCCAAGAGGAGAAGAGGGGGAGCTACTCACAGCAGTGGGGAAGTACCGGCTTGATTTAAAGTTCTTCAACACCATCGAGCAGAGAAACGTCCCCAGGAACAGAATGAAAGACATGAAAGTAACGTCAGGCACGTAGTTGCAGCTGTTGCCCACGAGGTGGCCTCCTAGCCGCACGCACTGCTCCTTGGTCAGCAGGGACCAGTTGCCGGGTTCCAGATCTGGTTGCTGCGGAGAAAGGGAAAAGGTCAGGTAATTAAGCAAAACAACAACAACAACAACAACAGCAGCAGCAGCAGCAGCAGCAGCAACGCGCTGCCCGCCTTTGGGAAAGGGAGCAGCAGGCAAGCACTTGTCGCAGAAGGAACGCCATTAGGTAAAAGGCGGCGAGCAGATGAAAGGGATCCAGGGAGGCTGTAAGCCTCGTTCTTTTTAATGAGCCTTAGAAGCCTGAGCTAATGATGGCGGGAGAATGCTCATCTCTCGCATTATTTGCTGCCTTTCTTCCTTCTCTGGAAGAGCTCTCTCTCTCCTCCGAAATAAGCTGGGTGCGAAGGAGAGGCATCTCAGGCCCCTCGGGGAAGAGAAGGGGCGTCCCCCAGAGCTCAATGAGGGCAGGGTGGTTTTCTCCCCTCTTGGGTCCTGCTAGGAACGGTGGAAGGCAGCCGGAAAAGAGGAAGACTAAATACAAGATGGATTGACTGGCTAAAGGAAGCCAGCAGGGTTGAGTTTGCAAAAGCAGAGGTGAGCAGCTGAGATGACGTTTTGGAGGTTACTTATTCCTAGGCTCTCCATAAGTTGGAGGCAATTAGATGACATTTAACAACAATGACAACAATGATGATGACAGCAATAACTAACATAAGAACACAAGAAGAACCCGGCTGGATCAGGCCAAGGGCCCATCTAGTCCAACTTCCTGGATCTTACAGCGGCCCCACCCAATGCCTCTGGAAGCACATGAGACAACTATCTGTTTCCTGGTACCACTCCCCTACAGCTGGCATTTTGAGATAACCCTCCTTTTAAGCCTGGAGATAATACGCATCCCCTCTGATGGACATTTCCTTCAGAAATCTGTCCAATCTCCCTTTAAAGGCATCTAGGCCAGATGCTATCACCACATCCTGCATCAAGGAGTTCCACAGATAACAGGATTCTTGATGCCCAGGCACTACAATCAGGGTGGGTTAGGGCAAAGGGGCTGTGCACCTGTTCCAGCAGGCTGATCCTCCCCCCCCACCCCCATGCCAGGCTCAACCTGTGCTGGCAACCTGCCTTCACAAAGAGCTGAACATTTATTTCACTTTTTCGCATGCAATGGGATTAAAAAGCAGCGGTTGTGTTTTCTTCGGGGATTAGGAACCACTAGTTTAAGAATTGCTGGGAGTGATCTTCTGTCATTGGTGAGACTGTAATGGTTGGTGATATTGTGTGAATTAAAGGTTAAAGGGGTTTGTTCGTTCTGCGGGGGATAGAGTGGGTTCACACAAACACATACAGTACGCACAGAGACAACTGAATATAATAGCTGATAACTCGAGGCAATCAAACCATCCCGTCGATGATATGGGGAAAGAAACAAGCTTTCTAAAGGGTGCAGAGTTCTTGGCTCTGCTTGGGTCACAGAGACCTGTGGGCCTTTGGTACTTGTTTTCTTCTTTCATACACACATCTTTACCAATAAGAACTGTTACATTTCTCACCTTTCCAAAAGTGCTGAGATCCGAGGACAGTGTTTTGTTCATAAGGGATACATTGCCTGCAAGTAACCATAAACCCAAGGCATTAGTTCTTGGCCTTGACAACAGGCCAGGTCTACAAGGTAACAAGAAGGACCAGATTTATATTAGAGAGTTTCAAATGTTACTTTTTAAAAACACATTTTGTCAGGCAATTTGATTGTTTTTATGTTATCTTTTCAGTCCTAAGATCTGATTAAAAAGAAGAGAAAGAGGTAATGGAACAAGGGACGCCTCCCGGTTACCTCTCCAGCATCATAATAGCTCAAGACAATGGATTGCTTTTCAGTCAATGAGTAACAGAAAGAATTACAGGATGCCCTGCACACTGGTTAAATGCCTGTACTGCTGCTAAAACTGTGCTCACAACCTGGGGTTCAATCCCAGGTAACAGGCTCATGGTTGACTCAGCCTGCCATCCTTCCGCAGTAGGTAAAATGAGTACCCAGCTTGCTGGCGGGGGCAATGTGTAGCCTGCAGACTGTAATTAAAACTGTAAACCACCCAGAGACTACTCGAAGTGGTATGGGGCGGTATATAAGCAAAACACTTTGCTTTTTTTAAAAAAAATGAACTTTCAAAGATCCGTGCCTGGCAAGGAAAGAGAGAGAACACTTTTAGTCAGACTCTAACATACAAAGAAGCAGAAGGTTTTCTTCCTAATTCAGTGAAGATGGGGAGGGTGGTAGCTGGCCAGTTCTTAGTCATAAATATAATTGCATGCCAAACACGGATTACCACCCCCACTCCCCTCAGTGTTAACAATGCAAAAAAGAACATCAAACAGTAGCACATAATAAAAAGGGCCCACAGGATGTATGCGAGAGGGTGTGCTCTTCCTGGAGTACAGTATTACTGTACAGCCACACCTACTAACTAACTGTATTCCATGGGCTTCTCTTTTTATTTGGATAACATTGTCTCTCCAGAAGCAAAGCTGGCCCAGGGGGTGATTGCAAGACAGAGAAGTCTTTGGGCGTTTATACACGACCCCTAAACTCCAGGGCAAATGGCTCCCAGCTCCGGAGCTTAAAAATGTTTACCCACCAGCTCTGGAGTTAACAGGAAATTAAGTGCGACCCCGCCCATTTTAGCGCGTCCCAACACAGCTTTCAGGTACCTGCTCTTTGGAGGTGAAAATTATTTGATCCAGTGTAACGATAGTGAGTGCAGGGCTCTCCTTGGTTCTGTTTGTTGTTTTTTGGCTCCCGCCCCTTTAAGAGCTACTTTTACAGAGACGAGAGGCAGAACAAGGTGAGTGGCATGCTTTTCTTTCTCTTTTTCTCCCTCCCCTCACGCAGCCAGCAACCAGGAAGTGCGGAGGGGGGTGGGGGCAGAGGAAGAGCGACGAACCCCTAAGATCTCTGGTCCGAATTTAAGTGGCCAGCGGATCTTAGGGGATCTTAGGGGTCGTGTAAAAAGGCCCTTTGTTGATGAAGGTGGACAGTTAATTGACTGCACCTGAACACAAAGTCCTAAACACCCCCCGCCCAAAACAATTAGCATATTCTGACGGAATTGGGTCAGACTAGGCAAAGGCCCTGCTTCTCCTTGTTGCTGGTTTCAGATTCCAGTAGGGTCTGTGAAGATTCTCAGTCATCCAGGTGAGTTTATCTGGAAGTTGAGTCATGGCTACTGGACTTCTTTTTTCAGAGATAGAAACTTTTCACTGTTCATCCAAACAGCTTCATCGGTCTGAATACAGCTAGTGCAAATCCTCCATCTTATAGGCAGCTTTGACCTCTTGTCACCCTGGCCTGAATTAGGCTCATAAAATGAACAGTGGCCTAAATAGGCTCGTTAGGGAGACAATAGTATCCTTAGCTTTAAGGTGAAGCATGGCCTAAGGTGCTGAAACCTATCAAGAATGGGTCGTTAGCTGTGGCCTTGGTGGTGGTGAAGGGTTTTTGATTTGCCTGGGGACTTTGGAAACCACAGCCTGATAAGTAGCAGATTGACTATGCCGGAGCCCACCACCTCTGTTGAGGGAGGGGTTTTCAATGCTCACATGAATGGCCTCCCTTACTCCTCTTTCAGTAGGGTATCTGGGAGCCCCTTAAAACCCTGGCAGTGAGATTGAATGAGGCTGCACAGATCGACACAGCTAAAAGGGACTGTGGCAAGAACAGCCCATCTTCTTTAGGTAGAGAAAGCACGAAGATGACCTGCTGCCCTCCTGCTTCAGGGGGCTCCAACCTTCAGAAAGAAGGTAGGTGCTGATGTGAGCATCCACCACCTCGCATAGATTGCAGCCTAGGTGGGCTGCAGCAGAATCAGGACCACACCCCGCAGGCATATTTGAGAACCACTCCTGCCCACTTTGAGGACCTTTGAATCTCTTTACCTTTCCCCGCATAATTGACTCTTAGTAGTTATGTTCCCCAGCACGCGGATGGGTGCCTAATGGCCGGGCAAAAGGGCAGCAATTTTGAAAGGTTCTTGTTTGTTGTGCATTTGGAGAGTTTTGCTGTTCTTGGAACTTTATTGCACTGTTTTTACACTGAAGTGTTCCTATGATATTGGGGACCTCAAAGGGGAAGGCAGGCTGAATATATGAGAATGAATAATCAACATTGTAAATTAATTATTAATTGCAATTATTAATTTTTTATTAATTACAATTATTAATTACAAACTAATTATTCATTACAGCACTCACAAGGGCCTCCAGATAGTTGAGGCCAGCCCCCCCCATCCCATCAGTATGGAGAATTCGCCTTACCTCTCTCTGACATGTGGCAGGTGCAACTGTACAAGGTGACATCCCCGATCTTGTAGTTCCAGTTGACTGGGTAGTGTTCCACCAGGGACAGCATCTTCTTCACTGCATCATAGATGAAAATGAAGCTGATGAGGGCACAGAAGCCTTCCTCTGTGAAGCGCGTGAAATACTGCACCAAGTAACTGGCTTCTGTTGCCACCAGGATAAGGCCAAAGAAGGCCACCCAGAGGCCAATCCAAAGGCGAAATTCTAAATAATCCAAGCTGTAGTCTCTGGGGAGAAGGAGGAGCAAGAAAAAAATATCTTGAATGGGCTGACCTGGTCAGAAGGCAGCAATCCACAGGATGAGATTGAAGCTTAGGCTGGACAAAAGGCCACCTCCAGGTTGTGTGGCTCCTCCTTGCCCAAGCCCCCTGCCTGGCTCCCAAGCCTCTCCAGCCCCTGATCCCCCAAATCCTAAACACACACACACACCCCCAGCACCTCTGACAGACAAAACTGCATTCCCAGAAGCCAGGAGGGGAGGGTTGTTGCTTGCTGTTTAATAGCAAAACCTGGACGTTCCCCATCCCAGTGGCTGCATTTCACTCCTGTTTCAATTTTCTTGCTGAAAGTTCAGGAGAAGAATTATTACCCCCAACCTAGCCAGTGGAGCAGCTGAATGACCGTCTCCACGTAGCCAGAGAACTTGATACTCTACAGGTTAGAGTGCAGATGTTCCCCTCCACACACACAATCACACACACTTTTTAATGGCTTATCATCTCATAACTTGGTACCCTTGTTGGGCCTGTTGTTGAAAGACAGGAGGTAACAGGCTTGTGCCAGCCATTCAGATGATAATTTCAGGCAGCAGACCACACACAAAAGAATGCATATAGGAAGGAAAGGCTGACCTAGCCTTCCCCAAATCGGCATCTTTTCGACTCTCTTTCCCATCATCCCCAACCCAGAAGCACATACTTACTGATAGGAGGCCTTACGTACTTGCTGAAAGAATACAGGAGTCTCTCAAAAACGAGGACTGGGCCGGTGCTGCTCAGGATGGTAAGAGGCTGGCCAGCAAACAGGCAGAAGAACGCGCCAGCAATCGCAGTGCCCACAAAGCTCTCCAGCACACCCTAAGACATACAAAGAAGCAGGTGGGTGGGATGATGGCCACAGCTAATTGTTACAAGGGAGGATGGGATGGATGGATAGTTGGCGTAGGGTGGCATTCCCTGGCCGTGGTGCCATGAGAACTGCCAGAGCCGGCTGCTTTTCTTCCATCCTGTGCAAGACATGCAGGAAGTGTAAGCGTGGGCTGGAGAGGAGAGGTCATGAGCCCCCCCCCCCCGAGGAGTGCCCTGTGCTCTCAGCAGGGCTCTTGAACAGACCTGCATGTTGTCCGTGGCATCTCCTAGCATTCCTCCAAAGGTGATGGCATTGGTGACTGTGGCCAGGTAGATGTAAAGGATGGCTGAAAAGCACTGGAGGTTGAGGGCGTCATAGAAATCGCTGCAGTACCAAGGGACTTTCCTTTGGATATCCTTTAATAGCCCACCAAAGAGCCTGAAAGGAGACCAAGATTGTGGTTACGCTGGTGTTTGTTTGTTTTTTAATCCATGGTATGTGATTATTTTGGATTCCATTTCTCCTTTTAAATCTGCAACCTCAGATAGAGCAGCACTGAGGAGAAAGCAAATCAAGTGATTTCCAAATGGTTTGACGACAAAAGAAATAAGAAGCCCCTTCCTCTTGGAGGCTGAGAGAGGTGGGAGGAAGTAGAACTTGATGTGAAAGCATTTGTCATCAGAGGCTCCTTGATGGACCATCCTGTGCCTACCACCATGGGCCAAGGTCTCTTAAGGACAAGCTCCCCTCCCCTCCATTCCTCTCGCCCCCCCCTTCACCATCCTACTTTTACCGTCCTGTCCTCTTCAGCTCCTCGCTGACATGCTGGTGCCCGTGCCCGTGTGCATGCCGGTCATCCAGGGCAGAGAGGTTCCCATTCGAGTGAGGACTCCATTCACGAAAGTGCATGGACAGCCTGAGAAGACAAGGGACAAACTTCAGGGTAGAGCCGCCTCCGGTGTACAAACAAACAGCCGAGGGTTGATCCTCGGGCGTATTTCCCACTAACCCTCACTGCCACCAGGGCTTCCAACAGCTTCTGCATATTATCAAAAAGCGCACTTGCCCCAGATCCTACTTTCTGCCATAAATCTGCGGAGAAAGGGAGCCATCTTTGTTGGGGTGAGGGATGGGATGGGATAGGTAGAGTGGTGGCAGCCTTGGCCTGTCTCATTCCATGGCTCCCTCTTGGGGGAAAAATGAAGAAGAAAGACAGGGAGAGGCTCTGCTGTGTTCGAACAAGGAACCAGTGATGTTGTCTGGCACGGGGGGGGGAGAAACTAGAGTACCTTGCCCTGTTGTGCTCCTCCTGAAAGGCAGCAGAGCACTGTGATTGCCTGTGTGGGGCTGAAATGAAGCAGAGTTGGCATTTTGAACCTGCAAGATGCGCATAATCTCTTGGATCAAAGAACTGCTCTTTCCCAGCCTCAGGTTACAATGGTTGAAATGTGGGGGGGGGGGGAGAAGCATCATCATGTGCACTAAATGGGATTAATTTATTTTTATTCCCTGCTAGAAACGAGGAGAGTGCATTGGCACAATTAAGGCTAATTCACAAGTTATGCCCCTTTCTTGAGAAACCATCTCTGGCCACGGTGACACATGCCCTAATGACGCCCCGGCTAGACTACTGTAATGCGCTCTTTGTGGGACTACCGATGAAAAGTCTCCTGAAACTTCAACAGGTCAAAATGCAGCAGCCAGGATGCTGACTGGGGCAGGGTACAGAGATCACATTACACCCCTTTTTAAACAGCTCCACTGGCTGCCAATCAGCTATCGGGCACAATTCAAGGTGCTGACCTTGACCTACAAACCAGTGCATGACCTGGCTCCTAGCTACCTCAAAGATCAAATCTCTCTGTATGAATTGGCTCGGGTGTTAAGGTCATCAGGAAAGGTCCTTCTCTCCATCCTACCACCCTCTCAGGTACATCTCGTGGGAATAGGAATAGGTCTTTATTTTGGTCACTGACCAGGCAAAATACATGAAAGAGCCTTGTCGACTGCTGCACCCAGACTCTGGAACTCCCTTCCACTAGAGGCCCAGACTGTCTCATCCCTGTTGTCCTTCCGGAAACAGGAAAAGACCTTTCTCTTCAGGCAAGCTTTCCCTGAATGATGGACTACCTATTATGTGTTTTTATATGAATCTATAGTACTTTGGCCACCTCATGAGGAGAGAGGACTCCTTGGAAAGGTCCCTGATGTTGGGAAAGATTGAAGGCAAAAGGAAAAGAGGACGGCAGAGAATGAGATGGTTGGACGGTGTCATCGATGCAACCAATATGGATTTGACCAAACTCCAGGAGGCAGTAGAAGATAGGAAGGCCTGGCGAGCTCTGGTCCATGGGGTCACTGAAGAGACGGACACGACTGAATGACTGAACAACAAATAGGTTCACATAGACTTTGTCTTTATAACTACTTATAGCCTTGTAGCTTTAATGTAATGTTTATTAATGCTGATGTCCCTCAATTCCTTGTTCTTAATACTTGAACATGTCTTAATTGTACTGGACTGTATATTATCCCTCATTACTGTAAGCCGCCTTGGGTCCTTTTCCAAGGATAAAGGCGGGATAAAAAATACTCTAAAATAAAAATAAAAATGAACAAGTTTCCATTGTCCTTCTACTGCGATCCTGACCATAGAGGCTCTTGCTAGACTAGAAAAGGGGCTTGCAGTAGACAGGAGAAAGTGTCGTATTACTCCGGGCTTTCCCCTCATTGAATTTTCATCAGGTAGACAGCCTCAGGTTCACCAGAACTGACACAGCCTTCTCTCATTCCCAGCTCCTTTCTGTTGGTACCTCTTCTGTGGCGAGGGCAAGCATTTGGGGGGAGAGATGCGGATGGTTGGATCCCATTTGCCTGGAGGCAGGACAGTCAGCTCATCCAGAAACTCATCAATCCCTGCAATGAGGTCTTCAGCACTTTTTGCTTTCCAGGCAACCCTTTGGAAAAGCTGAAAGAGAAGAGAACACGGCACAATCTTCCTTTGGTTGTGCTCTAAATTTTCACTCTGTCCTTTTAAAAACAGGCTACCTGGAACTGATCACAGCAATCCAGATGCAGCCGTACTAATGTAAAAGAGATTAGAACTGTCAGTTCCCATGACCTCCACTCTGTGTTTCTGTAAATGCAGCCCCAAGACTGTATTGGCTTTCTAAGATTACAGTATTGGTTCAGATTCTGCACCAAGGCCCAGGTAGTGCTGGCAAGCCAGATCTCCTCTCTCTGTGCAGGTATTTTGTGTACCTAAATTTATGTTTGTCTGCATGTAATCCAGTGGCTCCCAGCCTTGGGTCCCCAGATGTTCTTGGACTACAAGTCCCAGAAATCCTGGCCAGCATAGCTGATGGTGAAAACTTCTGGGATTTTTAGTCCAAAAATATCAGGGGACCCAAAATTGAGAACCACTTATGTAATCTCATCCTGTTAATGCATGCTGATCTATTTCCTTCAGATCCTAGACCAGTGGTGGCCAACCTTTGGCATTCCTGATGTTTTGGACCACAACTCCCACAGTCCTTTGCCACTGGCAGTATAGGCTTGGAATTATGGGAGTTGTGGTCCAAAACATCTGGATTGCCGATGGTTCACCACCACTAGCCTAGACTGTATCATCTATGATGTTGGTTGTCCCTCCTAGCCTTGCATTATCCACAGGGTAGCTCAAAAAGATATCTTGACATCCCTGAAAGTTATTTAAGAATTGGTTGTTTTGGTACCTCAGGAAATCTAATTGACTTGAACTGAAATCATTCAACTGGAAGCACTGACATCAGAAATGAAAAAGAGAAGTGCAAAACTTCACTCCAGTGTGGGATTTTTTAAAAAACAATGACAACAACAACCATCCACTGCAGAGGGAAGAGTAAACCATGGCAAATCTTGGATTTTGTCACTGCTTCTTCCTGTTCCGAGAAAACAGGAATTTTGAAAGGATCATAGAAAAAGTTCTGCTATCATAAGTGCACCATCAGATGCATTGTGATGAACAGAAAAATAAATGTTCCATGTGGAATATCACAGGCACATATCTTTGAAATAGAAGGCAAGGCGTTGAGGTTTGCACAGAAACATACGGTCATTTTGTTTTCACCAAAATAAACGAATGAACCATAAGTATAGACAGTGAATATATTCAAGAAACAGTCGTCCTGCCCAAACCCAAGAACAGCAAACCATTGCGGCCCACCCCCCCCCCCCCGCCAGCACCCAAACTCACGTCATCTGTCAGGAGTGTAGCCACTGCCCTACCAATTTCGTGGTAGGCCTTCACTTTGGCGCTGGGACCCAGAAGGATGAAGAGGAACCTAGGCAGAGCCACGGAAAGAGTGTGTGTGAGTGTCGCTGCCAATACTGAAGGGGAGCAAGCACTCCTGTTCTTCTTTGGGAGCAAGTGGGGCCCCCAAGGGTGAAATCCAGACCTGGACTAAGGAACCTGTGAAGTTGTTAGGGGCCAGGGGGCCAGGGAGGGAGTCAGGCAGCAGGGCCAGAAGCCTCACTGTTGACTTCGTCAGAATCACCTTTTTAGCTAAAAAAAGTAACTGACCTGATCTTGGCTTTGCTGCCAAGCTGGATCACATCCAGTTAGAACCTGCCTGGCGATCCCTGACTCAACCTTTGTTCTGCCCACTCCTGGCATCTGGAACCTGGCCTTCAACTCTCTTTGAGCTCACCTGCTTCTTCTGTCCTTGCTATTCTTCACCTGCCTCCAGCCTCTTTCCAGCCACATTACCTACGCCTGGCCCTATGGATCATAATAATCCAACTAGACTCCCAGTTGTCTGCATTTATTCAAGAGATGGGCAAGGTCCTGCCCAACATAATTTGCTCATGTCTGTTGCGCATAACCTCAACTTTGCCCTGGTTGACATTTTAGAATAGCATCAAGCATGGCCTTAATAGCCCTGCCAATCATCCTGGTTACATGGAAGTTGCTTGTGATAAGGTGCCAGGATTTAAAGATGGGGACAAATTGAAATATGGATCATATTTTTGATGAATTCGGCTGATGCGTCAAAATGTGTTCGTTGGTCAGCGGAAATTTGTCAATTTGTCAGCCCCGGCAAATCACAAATCATGACAAATCACTGTTTTTTATTTGTTCCCATCTCTAGCCATGATCCCTTAGTGCAGAGTATCTAGTCCTAGAGCAACGGTCTGATAACCCTGCTGCCCTCATGGACTTTCTTCCATGAGTAGCACCAGCTGTCTCAAACTGAATAAGTAAAGTAGGGGAAGGGAGGTTGTAGCCTTTGGCGTGTTTATCCAAATGCTGATAATGGCATTAAATTCTGACCACAGCCAGGTATCTACTGTTCTTTCAGCGCCCTTACAGGAACTGAAATGTTCTGCTGTGAGTTTGCAGGATTATATGACCTGCCTGCTTGCTTGCCTATTCAAAGTCAAAGTCTGCTTGAACTGAGAAGGACACCAATGGTTGATTAGTTCAGACTCCTTTCAAGACAGGGGAACCTCAGCTGAGATGTACCTGAAGGACAGCAGTTTAGTCTCTGCCTAAAAGCTTCCAGTAATGGAGAATCTATTACCTTCCAAGGCAGTGTGCAATGGGTTCTTACTCCCAGGAAGTTCTCCTTAATATTTTGTCAAAACTGCAACTTGTTCAATCTTACATGTGGCACCTCTTCAATCAGAAATCAATTCTCAGTAACCTCTCCTTCAACTTAAACATGCTGCACTCCACATCTACATATATTCCCTGTCTACCTCTAGATGCACATACTCAACAAAAAGCATTATGGGATATATCACTATTGAGCTGATGGAGTGGGTCTCTAGGTTCATTTTAGATACTGGCACCAGGAACCACTTGCTTCTTACCTGCTAGGGAAAGCAACCTCGGTCAAGTTGCCCAGCAGCACCGATTCCCGAAGACGCACAAACGCTACAAAGGGTTTCTCCAGGAAGCTGGCTTCCCCTACAAGAATGTTGGCCACTTCAGTCCCAGATGGAATCTTCTTCCTGAAGGCATTTCGCAGCTGCAGCGAGAGGAAATTCAGGGGTGGTGGCTGAAGGCTCACCAAGCTAGAGCAAGGTGACTGCACAAGCCCTGCAGGATATATGGAGCCTGTCCGTCTCTCTCTCTCTCTCTCTGTCTGTATTGATTTTTATTTATTTATTGCATTTTTATACCATCCATCTGGCAGCGAGGCCACTCTGGCCGGTTATTGGCCTTGCTGTTATCTATCTATCTATCTATCTATCTATCTATCTATCTATCTATCTATCTATCTATCTATCTATCTATCTATCTATATCTATCTAAAATTTGTTTGAATCTTTAATAACACTCCTATATAACAATTATTCTTGGGATTCCCGTGATTCCAAACTTAACCATCTTAAATTATTAGATTGAGATATGAAGCCAAGTACGTGTCTCATTTGGTTATCTATTCATTTTATATAAGGTAGCTACACTTTTACAGCTCAGCATTTCCCCCTTCATCCTACTAAAAAGCACTAAAATAAATGGTAAAGCACCGTGATATAAGTAGACTTTGAGAGAGAGAGAGAGAGAGAGAGAGAGAGAGAGAGAGAGAGAGAGAGAAGCTCCCTCTTCTGTTGCAGTACTGCATTGCATTGTATGAACTGGAAACGGTTGGCTCTGTGATCTTGATCTTGTTTTTTAGAAAAACCATCAGGGATTTTAGGTATTGGTTCAGAGGACTAAAGTAGGAGCTTTTCAAATGAAGGTGGTCCTTCCATTCCCTTTCCTGTAATGGGTGCCAAAAACCCTACAGGTGTTGGTGACTTCTGTTTCTCTGATAGAAAGCAAACCTCCATTTGATAAAACCTGGTCTCATTTTCAGAGTGGATTTCTAAAAGTAGGCATGGCTTTTCAGGCTGGAGTGGAGAGCATCAGAAGAAACCCCTGGGAAAGGAGAGGGGGCACTTCTCTGCCATGGACAGCCACGGCCCAACCACAGAAGACCCTTTGAAATGCTTCACAGAATTTCCCCAAGAGTTGATGTTTTTAAGGAGCACTGCCTACCTGTTCTTTTAGAGGCACCTCTGAGATCTCATCCTTAGGAACTGAGTGGTTCTTAGCTTTGCCTGCAGCAAAAAAAAAAATAAAAGCAAAAACAGGACATTTTTAGCATGCTGTACAGCACCAGCTTCTGTTGGCAGCCCACAAACCTTTACTAATCTTGATTCTGCCTTGTGTTGTGCCTTTGTGACTGTCCATGATTTGATTTGAACCTGGCTCTCCCAAGTTCTAGTCTACCATACCACATTTGGTATCACAAATCTTCCTTACTACCCCTGGATTCCTGAGCCATTAGTGTCTCTGCCAAATGTTTCCAATCGGACTTCACCATTTAGCTTAATTCAGTATTAGTCCTTTATTTAAGATGACTGGTATGATTAGAAAAGCATTTCCATCATCAACAAATGTTCCGGGTATCGCTCCAATTTTGACTGTCATGCCCTTTGATGTCCCACTCTTCCTATTACTTCTCTAGACTTATCTTTAAGGAGAAGACTACTTAGCATGCTAGGAAGAGGTTTCGGAGCTTAGCATCTTCTTCAGTACTTAACATGCATTGATCTTGTGCCGCAGTGACGAGGATAAAGAACTGGTCACCAGCCTTGGTCATTTAATCCAGCATGCAAACTTGCATGACTGGTGGTTCCTCAGATCCCTGCAGCTGCTTCCACAGACTTTCTTGTCCTTCTTATATTGTTTGTTTACTTAAGTACTGTCCCTTTATTTACTGCTACCAAGATAACCTTAACAAGTCAGTCTTATTTATATCATATTACATTGTTCATGTGACATGACCTATTTAGGTGGGAAGTAAGGAAGAGGGAGGGAAGCACTATTATATTATTGTTATTTTTGCCCAGGGCCCACCAGAGCATTGACTCAAACCTGGTGATGGGTTGAGTCATGGTCCAAAGGGTTCAACCAAAATTCCACAGGTTTTGGATTTTAGCTAATTACTAGGCCTTTTGGGAGGCAGTTCAACTTTTTCAAATAGGAGAACTATTAAAAAACACACACATGTGGAACTACTCAATGTGACTGTCACACTGAACAAGGTGTGTGTATCTGGACTGTTGGATTTGGCCACAGGACCTAATGCTCTCTTTTCCTGTCATATCAGATGATAGCTTCCATCTGTGATGGAGTGTATTTTTTTAGCTTTGAACATTATCTGCTTAACTATGGTAAGCCACATTGGAGTGAAAGGTGGGGTACAAATAATCAACCTTGAAAACCAAAGAATTGAATTATCTGCTCAGCTAAGCCAGGAATCGGCTAGTGGATAGCTCAGTCTTCTCATTTGCCGTATACTGGAGTCAAGGAGAGGGAAGAGAGCTGGGGACATTAGTAACCATGCCTACCTACCAGAGCAGCAGGATCCCACGCCCACATCAACCAGCGTCTTCAGCTGGGATCTGGTGATCTGGTGCTGTGGTTTCAGGAGCAAAACTTGGGTGAGCTTCTTCAAGAGCTCTGGCCGGAGGGCGTACTTCTCAATCTGGGTCTCAATCACCTTCTCTTCAATCCAAAAGAAACACTGGTTGAGTAAACAGATGCACATGTGCACACGCACACACACACACACACACACACACACACACACACACACACACACACACACACACACACACACACTTTTTCCTTTGCTCTAATCTGTGGGTTCAACTTTGGGGAATCTGTTGAAGAAAAAGTGTGCTGCTTTTAACTATCAATCAGCCCCTGTTGATAAGCGGTGGTTGCCAGTACAAAGTGCTTCAGTGTAATCTCTCTGTCAATGGATGCTCAGCTGGAAAAAAAGAGAGACCAATGGTTCTGGTTCAATCCCTTTACTAAATTAAGATTTCAATCTTCAATACATGTATTGTACAGTATTGGGGGGGAATCCTGCAAACCTCAGGTGCCCTACCTGAAACCAGAGGCCTGTGAGATACTATCAGGTATCCTGGCACTATCAGGAGGGATGCTGATTATGGGGAGCCAGAATGGCAACGGGAAAAGTAACATGAGGGAAATGGCCCTTGCCAGGTCAAAGGAAGCACTGCTTTCAGGCATCCTCTCCTTCTGGCTGGGGCCACTTTCTGCAGGGCCCTCTAATTTTCCTGCTCCTCCTTCCTTTAAAAGAGCTCTTGCAGGATTGAGAGCCTTGAACCAAATCAATGGGAAGAAATAACATTGAAAGTGGCCCTACTGATTCCCAAGCTGCTTTCGACTGACATTTCCACCTGCCTTATACAGGACCCGAGGGATAGGGCACAGCGGAAGGGGTTGCTGTGCTGGGCTTGACTGAGCTTCTGGTAGCACCAGAGCTGGATGCCTTCAAAAGCCCAGGAATGCTTCCTCCATACAATGATTACAGTGCCAGACCCTACTGCAAGCAAAGGCTTTCCTTGAAAGAGTTGGAAAAAAAAAAACCAGTGGTGGCTGGCCACAAATGGATCTGTTCCTTGGAAGATGGGCTGACCTATTCCCATTTCTCACATACCAACAATTTGCTTGAAGCTTTGGGCTTCCAAGTCAAGCAGGACCGTTCCTTTCCATATACATGTCCTCAGCTCAAACAGACTGTGAAGGGACAGTGTGGTGACGTGAGGTTTGCTCCAGCGTTCTCCTCCATCTTCCACTTTCTCTTCAAATTTTATCCATCTGCAACCAAAAAGTTGGAGTTGAACCGGCAATGGAGTCTGTTGGACAACACGCGTGGCCTCAGGACCAGCTGACTTCGCCAACATTTTGAAAAGTTTCAGATGAAAATACACCAGCTATTTGGACTTCCAAGTCAGGCCTGAGGAAAGGCCAGGTTGCCCAAGGTAGTTTGGAGGAGGGAGAGATGAGTCTTGGTCACAGCTCTTCAACAATAATCATCCTCATGTCCCGCCAAGTCAGTTCTGACATATGGCCACCATTTACAGGGTTTTCCAGGCAAACAGTACTCAGACATGGTTTACCATGGCTCTTCTTCTGGCGGCCACACAGGCTGGATCTACTCACAGAAGGCACCATGGGGAATTCACACACACACACAACCTCTGGCTCCACAGCCAGAGACCCAAACCACTAAGTTATCCACTAAAATTTCTTCTTTGGAAAAGGACCAAACTGAGCAGCCTCTGGTACTCGTTGATGGGAACCAATGATCTGCACCCACACCTGCCTCTTTTCATGCCAGTTTTGTCCCACAAGCTCCTTTGACAACATACAGTGGGAGAGAGTCTGATTGAATTGGCCATTAAGCATTTCTACACGAACACTTTGAGGTGGGATTTGGGAGCAAGGTGTTTTGGTGGTTTTGTTCTTACTGAAAGTGAGGTCATGTTAGGGGGCTGTTGTCTGGCCAGATGTTTTGGACCACAACTCCCACAGTCCTTTGTCATTGGTAATACAGGCTTGGAATTCTGGGAGTTGTGGTCCAAAACATCAGAAGGGCCAAATTTTGAACATGCCTGTGCTAAAGGGGTTTCTCAGGTTCCATCTTGACTCCCACACTCTCTAAGACCTGCCTTAAACTAGACTGAGCAAAGTTGTCCATAATTTTGAGGCTGACTATAAACTAGCTAATAAAGAATTAGTAGCAATTCTCATGGGCATGGCTAGAATGGAAATTACTCAGGGGCGGAAATATGCCCAGGATCTCTCACTCACAAAATCTGTAAACTGGATATGGGAAGTAGGAGTTATGGAAAAACTGACAAATAGGTTTAAACTATACGGGGGAGAGATAAAACACGACAAATTCCTGAAAATATGGCAACCTCTACTGACAAATCAGAATATGGGCTGGACGGTTGGACAGTTTAAGAACATTTAATTTGTTTGTGTTATTCTGTAATACATGTATAACAAGCTGTATTTGGTGGTATGTGTTATCTTAAGTGGATTGTCAATAAAATGATTAATTGATTTTTTAAAAAAGAAAAAGACTATAGATCAGTGATGGCGGGAACCTTTTAGAGACCGAGTGCCCAAACTGCAATTCAAAACCCACAAATGTTTTTGCAAAGTGCCAATACAGTAATTTAACCTATATACAGGTGGCTATGAAGGGGCGATGTCGAATGCCCAAAGAAAGGGCTCCGAGTGCCACCTTTGGCACCCATGCCATAAGTTCGCCATCACTGCTATAGATGGTCATCCCTGCCCAGCTCACTTCCTCTTTTCTGTTTTTGACTTGGCTTGGAGAGGAGGCTGGCTGGAGAGCCTTTTCACACAACCCCTAAACTCCACGGCAAATGGCTCCCAGCTCCGGAGCTTAAAATTATTTCCCCACCAGTTCTGGAGTTTACAGATAATTAAGTGCGACCATGCCCACCTAAGCGCGTCCCAGCACACTTTTCAGGTATCTGCTCTCCGGAGGTGAAAATTCCTGATGCGGATATAAGGTAGTGACTGCCAGGCTCTCCTGCTTCTGTTTGTTCTTTTTTTTTGCCCCCCGCCCCTTTAAGAGATCTGAATGCAGTGCCGGGACGGCAGAACGGAGGTGAGCGGCATTCTTTTCTTTCTCTTTTTCTCCCTCCCCTCACGCAGCCAGCAGCCAGGAGTGCGGAGGGGTGGGAACGCAGGAACAGCGACAAACCCCTAAGATCTCTGGTCCGAATTTAAGTGGCCACCGGATCTTAGGGGTCGTGTGAAAAGGTTAGTTAGCTATCTGGCTGCATAGCCAGAGGCTGGGAGTTCATTACCTACCATGCATCCCAGAAGAGCCAGCCGGTGTCTCCCTGAACAAATTGCATAGTTTCAGGATGCCCCCCACCCCAGGAGAAGAAAGGCATGATAAACCACTGGTGGATACTCTACCTAAGAAAACCTGCAGAATGTTACGATAAGTCAGAATTGACTTGAAGGCAAACTGGTAGATGGTTGAAAAGGAGCCAAAGCAAAGTATAATACATATGTGCATTAACAGATCAGATCAGAATACATCCAAGATCAGTATTAGGATTGCTAGGTTAAGTAGTGTTTCAACAGCAATTACAAAATTTTGTTTATGTGATAGAGAATGTTGGAACTATAAGGAATTAAAGGTCAGCATGGGAATAGTAGAAGCACCACTTGCAGTTCTTTGATGTCTAAGGTCATGAAGTAGAATTGAAACTGTGCTTCTGATTATGTCTAAACAGCCTATACTGAACCCAGGTTGGCCAGCTGACAACATTGCAAAGCCTGAGACTCAAAGGATGAAACTCCAGCTCTGAGTTTCAGAGCCAAAACCAAAGACCCAACAGCCCTAGTAAGATGTAGGTGCTTATGAGATGTGGTTATGCTGCTACCTAGAGAATTGAAGGCCCAAGAAAAACACATGGGAAATCATTTTTAATGAGGAAACTGGGGAAGACGTACGTATGTTAAAATATTTCTATTTTTTTTAAATAAGGAGTGAAAAGCTTTTATAACAAGGTTTACTGGTTATGAAAATTTGTGTGCAAGGCAGTTACTGGCTAACAGATGGAGGGGCCAATAATTCCTGTACATACTGTATAACTCCCTTAAGAGAACAGCTTCACTAGCTGCCAGTCTGTTTCTGGGTTCAATTCAATGTACTGGTTAAACAAGGATGTATTGGGGGAGGTGCATTTGCCCCAGGGTGCAGAAATCTGGGGGCGCCTGGAGGGGGAGCAGGAGGGGGAAGCTGTGTGCCCTCCTACCAGCAGTCCTCCTTTCCCCAGGCTAAGGCTTGGCAACGGGACCCACACCACAGCCTCCTCCTCCGTGCGCCAGGTGAATGGCGAAGCAAGCAGGCAAGGAAGTGTGCAAGGAGCACAGTGGCTGCGGCACCCTCCTCCTCCTCTTCTTCCTTGCCTTGCTCTGGGCCCACCACAGGAGAGGTAAGGCGTGCGCATGCTACCGCGCACGTGTTGACATACACACAAACACATGCACACACGCCCCACACCTGAAGGATTCCCCCCCCCACTGGGTGGATGCAATGGGGTTGGGGAGGGCTGGAGGGGCACGAAAACAACTTTGTCCCCAGGCGCTCCAAAACCTTGCAATGCCTCTGTGGTTAAAACCTTTGAAGTCCTATACAGCTTGTGTCCTGGTTATTTGAAGGACTGTATGAGCTCATATAAGCCACCTTGACTTTTAACATCTTTTGGGAAGGCCCTTCTCACAGTCCCACCACCGTCACATCGTTGTTAAGTGAGGAGTGTAGAGAGGGCCTTCTCAGTGGTGGCTCCCCAGCTTTGGAATGCACCATCCTTTGAAGCTAAGCTGCCCCCTCCTTCTTGTCTTTCCATCATCAAGCAAAGTTTCCCTTTCAGGCTGGCTTTTAAGCAATAGGTGGGGTTTTTAGGAATGCTACATTTATTAAATTGTACTGGTGTGGTGTAGTGGATGGAGTGGGCCTAATTTTGAATCAATGCTCACCCATGGAAACTCAATGGTGTCTGTGAAACTGATGAAACCCACTTCTTAAATACAGCACCCCACTTAACTTGAAAGCTGTGTTAGAGTTGTTCTAAGTCAGTTCCGACTTGATAGCACATAACAACAAAGTTATTCAGGTATTCAAAGGTGTTTATTGTGCATGCAAATGTCCTCTGAAATCTAAGGCAGTTTGACTCCATGCTCAACTTTTAAGTGCCGAATCATTCTTTTTCCATGCAGAGCTGCCAGCTCTTTAATTGAATGATATGCAACACAACAGAGAAATTGTCCCTTCCTCTAAGCTGTACAGTTTCTGTATCCGGCTCTGCCATCCATGGTAACATATTTCCACAAATCACACAATGTCTGGATGATCACATAATCTACTTTGCAATGGTGACAAGACCAGGAAGCCAGAAAAAACAATCTATGCACTTCTCTGTATGCTGTCCAGTCTTGGCAAAAGGGTTCATACTGAAACAATAAATTCGTTTCTGGGCTGAGCTGTTCATTACAGCTGCAGTCACTCTGGAATTCATAAAATGAGATTGGGGAAATATTCTGTCTTGGAGGTGGGAAATCAGGCTTGCAAGAAACGAACTGCCTGCATCCCCAAAATGAAGCAAGCTATTTTGCAAATTAGAGGAGATGAATCCAGCTGCTGCACTAATAATGGCACACTATCAAACTTGAGGACTTCCTTCTTCTAGTAATGGATTGTCTATAATGTATAGTTCAACCCTATGCCAACCTGGGTTTGCCTTCATCTGCTTACCAGATGACTCAGCAGATGTGGGCCACTAAAGTGGAGAAAAGGGCAGTTGCAGTGCTGAAGCACCACCACCGTGATCTGGCTATACCCCACCCAGGCATACATAAAGGAGGCTTATAGCTAAAAATGAGCATATTTTAACATTCCAGCACATTTGTAACATTTGTGGAGGTGTTTAAACCTCTTTGCATGCCTGAGCACAGTTGCAACAGCCCAGTGTATTCGGGTCCAGAGTGACATTTGAACTCCTGGCTCGTGCCGTCAGCTGGTCTCCTTTACCACATCCTCTCTACGAACGCCAGTGTGACTCTTCATTATCTGCTGTGTTTTGCCCATGTTCCAGAATGATAACAGAACATGCAACAAGTGGCACTCAGGTTGCAGCCTATACCATGGGAGTGCTGAGTAATTCATCTTTCCCTGCCTTCTCCTCTGTGACACCCCACAAACATTCTCCATCGCTACTTTCATGTAACTTCTAAACAGCACTTGAGCATTTGCCAAGTAGCCTGGGCTAATAGTGATGTTTTTCTCCCTTCTATCATTCCAGGTTTAATAGTATCTACCCAACCTTGTTCCTCCCTCTCTGAGGAATAAGCCCTGCAACATTATAATATCTAAAATGGGCAAAGTCGAGTTTGCGACCTTTGAAAGTGGATGGACCCCACATTATTCATCAGGGAAAGGGGCTGCATGGTGATCCCTGTTTTATTTCCAGTTGCCGGCAAGGAAAACCAGAAGCTTACCTCTGATTTTTTTTTCTCCCATAGCTGAAAGCCCTCTCACTCCTCTGTAGCTAAAGACATGATGGCTCCGTTCTCCATCAGGTCTGCTCTGTTTCCAGAAAATCCAAATGAGATCCTGTATGTATGAGACTTCTGCTTTATGCTGAGCCAGCCAGCCAGTTAACCCCTCTTGCCCGTTGTTTGGTTACCTAGACCCAGAGCAGCTCTCTAAGCCAGAACTTTACAAAGCTACAGTTTGGGGCCAAATCTCTCTGCCACAAGGCTGTGGGATGCCGGGGCCTGCAGTTCAGAAAAGGCACTTCTCCATGTTCTTCCCTCAGATAGCAAGCAGATGGATAATAACTCTTTCCTAGGTGTTCTGGAAAGCTGTTTAACAGGAGCTTGAACCGGGGACCTTTGGCTGGGAAAGTATGTGATCCATGTGCTCAGCCCTGACGCCCACCTCCACGCGGGTACCCACCTGGCTGTCTGCCTCCATTCCAGTCCTCCAGGGCCACCAAAGAGTTCAGAGAGCTGTATAAATAGCACCGGGCAGCTGGGGTCTTCCTTCTCCTCCTCCTGTTTCAGCATCAGGCAGACCCGCTCTGCCGCAGGAGAAATGGTGGAGGTGAAGACACTCCTCCCCACCGCCTGGCAGATGATCACCGAATTTCTGCTGGAAGGCTCCCGGTCGCCTCTGTGGCCGTTGCTCATCATCTCTGTGTCAGGGACGCGGTCCTCTCTTCCTCCAGGGAGAGCGTCCTGGCCTCCTTCCCGTTCCCTTGCGCTTGACATGCTGAGCTAGGCAAGCTCCTGTCCCATCAGCACCACCTCTGTCCACCCTCCTCAGCAGGGCCCTCTTCCTCCGGTGGGGACACCTGTGGCTCCCGAAGAGCAGACACTGAGCAAATCCATGTCATTCCACCTTTATAAGGGGCCAGAGCCTGTTCAAGCCAGGCACAGACAAGCGGGCAGGAATGCACTACCCCAAACAAACATAACCAGGGAGAGACGCTCTTGTGGTACCTGCAGGAACCAGCCAGAACTCACGAGGGCGGCTCCTTTCTCCCAACCCAATCGCAGTGGGACTGCTCAGCCCTCATCATAGGTGCCACCGGGGGGGTTGTTTATCACGGGGTGTACTATTTGAAGCACACTGGCCAGGCCCAGGGCAAGCCAGGCCAGGCCATCCTGGGAAGCTGAGAAACCCGAGACATGAAAAGTGTGTGGAGGTTGCGGAGGAAAGGAGGGGAAACCTGACACGGTCGAACCTTTGAGGTGGTGCAAGCTAGAAGGGTTTGCAGGCGCAGAAGAGATTTGGGAGGCAGGGGAGGCAGCGGTTGGGGGACACACCAGCAAAATGCATTTCCCCCGGCCGCCCACCCTTTCAACCTTCCCATCGTGGAAGCGATGTGGAAGCAGCAGGGTAAGAACGCAACCCCCTTTCAAAATTCTTCACTTTGGGTCCTTACTGTTTGATCGCTTGATAAAGCAGCACTTGCTCGCCACAGTTGGTAAGGGGAACATAGAACCCTTTATCCAAACCTCAGGCTAAGAAAGGCTTCTGTTTTGACAAAAGCAGCAGCAGCAGCAGCAGCAGCAACAACAACAACAACAACATGCTAAAGTTGAAATGGTGTGTTAGTAAAGAAAACTGGCTCTGATGCCCTTGAGACTTCTTGAGCTGCTGTCGTAACCTTCTTCAGTGGCTTTGCTTTGGCCCGCTGGGAGAATTAAAAACTACAGGAAAGAAGAACTCAGGTGTTTGGCGGTCAGGGAGGGGGAAGCACACGCTACCACAGATAGTAATTTATTTATTGATAACCCTCCATGTGGCTATTGACTTTTCCTGAATGAAGGTCAGTTTATACCCAGTCTCCAGGGGAGGACATGCCAGGGTAGCTTTCAAATACCTGATAGAGGGCTACGTTTCACCACGAGGATGAAAGCTGAACTAGACATGGCACTCAACGCGTCATTGCATGCATTATGGTTAAAAAAAAAAATTGAAGAGAGCAGTTCCAGGGTCAAGTGGCTGGTCGACGCAGCCTGGGAGGGAACTATGCCTCCCTCCGTGGGAAAGTGTGTCAAGTCGTGCCCACTTATTGGTTCACAATTTCATGGAGGAGGAGGAGCAGGTGCAGCTAATTTATAAATATTAGCCCCTACGTTTCCACAGTGAAAATACCTGTGGAAGCATGCAAGGAGATCTGTTGCTGAAAGAGAAGATCGATGTGTCAAAGAGCAGCAGCTTGGCAAGAAGCTGCGTTGTACTGGAAGTCATTTCAGCAATGCTCTGTTGACTGCTGCTCACGCAGCAGATCTCAATGCCGGTCACAGCGTACATGTTGGAAGGGGCGCCTTTGAGAGCTGCGCTGCCATGTAGTCCTCCCATACCTACTGGCCATGTTGACAGGGGTTCTGGGAGTTGTAGTCCACACAGACATGTTTCCATCATGTCCCTCAACCCCTTGTTCTCAATACTAGAACATGTCTTAATTGTAATGGACTGTATATTATCCCTCATTACTGTAAGCCGCCTTGGGTCCTTTTCCAAGGAGAAAGGTGAGGTAAAAATGCTCTAAAATAAATAAATAAATAAATATCAATCTCGCAGTGCCTCGTGGCACAGTGGCTAAACAGTTGTACTGCAGCTGCAACTGTACTCACGACTTGGGGTTCAGTCCCAGGTATCCAGCCCAAGGTTCATTCAGCTTTAAGTGCTATGGGGGTTTATGTGCTTTAAGTGCTATGGGACGGTATATAAGCCGAACACATCTTTTTAAAATGTATCTGAGTACATTAGCAACAGGCAAATTAGGGAATGAGGTATAAGTCAGAGTGGAAGAGAACAGAACAGGGAGTAAAGGGGACTTCTTAATTTAAAAAATGATGCCATAAATAATGAGATGCAAGGGTCAAAGAAATAATGGACAATCTTTTAGCCCTCAAACCTTAAAAAAAGATTGCTCTTTATTGTCATCAAACCAACTTGAATGGAACACAGCACCCCAGAATAGGAACATCTAAGCAGGATAATCAAACCCAATTTATGACACATGTGGGACTAGATGAGATTGATCCAGCAGGCCACAATTCTTCCTTAGGATAAAACGCCCAGTACCTGCTCTGTGCAGGAAATTGATGTTGTGAAAAAATGCCCAGAATGGTGACTTCCAAATAGGGCAGCCCCATTATATTCTCCCATGCCATCCAACTAGAGGGAAGTGATGAAACCAGCCCCAAACCACCCTGGGAACAACAACTAAGTACCTGTTTCAGGGATAAAAACTATACTGCCAATAATAGCCCAGAACAGTGATTTCCGAGTACGGCTGTCCAATGAAATTCACATGTTCCATCAAGCTAGATAGGGCTGATTAAAGCAGCCCAAACATTCCCTGGGAACAACATCCTGGATCCTGTTCCGGGCAGAAAATGTATATTGCCACAAAACAAAAAAACAAAACAAAAACAAACCAGTTCAGAATGGCCACTTCCATATTTTAGGTATTAGACTATAAAGCCAGAGGATGGGAGCTTGAGTCTCCATTGTGCCTCCTGCAAGTAGGGCCAGCCTGTATGGCCTTGGACAAGCTGCACGGTCCCAGGGCACCCCTGGATGAAGGAAATGGTTAACCACTTCTGAATACTGTATTCTGTGCCTGGAAAAAAAAACCTGAAAAGGGTCGCCAGAAGTAAGAATTCACTTGATGGTACATGATGGTGGTGGTGGTGGTGGTGATTGAGGATCCCTCTGTAGTCAAAAAAGATTTGTCTAGGCGTGGATGGATGGCAGCAGGCCAAGAGCACCAGGGTAGAGGATGCAGCAGAGGCAGCACAGGAATCTTCAGCTTACCAGGGAGATCCCATCACCACTGCCACTGAGCAGCATGACATGCATGGATTCTATAAGAACAGGAGGGCCAGATTTGGTGGCTGAGAATGTGTCAGGGGCCGGTTGCTCCCTGACCCTGCCACCCCACTGCAAGCCCCACCCACTGAGCCATAAGCCCCACCCACTGACCCCTTGCAACCTCACCTGCAGGAAGGAAGGCGGGGACCAAGGGAGGGAGGGAGGGAGGTGGAAACCAAGAGAGGAAGATGTGTGTTTCATGTCGTGCAAGGCCAACCTGCAGAATAAATAACAAACAATAAAAAACATAATGTGGGTTATCACAAGAGGTTTGTGAGGAGAGACGCTTATTCGTTCAAGTTACTTGTTCCAAGTTCCCCATAAACTGCACTGTGGAAACAATTCATTTCCAGGAAATTGAAGGTTATTTATTTTATTTTACTTTATTTTACAGATATATATATATTTTTAGCCACCCCACTACCAAATGGTCTCTGGGCGACGTTAGGTTAGCTTGGGGGGTAAGGGTGCTCTGGCGTGGAGCACAAGCACTCTGCTCAATAATGTTATCCCTCATCAGTCAAACCTAAAAAGCAGTTGGACGTTTTCTGAATTCACTCTCGGGCCAGACACCTTGCTCAAAGCCACACAGGAGGCACCGTGGGGAAGAAAACTCCCAAACTCTAGGGCTCTAACCCCACTGAACTAGCCTCCTGAACTTTGTGGCCCTGTTATTCTTGGACTCTCTTGAATCTCTCTTTGGATGTGAGTCCTTATCTATATACAGTGGACCCTCATATAACAAACGGTTTGTATAACATAAAGTCTGTACAACATAAAAAATTCCAGAGAGGGGAAATTTGCTTAACAGAATCGCTTATGGGGCGAATCCGTATAACATAAAAATAGTCGCAATTAGGGATTACTTCATTTTCAATGCATTCCTATGGGAAACTTGTATAAAGGAAACTTTGCTTAACATAATTTCATTTGGAATGAATTAATTCCTTTATACAAGGTACCACTGTACTTAAAGTTAGTTATTGTCCTGTTACTAGACATTGTACTGGTTCAGTGGTTTAGGTGTTTGGCTGTGGAGCTGGCCATTTGGAAGTTCAATTCCTCACTGTAACCTCCTTGACAGAGGCTGGACTCGATCATCTCTAGGGTGTAGCTCTGCAGTTCTAAGACTGTGTTGACGATTTGTACATGTCCGTTGCATCCCTTAAAATATTATTATGCAACACGGACTTGTTATTCCTAATAGCTGACTCTGGTGTGTGTGTGTTTTTTTAATTCTTTGTGGCTAGCGCTCTTTTGTTGTTCGCACACATGCCGTAGTAGTTACTTTATTGTTGGGGTAAACAAGAGGGCACGCACTCCCAGCCACACCTTGTTCAACCAGCAACACAGTGTTGCAAAGGAGCTTACTCACTGTTTTCCTCTGGAGGTGACGTGGCCCATATTTCTTCAGGAATGGCATCTGAAGCCATTACACATTAAACAAGAACTGTTACCTGCCCCGGGTGTTTTTAGGCAACGTTTTATTAGGCAACGGCCCTGCCCAGAGCATGGAATTTTACCAGCATCCAAACTCTTGTGTCTTTTCCCACTCCACACACGCACTCACACACACAACGTGAAAGAAGGGGGAAAACAAAATCTAAAATTAGGAGAAATTAGGAGACCTTTTTCTGGAAGCATCTTTCTTTTCTGAAGAAGAGCTTTCGGAATGAATACCCTTTGCTCGGCTGATGTTTCCCGAGGAAGGCACTGTGTCTTTTTCATTCCGGGACCTGATAGAACAGGGGACCTTTTTTGGAGATGGGCCACCGATGCCCATGACACTTCGTAGAGTTTTTATAAGAAGGAAACCAGGCCCTAGGAGACCGCATGCTAAAATGCTGGTGTGACTGAAACAATAGAAGGAAGGGAATAATGTCAAGGATAATATTCATTTGTGGCGCATTAAATAGGTGATGTCTGGACTGACATGTTGCATTTAAGGGAATAGGCTGAAAGGCTCATGAAAAAGGCCTGAAGGGGAAAAACACCCCTCCCTCCTATATGACATGGCTTCTCAGTTTGGGAGACTAAATCATCATCCGTTGGAAGGATGAAATAAACAATGGCTGTCAATCCAAACAAGAGAAGCAAAAGCCAAGCCAAGGGGGCTGTTTATATATCGCCCTGTGGCACCTAAAGCACCCTCTGGGCAGCTTACAATTAAATTACGCAGGCTACACACAAGCCCCCAATGTATGTTTCTCTGGACACTCTCTTTTCTGCTAGGCTCCCAGTGTTTTTTCGACTACAGCCCTGGAGTTCCCCAGGATGCCATGAGACACGGAGGGCTCCGTTGCCATTCGGCTGCCGTCCCCTTCCAACACAAGCAGACATAACAAGTTACACAGAGTTATTAGCACTGCTTGTTTCTACAAAGCAGCAGTGCGAGTGAGGGACCTGTGTGTGTGTGTGTGTGTGTGTGTGTGTGTGTGTGTGTGTGTGTGTGTGTGTGTGTGTGTGTGTGTGTGTGTGTGTGTGTGTGTGTACACTTCAAACATTTATGTATGCATCAAAGCAGTTGTTGTTTTTACTACAAACAGTGGACATAAAGGATGGGTGGGGTAAGAATGAATCAGGTGAAAAGTCACCAGCTAGCACAACAAAGGGACTTGTGTCTCACAGCAGGGGAATAACGGGATGGACAACAATATGTTGATACATCTGGACCCAGGCACTGCCACCTGTGTTATGTCTAAGCACCTGGGGAGGGTGGGGGGTGGGGGAGAACCAAAATTAATGGCCTACCAAAAACATATCTGTTTTGTCTTGCAATTCAGAATATGACTTGCACGTAATAAGAGCAAGAGAGAGGAGGGAGGGAGAGAGGGAGAGAGAACAACTAGCTGATGAGCGCCATACACATGTCTGAGGAATTCACATAGTACTAAACTGATCCCAGGAGCTTCCATGTTGAGCCCATTTGACTCTAGGGTGATCTGGGGTGTATTATCTTGATAACAAATCAGCCTCTCAAGTAAGACCTTTGCCCTCCCATATCTCACAGTTTGCATCTATCCATGTATCACTTATGTCCCGACCACCCCAGAGGCAAATACCTCGCCTGCCCACCCATTTCTCTGTGATAAGAGTGATTTCTTTGTCCTGTGAGATCTTTTGCAACTCCTAAGCACTCACTGTTGTATGTCGCATAGCTCGCCATGGGAATGCCTGGCAGAGACCTTGATGTCTCCAGCGTCTCTTAGAAGCACTGATGTCCTGCCCAGACCCAGGACTGGTCCTCCCAAGATGCATTGTCGCACAGCATGCTGAGTGTAGACAAAATGAGTCAATATAGCTAGTCCTCAACACACATCAGGCAAGCTAGACGAGGAAGGAATCATGACTATTGTGCAATGATCACTCAAATCCAATTGGCCAACATATGAACAATGCTTTTGCTTGTTTTGAATAAGCTAGTGAGTGAATGTAGATGTGTGTGTTCAGGTACAGTATGCCACACCTGAGCACAATGCAGGGACAGGCTTGTGACCCACTTTGCTGCATAGTGACTGTGATGATTCTCAGTCATCCAGGTGAGTTTATCTGGAAGGTGAGTCATGGCAACTGGACTTCTTTCCTTGTGAGATTGAAATGTTTCACTACTCATCCAAGTAGCTTCGTCAGTCTACAGAAAGTTGTATGCGAGGCCTCCAAGTTATAGTTCACCTTATTTGTTTCCCTCCACCCTGGTCTGAATAGGCTTGTTCTTGCCTAACTAGCCTATTTAGGCCACTGTCCACCTAACAAGCTTATTCAGACCAGGGTGGTGTGAAAACAAGGTGAACTGTTTCAATCTTGCAAGAAAAGAAGTCCAGTTGCAATGACTCAAATTTCAAACTTGCTGCCTAGTGTGAATCCTGCCAATCTCCACTCTCATACCTGGGTGGCCTCAGAGCAGCTCTGCCAGGTCAACTGCAAAACCAGATGGGCTCCAGGGTTGTTCCTCCCGGTCCACTTGCCTTACTTGGCTGCAGTAGGGAAGAAGTTCTCCATGGTGGATTGTGATACGGATGATCGCAATTAAGGATGCTCCTTTCAGGGCCAAATGAAAGTGCCAAAAAGAGCAGCTCTGTGTGTGTGTGTGTGTGTGTGTGTGTGTGTGTGCAAGTGGTGACTTTTTCTAGAGTTGCCAAGGGATAGCTTCTGAGACATGAATGACTCATGTAAAGGGGATATGGAGTTTCATGTTTCTTTTGTGACCTCTCTTTTGTGTAAACTTTTATTACCTTCCCCCTCCCTTTGTTAAATTGCTTGAGATTTTTTTCACTTATAACCATTTTGCGGGATGTCAACAGCCAATTAGGATGCCTAGGGTTTGGAGTGGGAATTCTGAATGTATCAATGGGCCTGGATATCAGGGAGGAATACTCTTCCTGGCTTCAGTTCTTCCTGGAATGTGTGTTATGCTCCCAATGCCCTTCATAATGTATTGGTGTCTAAATCTTGAATTCTTTTCTTTTCTGACTTAGTTTTTTGGGGGGTTACCCCTTCCCATTTATTCATATTATTTTTGTTGCTATCAGCAACCTGCATGTGCTAGCCTGCCCCCTTGGCGCTGTTTAAGATCTCCCCTGCTTTTTTTTTTTTTTTTTTTTTGAGAGGGGGGTGTTATTCCCCTCTTTCATTTCCTTTGGCCCTTTCCTTTCTTGGATTATTTGTGTGGCTGCCAATCCTGCTGGCTGCTGCCTACTGGACTGAGAAGAAAAGAAGAGAAGGCATCAAATTAGTGAAGTGGGGGGAAATCAGTTGCCCTGCCTCTGCTTTTTGGAGGAAGATTCTCGAGTGCTTTTGGTGTGACAGAAAACACAAAGGAGGAAACATGGACAGGAAACTGAAAAAAGGCATCCCTTTTTATGTACAATGAAAGGACTGTTGGGGGGGGGGAGGAAACACACAAGTGGACCCCCCCCCCAATGAAATAAAATAAATCCAGGATATTTGCTATGAACATCCCCATTGGAGGATGTTTTAGTCGCAGGGCACACAGAGCATACGGCTAACTATTTGGATCACTTTTGGTGCCGTTTGGTTCAAATCAAATTGCAGCTTTTGCAGTTATTTTGGGCTTCAAGTGAATCCTTTTTTTAAAAGAGCTGTTCCCCTCTTTTTGTCACAGCAATAGGGCTACAGGGGTTTTGGCATCATTCAGAACACTCCTGATTATTATCCCATTCTGTAGCCTACGTGCATGATTAGTTTGTACTAAAAAAGAGCTGTGGGCAGTGTAATCTGAGGTGACAACCCTGCAAAGTGTTTGATGAGATGTGACATTGAAAGGGATAAGGGGGGAACACTCTTCTATTTTCATCAATGAAACTATTTAAAAGTTTTAAAGTATAGTTGTCTATTGAGGCTTTGCTATTCTGCATCAAGGAGATATGTTAACAGTAATTGTGTGCCCCATGCTAGGTAGAGGTGTTGCTGTTGTACTATGGGCCTTTTTACACGACCCCTAAGATCCGCTGGCCACTTAAATTCGGACCAGAGATCTTAGGGGTTCGCCACCCCCCTCCGCACTTCCTGGTTGCTGGCTGCGTGGGGGAGGGAGAAAAAGAGAAAGAAAAGCATGCCGCTCACTCCTTCTGCCTCTCGTCTCTGTAAGGCCATCAAGTCCAACCCCCTCGTCTCCGTAAAAGTAGCTCTTAAAGGGCAGGAGCCAAAAAGCAGCAAACAGAAGCGAGGAGAGCCCCGCACTCACTATCGTTGCACCGCATCAAAGATTTTTCACCTCCAAAGAGAAGGTACAAGAAAAGTGTGCTGAGTCGCGCTAAAGTGGGCGGTGTCACACTTAATTGTCTGCAAACTCCGGAGCTGGTGGGGAAACATTTTTAAGCTCCGGAGTTTGCAGCCATTTGCAGCGGAGCTTAGGGGTCATGTATAAACGCCCTATGTCACTCACTTTAATTAAAAAAAGAGGAAACCTGTTGCGGTGTGTTGAATTATGGTTGTAGTAAAAGATGGGGAAGAGGGCAGACAGGGAAGTGTCATTATTAAAAAGGGGACAAATTGGAGTGATCCAAAGATTTATCTGGACTCTTCTCATGGGATGGGGGAAATGACAGTCAGGGTGAACAGAAAAATCACTCAAGTGAGAGATAAAACACAAGTCAAGAGCCTTTTAACCATGAACCAGATGGCTCCAACTTCCCCATCTGGATGTGCCCCCTGCTACATCTCTAAAGGAAATGGGTACTTTCCCTGGGATCTTGAACGATGCTTGCCGATGCTTCCATTTTCTTCTCAGCCACAAGATCCAGACGGTCCCAGACTTAAATTGGGTGAATCCAAGCAGACGGCAGGCAACACAGACAAGGACAATCAATGCCAAAGTCAAAGGCAGTCCCAAGTCAAGCATGAAGGTGACCTGACAGAGCAAGCAGTAGGGATGATGCTAGCAAGGGACACAGCCAATAGCTGGTTCCCTAAAAACTCCTTTGCTGACAACCGAGACTTATAAATCTGTGCTCTCCAAATTTCGCCCAGGCCTCAGCTCCAGGTGCTTTGTCAAAAGTCCTCCTCATGAGGTGAGGCATGTTAATAGGAAGACATTAATGGTAAACCACCTCTGAGTAGTCTTTGTCTACGATCCTCTCAAAAAGGTCAACGTAAGTCAATTGAACAGCATACAATTGTACCAGTACTTAAAAGTGGGAGATGAACAGCAGAACCACCACAAGGTGGCATGATGGGGCCATCTGACACCCATTGTCTCTTTCCAGGGGGGTTTTCCTTTGTGCAGTATAATGCAAAACACTCTATTTTTAGAGAACCAATTAATTTATGGTTCTTATGCAAAATACAGTGCTGCTGTTCTGCAGTAGTTACTATGGCTTCCTACCTGATGGCAATAGTATAATAATATATCTGAATGCAATATTATGGTGGTAGGCAGTCTACACTAAGACATTACAGTACATTAAATGTTAAGTTTTTGTTTGATGTTCTGTTCTTGTCATCTGGCTCCAAAATTCTTTTCTTACCAGATAAAATTGTATTGACATAAATCACAGGTAGAATTGCCTTATTAGAAAAAAAACAAATTTGTGAATTTTATACCTTAAATTTCTATTTCAATTTAAAATTTGCATCATTAAGTTCAACATAGTAAGCATAGCAAATTGGCTAGAGTTATACATAAAGATCATGGCAATCAGTTCCTGATGGAAATTCTATAGTCCTCATTTTAAAATACCATTTAGTTATCACGCTGCCTTTGTCCCTGCTTTGTGCAGAGGTTGAAAAGTTACTCTTCTGAACTATAATTCTGAAACGTTCTAGTAACACTTTAAACAAACCTAGGACAGACATTCAACTCAGGTCATGCCATGAAATCTTTATCCTTATATTTACTGTCACTAAATTTAATTCTCAATTTAGATCTTGGATCAATAGACACATTTAACAAATGATTTAACTGAAGACTGTACAATGATACAGACTGGACCTCAAAAATAAAAAGATCTGTAATCTCTCTTCTTTCAGAATATGTAAGCATTCAGTAGAAATACTGAAGAGAACACTACTAATACTTGAAGACATTGCCAGCCAGAACACCACAAGAAGGATTATTATCAGAAACAAACAAGTTCATTTGAAAATGATGCCCGCCAGGACACCACAAGAAGAGTTGTTAAAGCACACAACATCATGTCATTGTTAGTTAATCCTATGCAAGGGAAGGGGAGAGGCTCCTGGTGTCACGGGCACTAAAGGCCAAGGCAGCGTTTTGCCCACCCCAGGCAACAACACTGCAGCCACCTCCCTGCACCATTCCTTGGGCGGTTGTGGCATAAAGTGCAATGGTGAATCTCCAAGCCCCTCTGTCGAGGGAGATGACTCATATCACCCATGGTGCTCATAAGCTGGTTTTGATCACAACCGCACAAGGGAGGGAAGGGCAATCCATGCCAAAGGACCCCCAGACTGCTGTCTCAGTAGGAAGCCAGCAGAAAGGACACTAGAGTCATCCTTCTGGGGGCAAGGTTCAAGACCCAATGAGGGAGGGAGGGAATGAATGCCAAGTGGGACAAAGGAGGGACCAGAAGTAATCAAAGGAACCACAGCCATACAATGGTGGCCGCATCGTCATTCATGCAACCAATGGAGAGAATCCATTGCTTACCTAGCCAGAATCAGGGTGAAAAGATATGAAATCTACCACAAATACCTGACCCATTCAGCCACAGCAGAGTCTAGAAGGCAATGGTCTAAACAAAGCTAGAGTGATGTAATGCGATTTGGGTTGGCACAGTAGCCATTTTAGAGCATTCGGATAGAACTCTGAAGACCTGGATTGACACCCTACTGAGACATGAAACTCCCCCGTGACTTTGGGTGGGGATGGGAGTCATGTGGGGCACTTTGATTTTAATCAGAGGAAAGATGAGATGTAAAACATACTAAAGCTGATAAAACTTGCTAGTCCCAACTAGAGCAGACCCATTTGGCCAAGGAGTTTTACGCACACGTTGACTTAACATTGACCAGTTGGTTCAAAGAGTCTACTCTAGCTGGGGCCACCAGTTGAATTTTAAGTCAGAGAAATAATGAAACATTCCTCTTCCTAGCCAGTCACCAATCTCAAGGCCCAGTCATATGGGCTTGGATCCTCACACTGGTCACAGCAAGAGCCCCAGGTTATTACGCAAGTGCACATCCAGGATATAAACTCATCCTAAAAAAATTGGCTAGTTTCCCCACTGTTTGGACTCAGAGTATGATCTCAGCAAATCAGGAGGAAAGGGGCATCCCGCCTTTTAACCCAGTCCATGTACCATAATATTCTCTCCCCTAGTTCTGCGTTCCAATCTCTTGTTACCAAACAGGGAACAAAGTATGATGATGCCCTAGATGGGTGTCAGATGAGGCCTCCTATTCAACAGGGAAAGAGAGCCCCCTTCTCCTCTAGCAAGGGGTTTGGAAACATCAGGATCATCCAGATAGCTGGTCTCAGAAACGCCAGCAAGCATGGAGACACAGGCTTTGTGACACACACACAAGGTAATATTGAAGTCAGGTATTGCATTATAATGACTAGGCCACAAAAGCACTCTGTTGAGAAAGAAAAGGCTGGGATCATCCTACACAGGGGAACTCCAAGGTTTGGAAAAACAGAAGAAAATATTTAGTGGAGGAGGGGAGAACAACAGAGAGCAGGAGCACCGCTGGCGGCTAAAGATGTTGAGCGGCCACATAACATGGAGTGTCATGGCAGAAAGCCTGGAGGATGGAGAGGAGGTTTATCCTAGAAGAACATATGAGGATTGGCTGGTTGGAATCCGAAAGGGGAGAATGCCATGCTGTAACCTTTTGCGGCAGACCCTGGTTGTTAATGTGTATTTTCATTCCAGCTCTTAGGAGTGGCAGTAGGGACAGAGTAGAGGGGGAGGCAAGAAGGGAAGGGGGGGGAAGAGTTCAATTGAAACCTGAAACCAATGGCCTAATCTCAGTTGAATTGTTTCAATGTCCTACTACCTTTATACCAATATATATACAGTGGTACCTTGTATAAAGGAATTAATTCATTCAAAATGAAATTCTGTTAAGCAAATTTTCCTCTATACCAATTTCCTTTATACCAATTTCCTTTATACCAATTTCAATGCATCCCATAGGAATGCATTGAAAACAGAGTAATCCCTAATCGCGACCATATTTATGTTGTACGGATTCGCCCCATAGGCGATTCTGTTAAGCAAATTTCCCCTATCTCTGGAATTTTTATGTTGTGCAGATTTTATGTTATACAAACCGTTTGTTATACAAGGGTTCACTTGTATTTGTATAGTCATGTAATATATAAATCACTGGGCACATTCACCTCCCCATCTTCACTTTCATATATTTCTTAGACTTTGAACAGGTTTTGTAGCCTAAAAGTGCCATTCCAGTGAATCTGATTTACTTTCAGTTCTGGTTTAAGCACATTCTGCTCTAAACTTGATTTTGTTTTCATTTTTGTTGAAAACACCTAAACAATATATCGGTAAAGCAGCATCTAAACTTTAGAAGGCAATATTGGAAGATGCTTTGCACCACAAGGATTCCCTTGGTGGTTCTTCGGTTTTTATGGTGCTTTGTTTCTCAGGGCGTTTATACACGACCCCTAAGCTCCGCCGCAAATGGCTGCAAGGTCCGGACCTTAAAAATGTTTACCCACCAGCTCCGGACTTTGCAGACAATTAAGTGCGACCCCGCCCACTTTAGCGCGACCAAACAGCAGTTTTCTTGTACCTGATCTTTGATGGTGACAAATATTTGATCCGGTGTAAGGATAGTGAGTGCGGGGTTCTCCTGGCTTCCGTTTGTTCTTTTTTTGCGCCCAGCCCCTTTAAGAGATCTGAATGCTGCCGGGAACAAAACGGAGGTAAACCGGCAGTCTTTTCTTTCTTTTTTCTCCCTCCCTCAGGCAGCCAGCAACCAGGAAGTGCGGAGGGGGGTGGGGACAGAGGAAGACAGAGGAAGAGCGACAAACCCCTAAGATCTCTGGTCCGAATTTAAGTGGCCAGCGGATCTCAGGGGTCGTGTAAAAAGGCCCTCAGAGGACACTAGGTGGGGTGTTTCTCTTTATTGCCAAGGAAAGGGAAGGGTGGAGATGAATGTTACCATGAAGTGAAGCAGCAGCATACTTTTTGGGGTGGGTTTGGGAAGAGAATACAGTGGACCCTCATATAACAAACGGTGTGTATAACATAAAATCTATACAACATAAAAAATTCCGGAGATAGGGGAAATTTGGTTAACAGAATCGCCTAAGGGGCGAATCCGTACAACATAAAAATGGTCGTGATTAGGGATTACACCAGTTTCAATGCATTCCTATGGGAAGTGTGTATAAAGGAAAATTTGCTTAACAGAATTTCATTTGGAACAAATTAATTCCTTTATACAAGGTACCATTGTACTGATATATTGCTTAACATTTGACAATACATATATTAAAATGGGGAACATGCACACTTGGTGCCAAAAACACAAGTGCGTACAAAGTATACTGATAGGAGTGTTCATATACACCAATCCAAGGTGGATAGATGTGATCAAGGATTGGGTCATTTTTAAAAGCCCATGTTGGCAAAGGTTGAAAAGAAATTGTTTGCTTGGATAAAATGAGTTGATTTGTGCATCATGTAAACAGAAATTTATACAACAATTTAAATGATGGCAGAAGCCATATAGCTGCAGTTTTTATGGTCTGTCTGACTCCAACCTTAGCCTGCGTCTTGGTTTAGCTATACTGCCTGTCTGTTCTGCCCTTCCATCTTCAGCTCTTATTGTGTCTGTACCAGCTTCTTTGGACCATAGTTCCAGCTTTCCTGGATCCTTTCCTGGGCCTCCTCCCTGTTCAAATATGTTATCTTCTTTTCCCTCACCCCCCCTTTTCAAATTCTTCTACTCAAATTCCTATCCAAATTTCAGAGCCTTAGACCTCTCTGTATTTTTAGCACAGTACTGACTTTCCTAATAGGCACCCAAACCTTCATGTTCTTCCACTGTTCGCTGGACCCGTCCACAGCCAAGCAAAAAGTAAAAAGGCTTTGTGGTCTTTTTGCAACCTTGAAAACCGGGACGGCTGAAACTCTTGTTATGCAATTAAAATCTTACATACAGAACTGTTTTTGAGTGCTACAGGACTTTTCATCAGGCTGGGAATTACAGGTATTGGGGTCTCCCCCTCCCCGTAACTGCAATGCCAAACCTAATGAAGATTCCTATAGGACTCAAAAGCTATCCTGTTTGTAAGAATTTAGTACAACAATATTATAATAGAGGTATCACCCTTATTAAGCTGCCTAGATGCCCTAAGCACATCTGATCTCGCCTGATTTCGGAAGCTAAGCAGGGTCGGCCCTGGTTAGTACTTGGATGGGAGACCACCAGGGAATACCAGGTGCTGTAGGCGCCTGGAGTAGGAACTGGCAAACCACTCCAGTATTCCTGCCAAGAAATCTCCATGGACATGGGGTCACGAAGAGTCGCTAATGACTGTAATGACGCAACACACACACACACACACACACACACATCACATCACATCACATCACCCTTATTGGTTTCGGGAATATTAGGCACTGTAATTGATTTATGTCTGTTACTGGTTTAGTGATCCAATGAGGCACAGTATATCCACACTTGAATGAACCAAATGTTGCCTCTCGTGCTGACTGTAACAGCAATCTTTAGAAAATTAAGCTCTAATTATATTATGAATTAGACTGAATTGATTTTAAATTATCTTAAATATAGGGTTGTAGTTTGTTCGCTACAATGTTGCAATGGACGATGTCCCCCTTTTTGGTAATTAAAAGCATTCAGACAGTGGATGTAGTGTTTCAGAATACAAAACCATGGATCTACTCAGTCTGTTCCAAAAGGGTTTAATATGATGGACCTGGACCCTGGTTTCAAGAAAGATAAGAAAAATTCTGCTCACAGCCTTCATATCCCTTGTCCCTCAATTCCTTGTTCTCAAATACTTGAACATGTCTTAATTGTACTGGACTGTATATTATCCGTCATTACTGTAAGCCACCTTTGGTCCTTTTCCAAGGAGAAAGGCGGGGTAAAAATACTCTAAAATAAATAAATAAATAAATAAATGTTCCTTCAGGAGTCTTGCTAAGCTCTGTGCTGCTTAATCCCATGGGCACATGCAACAACAGTCATCACGAAATAATGGATACTAAGTTGGCCTGGCTTTAGCACAAAATGGGCCTTCGTTATTTAAGTGGATTACCTGCACTGGAAGCTGGATGGAGAACCACAACCCTGTTGATTCTCTTTGATGTCTCAGTGGGCCTGTGAGATTCCATCAGGTTTTATTTTGATCCCTGTATTTGTTAATACAGAACTTACATGAAAGTGATGGGGGAGGTAATTCGTATATGAATATTTGGGATTATATGATAATATTATAGCAGCATGTATCATATGCTGTAATGTACACAGCATGCTAGTGTTGAGTGTCTAGTTATTAAACAAAAGTACTACCCCAGGAACTCTTACTCCACTGACAATGTGAAAACATTGTTTACTGTTTCAGAAAATCCCTTCAGACACCGTGTAAGAATTCTAAACTTAGTTACCAAAGTCCCAACATCTGTTTTTCATGTGTATGGGTCCGTTCGGCCATTATGAAGAAGTATGAGGAGAAGTACAGAGACCCTGAGAGAGAAAAATCAAGAGGGACAATTCACCTAGGCCTCCTATCTGCCTACTATTCTGGTCTCCATTTACTGGTTCTGATCACTAGCTATAGGCACTGGTTCTCTGCTCCTAGCAATCTTGGTTTTAAACCTTTAAATCCAAGGAAAGTGGACAGCTTCCATGCTGGACCTGCTCAAACCCTGGTGGAGCTGTGCTTCCCTGCTGCCCCATCTGAAACCCCTCACACTCCAGAGCCAAATCCCAACAATCATCAGCAGAACATGGAACATAATGTATATGCTTTGCTTCCAGACAGAATATTCTTGTAAGCCACTAGGGCTGCTTTTACATGACCCCTAAAATCTGAGGCAAAGGGCTCCCAAATGCAGAGCTTAAAATTGTTTTCCCACCAGCTGTGGACTTTAAACAAAATAAAGTACGATCACGCCCACCTAAGCGCGCCCCAGCGCACTTTAGAAGTACCTGGTCTCCGGAGGTAAAAAATCTTCCGATGCGGATTGTAAAGCTGTGGATGCCGGGCTCTCCTTGCCTTCTGTTTGTTTTTTTGGCCCCGCCACCCCTTTAAGAGACAGGAATCTCTACGGGGCTGCTCGGGGCTGCTCGGATGGAAGGTGGAGGTGAGCAGAGGTGAGCCTGCATTCTTTTCTCCCCTTTTTTCTCCCTCCCCTCACTGCAGACAGGAGCAATGGAGGTCGGAAGGGTGGGAACACAGAAAGAGGAACAACATCCCATGATCTCTGGTCTGAATTTAATTTGCCAGCGGATTTTAGAGGTCGTGTAAAAGCGAGTAGGACTGTGCTAGTAAACAAGGTGCTTGTACACCACAGGTCATGTTATCTAGAAGAATGGCTCAGATTAGGCAGCAACAAGGACCATCCGTGTCTGTGTACATACACATTTAAAACCATGCACTGAAATAGCCAATGAAGTGGATGATGGGCCACATGTTGGTTATGGCAGCCCTAAATCGTATGTCAAATTACTTTTGGTACTGCCTACTTGAAGATAAATCTACCCCGGGACTTAATATAATTGCTTGTGGTACCAGGTGTATGAACTGTCATGAACCTCTGAACCAAAGTTTGTGCCCACCTCTACTCACCACCTCCTGAGGTAATTGGTTCCATTATTTTACTGGTCCAACCATTAAGACGTTTTTCCTGATAGCCTAAATCTGTCTTCCTGTAGTTTGAGTGCATTATTAATGTGCTGCTATATTATATGTCCTGCATTCTGAGATGAGGGAGAACAGAACCCACTCCTCCTTGTATGACTACCTTTCAAGTATTTGGAAAGTGTTATTACATCTCCCTTCAGTCCTGTTTTCTCAAGGCTAAATATGCCCAGGTTTTTCGGTCTTTCCTCACAGGGCTTGTTTTCCAGTCCCCTGATCATTCTTGCCTTTCTCTGAACTTTTTCCAGTTTGTTTGTGTCCTTTTAAAAGGTGTGGCATCCAGAACTGGACACAGTACTCCAGATGAGGCCTAACCAGTGCCAAATAGATGGGAACTAGCACCTCATAGGATTTGGCCATTCTCTATGATTCCATAATGAACTGTATATCCACTTGACAGCTGTTTTATCCAGCCCACACCTAGTTAGCTTGCTAATCAGAAAACGTTATGGGACACTTTGTCAAAGCTTTGCTGAAGTCAAGATATACTACTTCCACAGCATTCCCACTGTCTACCAGGAAGGTTACCTAAGTCAATAATGAAATAACATTAGATAACAATTCCATGTTGACTTCTAGTTACTACTGCATTATTTTCAAGATGCTTCCAGAGTAACTTTTATTTATTAATTATTTATTAACAAGATTTTTTAGACGCCCCACTACCAAGAGGTCTCTGGGCGGCAGAGTAATTTGCTCCAGAATTTTTCCTTGGATTGATATCAGGCTGACAGCTGTGTAAATCCATGGATCTTCCTATCCACCCTGTTTCAAGATAGGAACAATATTAGCTCTTCTTCAGTCATCTGCTACTTCACCAATCCTCCATAATTTCAAGAAAATAACAGACAGTGGTTCTGTGATCTCTTCAGCCACTTTCATTGATATTCTTGCATGAAGTTCATCCAGTCCTGGGGATCTGAATTTATTTAAAGTACTAATTAGAAGTGAACACTTCATGGTTCATGCACCAAGGCCCATTGTCCACACCCTAGGCAGGCTGGGCCACTCGCTGGCATCTCTGCACTACTAGGGTACTTCTTTGGCAGGAGCTGGCTGGCCCTGTGCCCCCTCCTCAGGCAGTTACTAATCCAGTGAGGAAATGGGATGGGGTGTCTTTCCACACAGCTGCCTGGAGGAGGGGGTGGGGCAGAGGACGGCTGACAGGACCCCTGCCCAGACTGGAGCACTGCCACCAAAGGAGGACCCTAGTGGTGTACAGAAGATACTGAGGAGTGGTCCAGCTGGCCTAGGTTTGGGGGATGGGCCTCAGCAGACCCTGTGGTGCCATGCTTCATGCTTCATATGAAACAATGAGTGCCCATCTTATGCAGTAATATACTTCTTAACTGTTTGTTTATCAATCTGAAACGGCAATCCCATCCTCACTCTTTGTAGTTCACAATTGCCTGGAGGAATTCAGTCTGTCTTTTGGAAGGAGAAGACCAAGCTCATGAAGGAATTGAGCACTTCTACCTTTCTTTGTCATCTGCCCTCATTTCCCCATCCTTGTTTAAGAGCAAAGAATTATGTATTCTGTCTTTTTCTGGGAGTCTGAAGGAAGCTAAGAAGGGAAGTCCATGGCTTGCTTAGGCAGGCTGGCAGTCTTTTAACTGAGGGTAACATATAATCTTGGGGTCTCACTTTCCTAGTTTGATATTTGCATTCACGTTATTATGACCCTTGAATTCTTCTTTTTCATTGGCACCATGTTTTGTGCTGTTATTTTTCTGGATATGCTTTCTTCTACTAAACTTTATAAAACTTGCAAGTCTGGTCTGAAAGCTATCAATGAGAGGGGGTGGAGGCTGTATATCTAGCATTAACTCTTTGATCACTCAGCTGAAGTGCATGTACTTTTGGTGAAAGGTCCCCAGGGCCTTGAAAGACCAAAACTAGGGTGGTGGCAGCAAATGGAAATGGAAAAATGCCCAGGACTTAATGTCAATTCAGTCCTGGGACAGAAAACCTCACCCTGGGACTGGGTGGGGAACAGGGAAGTGTCACAACAGGCGCTTGGACATGTAATATCTATTTACACATTTCAGTCATTTCTGTATCATGTAATGGCTGTTCCATCGTTAACCCTTCTTACAGCAATAAGCTGTTTCTTATGGTTTTTAAAGGAACCCCCTTGTCTTTGTTATATTGGACATCATTCAGTCAATAGATGCACTTAGTGCAGGTAATTAACTTACTGGCCAAAATCCTGTTGCCCAGCATAGTAAATTACACTCTAGTGAGCCCACCAAATCCAAGGAGATTTGGTGAATCAACTCTTCTATAAGTCCCATTTATTCTAATTGTCCCTTCCTTTTGCATTGTAAATCGTGGTTAGAATACGCCCATTTAAATCAGTGGAACTTACAGAAGAACTGACTGATTAAATCCCCATTGATTCAATGGACCTACTATAGTGCAATTTACTACACGAAGCAACAGGTTTTTGACCATTCTTGTAGCAGCCAACACACCAGTTTCTGTCCAAGTAGTTATAAGCAGGGGGTACATTCTCCATTTAAGAGCAAGATGGAGTACTTTTACCAGAAAGAACTTGAATGTGATTTTGGAGGAGCCTCAGGAAGTAGCAGTTTCCTCATTCAGTTTGAGTTGCTCCTGAATGACTGTACAGATGAGTAGAAGCAAATCAAGATGATGAAATTGGTGATAATCCTGGGGAAAAAAGAAACCAGTTGACCGTGGAGAGGCATTATTTAGAGTGACCTAATTCTGTTGGCTTCTACAAAACTGTCTATAAAAGAGAGGGGACAAGGTAGTCTTTGGTCAGTTTCCTTCAAGAGAAAAATACAGCATAAGGCTTGGAGACTATTACCTACAGGGACATAACTTCCATTGACAGATGCAATGAGACAGTTACTGTGGTGACCACCAGTTGTTTCTGTAATGTTTTCTGATTGTATCCGGGTAGCTGTTGACCGAGATCAACTCCTGGAGGAGATGAACACTTTGCTCTGGCCCAGCTGAATTGCTTCAAAAGCTTTTCTTGGACTGAAAGTTTTTTGGTGTAGGTAAAAAAAGAAGAAGTAAAAACAGTGGGTTGAGCCATGTGACCAGAAAAACAAATTCAAAAGTAGGCTAGGTGATACTTTTAATGGTCACTACTAAAACAAAAAAAAATGTAAGCTAAACTTTTGATAGCAACTTGCTATCTTTATCAAGGCATTGTACCAAAAATTCAGTCTTGATAGAAGGTGTTGTCTATCAGGCGCTGAGAATCTTTTTGGTGAGACGGAATACACCAGAAGATGGTACCAGGAGGCAGGGCTGGTGTTAAGACTGCTTCAAAGTCCCGGATACAGTTTAACACCCAGCATATCAAACAAAGCAGCATGGCTCTACACATCCTACCTTGAGGAATTTACTATTTGTGCAAGCAAATTAAAATAAACACACTAGACAGTATTCTACATGATGACAATCATGTAATTTCAGGGTGTTTTTTTTAAAAAAAAAAACGATATGGCTAAATTTGCAATGTAAGAAAAGTGTAAGTTGTGATGTGCCTCATGCTATATGGCATGTTCTCAAAACCCACCAGAAACACATTTTACCTCAGGATGAAGAACAGCTGATTAAAGAGCGGATCTCCCACTCTTTTTTGTCGCCTATATGCCAATATTTGTCATAAGCCTTCTTTCAGGATGTAAGCTGGGCGCAGCTTCTTCAAGCTCTTCCCAGACTTGTGTAAAGCTTCAACAGATATTTCCTCATTCCTAACGTCACTCAAGATGGCTGCTAGCCAAGTAGGTGATAAACTGAAATCCTGGCACTATCACCTTGGCTTTAACAGAAACTATGCTGGGATCAATATTTTTTTAAAGGAAGAAGGCACTAAGCAGTACACTTAAGATACACACTGCAATAACTATAGGAGTTAGGCACCTGTAAAACTGCACCTGTCCCTCCAAGCTCCATGATTAATCATTAAGGACTCATAAGGCTTTTATAACTGGAGGGGTTTTGTTTGCTTTTTGTTTTTTTGTTGTCAGCTTGTGACAAAGCACAGGTGTGCATATGTACAACCCTGCCCCCTTACTACACCCAGAAGATAATAACTACTTATTTATACCAAATTTCTGCCACTATACACAAAGTAGGTTAGAAAATTACTGAGCATCTCACAGCAACTTACACTTTTCTTACATGGCAAATTTAGCCATATCGTGTGTTTTTTTAAAACCATGAAATTACATTATTGTCGTGTGGCACTGCAGCGAGCAACTCTTTGTTCATGCACCGTCATCAGGGCCCCCTCCGTCTTTGAAGGGATAGGTGGAAAATGTATTGGCCAGACTTTTGTCAGGCCCCTGAAGCTCAGAACATATCCTTATAGGACTATGTGACAATTTCGTTGCTTGCCCTCTGGTTTCTAGTCTCAATTTAAAGTTGACCTTAATTGGCATTGAAAGCTCTAACTAAATAAAGGATGAGCACACAGCATGTCAGGGGGCCAGCGCCCACTCACAGCACCTTCCACATTCCACCACTGATGTTGCATGCCACCCAACTTTGGTGGTAGAAATCTATAAACTGTATTTCTGATTTGAAACATTCCCTCCCCTCTTTGAAACAAACTCCGCTGAGAACACCATAGTCCAGTGTTAGCAAACCTATGGCACGTGTGCCAAAGGTGGCACTCGGAGCGCTTTCTGTGGGCACCTGACATCGCCCCTTCATAGCCACCTGTATACAGGTTAAATTGCTGTATTGGCACTTTGCAAAAAAAATAGTGGGTTTTGAATCACAGTTTGGGCACTTGGTCTCTAAAAGGTTTGTCATCACTGCCATAGTCTAAAGGAGAATTGTACTTTGTAGAAGCTTCCGGATTTAAGGTGTAATCAGACAGGCGTTTCTGCTGTTGTCTAGTTCACTGCACAGATGGGCTACATCACTCCTTACAGATTATGTAATTGCAAAAGCCAATGAGCCAAACCTCAGAATCTTTCTGGGTCCCTGTCATGGGCTACTTTTGTTTGTTTTGTTGGGCTTTACACTGCAGTTTGGGACTCAAAGTGGTGTTTGTGGCTTTACATTTCCCTTCTGTTTTCACGACCCCTAAACTCCACGGCAAATGGCTCCCAGCTCCGGAGCATACAATTATTTCCCCACCAGCTCCGGAGTTTGTAGAAAATTAAGTGCGACCACGCCCACCTAAGCGTGTCCCAGCGCACTTTTCATGTACCTGCTCTCGGAGGGTGAAAATCCCTAATGCGGATTTAAGGGAGTGAGTGCTGGGCTCTCCTCGCTTCTGTTTTTTTTTTTTTTTTTTGCCTCCCTCCCCTTTAAGAGAAGGAATCAGGACGACGACAGGGCTCCGGGCGGCTTCAGAGGTGAGCCTGCATTTTTTCCTCTCTTTTTTTCTTCCTCCCCTCATGCAGACAGGAGCAAGGAAGTGCGGAGGGGTGGGGACGTAGGAAGAGCAACGAACCCCCAAGATCTCTGGTCCGAATTTAAGTGGCCAGTGGATCTTAGGGGTCATGTGAAAAGCCCTAATATCCCAATATTGTTAGGTGGCTTAAGACGACAGCTCAGCTGCTTCACAATATTGGGAGATTAAACACTTCCTCTGCTCCTCTGTGGAGGGGCAAAGGAGGGAAGCAAAATATATTTTTAAAGTCTCTTAGGACAGCGTTGATGGGTTATATCATTTAGGGTTTTTTTTTTAATTGAAAACTTCCTCCCAAAAAGAGGAGGAAAGAGCAGGGGCAAGGAGGAAGTTTTTGTTGTTTTTCTGGTTTTCATAAGGGAGGCAAACCAAAGAGGGTTGCTTGAGGGATGCATGCCATTTAGATGCAAGGATTACACCAAATGGTATACCAGATTTCTTACCTGACTTTAAGTGACCCTATTTAGCCCACTTCGGCCCCCTCCAGTTCAGCCCATGTAAACCAAGTCCTTATTTATTTTATTTGCCGCATGTTTCCAATGTTACCTCCATCCCCCATAATGGACTTTTTGTTCTTTTCTTTAATTGCTCGTGTTCTCTTTTACCTTTAATGTTGCCTTTTAATTCCTGTAAGATGCCCTTCAGTTCTGTTCTCAAACTTGAATATGTTTTAAATGTACTGGACTATATATTGTCCCTCATGAATGTAAGCTGTTTTGGATCCTTTTCCAAGGAGAAAATGGGGTAAAAATAATCTAAAATAAATAAATATTTTTTCAGTCTATAAGACACTTCTGTGTATAAGATGACTCTCTCACTTTTCCAACCCAAAAATTGCCATTTCACAACCATGCATTTCTCTCCTCAGCCTACTTCCATGTATAAGACCACCCTCAATTTTTGAATATACTGTACATGGGAAATACTGTATATCCCATTTATTTCTCTGTGCAGTACTCAATGTGGCTCAGCATACGAACTAATTCAACATAACTATGGGCGTTTATACACGACCCCTAAACTCCGGGGCAAATGGCTCCCAGCTCCGGAGATTAAAAATGTTTACCCACCAGCTCCGGAGTTAAGAGGAAATTAATTGCGACCCCGCCCACTTTAGCGTGTCCCAGCGCAGCTTTCAGGTGCCTGCTTTTTGGATGAGACAAATATTTGATCTGGTGTAAGGATAGTGAGTGCGGGGCTCTCCTGGCTTCTGTTTGCTCTTTTTTTTTGCGCCCTGCCCCTTTAAGAGATCTGAATGCTGCCGGGAACAAAACGGAGGTAAACTGACATGCTTTTCTTTCTTTTTTTCTCCCTCCCTCACGCAGCCAGCAACCAGGAAGTGCGGAGGGGGGTGGGGACAGAGGAAGAGCGAGGAACCCCTAAGATCTCTGGTCCGAATTTAAGTGGCCAGCGGATCTTAGGGGTCGTGTAAAAAGGCCCTAAGTAGTCAATAAATTGTAAGATTAAAGAAGCTATTATATTTAGAACGAGTTGTAAGATTAAAGAAGCTATTACATTTAAAACAAGTATTATATTTAAAACAAGGATCAGAAAAATATAGGCTTCTTATGCATTAAAAGGAAAAATGTAAAACACCCACCATTATTTTTATTGTTCAGTTGAGGACCAAAAAATAATAATAATAGTTATCTGCTATGATTTTACATTATCATGATTCTTGAGAGGGTTTCCTATGTATGAAGTGCCCAGAAGAGATTTATTGTACCTTTCTTGCCTTCTGATGGGTCTCTTGGATTCAGCAGCTTGCCCATGTCTACAGAGGCTTGTTCTTCTGGGGGGGCACACTAGTGAATTGAAACAACTAGCCCCTACTCTACCTCAATGAATTGCCTGGTTCTGTATGAAGGCCTGTCCAATTAAAAAACAAATAGGAAAGCAATTGGGGTTCAGCCTAGATTCCCTTGGAAGGGAAAGTCTGCAAGTAGCTACCGAGAAGGCCCTGTCTACCTGTGAAGGCGGGAGTTCTGAGAGAAAAGTATCCCTGAAGATAAGACCCAGGCAGGCACATGCTCGGAGATACGGGCCCAACAGGGCCGTATCTTATTTACAGTATTTATTCTATTTATTTTAGAGTATTTTTTTACCCCGCCTTTCTCCTTGGAAAAGGACCCAAGGCGGCTTACAGTAATGAGGGATAATATACAGTCCAGTACAATTAAGACATGTTCAAGTATTTGAGAACAAGGAATTGAGGGACATCTTACAGCATTAATAGACAACCATGGAGGGTCACAATTTTCCCTTAGGAGAAGGCAGTGCCCACATCCTATGCCCACTTTCATAAACAAAATATGCTTTGTCTGTTTACCACTTTCAGTAGCAGCAGTAAGACAACTGGATTACTATGCATTTGAAACCCACCTCACTGGACTGACACAGTAAAAATAGCATTGTATCAAAACCTGCTGAGATATCAAGGAGAACCAAACAGAAGGACATCCCATGTGTCTCGTGCATCACAGATGACCAGCCACTTTTCAGCATGAAACTCAGGGTTGAAACCAGGTCTATATGGTTTATATGGTTTCAGGTGACCTGTTTCCTCCCAAGTATCTGGAAATTGAAGCTTACTGTGGTGACTGATGAGACAGAGCAAGCGCCTGAGAAAGTGCTTCCAAACTTTTGAACACTGTTGAGCCTAATCAGTTCTCTGTTTTGCTGAGGATCTGGAGTGCGTGTACCTGATTCAGCCACCCCACTCTTGCCAAACAATATTGCCCAATATAGATATTAGATGATAGTTGTTAAAATCCCCCTAATCCATACAGGTTTCTTAAGGAATGTCTGCATGGGGCAGCTGGTATCCTTCCCCACTACAAGGAGGTACTGGCCATCTCTTGGATTCACCCCAATCACCCCCTCTCCCTTGGTACTGGAGTACCACCATTCAGCACCACCAGTACCCATGGAGGCCAGGCATTTTCAGTTGTAGCCCAAACAAGCTGAGTGAAACCGGGGCTTTGACTGGCATGAAAACAAGGTTAGACAGAAACTCATTGGGAGCACTTGGGAATTCCTTAGCCTCCTGATGGGGGTCATTTTCACGTGCCCACGGCACCCAAGTAATAATTGCTCACCATGCCTGCCCTCCTGGGGCTTTTGTGAAGTAGAGCTCTGTATCACTGATGATGCTACAACCCGAACTTCCAGATGACTTCACCTAGCAGTTTCATGTAGATGTTAAAGATAGCAGGAGACAAGATAGACCTTTGAAGCAAACCATTTTAGGCCAAAGGCCAAAAGGTAGAACAGCAATCAGCTTCTACAACTGACCATCCAGGAAGGAACTGGGCCACTGATTCACCTGTCAAGTAGCCCAGGGCGATACTGTAGTTGATAATATCACACTGAGCTGCAAGGGCCAAAAGAATCAACATGGATTCTCCTTCACACTACCATTTTTGATTCAGGGCATCCAGTAGGATGACCAAGCCAGTCTCTACCCTGAAGTCGGCGTGGGAAGAATCTGAGTAATCGATTTCACCAGAAAACTCTAGAACTGAAAACAGTAGCATGCCCAAATACCTGATTTCAGTGAAAGAAGGAAGGTTTTATACCATTTGAGTCAATTTTTGTTACAGTATTTATTTAAAATATTTTACCTTGCTTTTCTGCTTAAAATGGACCCAAGGAAGCTTACACCATTAAAAGACACTGTTTTATTTACAAAACCCTCCATGGCTTAGGACCAGCTTATTTGACGGAGTGTGTCGTCCCAAGATCTTCTTTGGCCCTGCTCACTAGATCATCCCAGGTCCTCATGCTTAAAGTTGCTACTCTGTGGGAACCTCATAAGACCTCTACCTGGAGCTGTGCGTTTTCTGTGGTGGGTTCCATTTGGTGGAACCAGCTTCCCAGTGATATTAGGACCGTGGAGCCCCTCTCAGCCTTTAGGAAGCGATTAAAAACTTGTCTCTTCCAGGCTGTTCTTGGCGACTAATGGTGGTTTATCCTTTTTCTCTTTTCCCTTATTTTTTGCTCCCATCATATATCCCATGTTTTTATTGATATTAATGTTTTGATCGATTGAGTTTGTTTTACATTTGTTTATGTAGCTGAATTGTATGGATTTTCTTGTTGCGAACCGCAGAGAGTTCCTTCGGAAAGTTGGGTGGTATATAATATAAATTAAATAAATAAATAAATAAAAGCTAAAAATTATACATGTATGTATGGCCTTGCAGCCATGCCGGCCACATGGCCACAGACTTGCACAACACTGGCTCTCTGGCTTGAATACGGAAATGAGCACAGTCCCTAGAGTTGGACACGACTAGCATGCATGTGTGTGGGGAATCTTTACCTTTTATACAAATATTTAATGAATCAAATACCACACTAAAATTGGAGACAAAAAATACACAAAACAGATTCAAAGCAAGAAAGGACAAAACTCCATGTAAAAACCCTCTTCCGGGACTGGCACTCACTGAGCTACAGTCTTTGCCTGCTCTTAGAAGGACAGCAAAGATGGGGCCAGCCTGGCCTCCTTTGGGAGAGACTTCTAAAGGCTGGAAGCACCAAACCAAACCATGACAGTGGTGGGACTGAGGGAAAAGCCTCCCCTTGTGATTTTTAACATCCAAGCAGGCTTATAAAGGGAGATATGGTCCTTGAGATCGCTTGGAACCAAGCCACTGAGGGCTTTCTAGATCAGAATTTTGTTATTTTCTTCAACAGGGTGGTTCAAGGATACATCACCACTACTTAATCCCTCTGGAATTTGAGATCCTGAAGCTCATTGATTTCCTAGTAGATCTGTCCCAGACTCTGACTCCCATCATCCCCAGAGACAGCAAAAGCAACTGTGAAGGGTGATGGAAGTTGTAGCTCAAAATACTCGTGTGAGAGCCCTAAGTTAGCCATGCCTGGTCGAACTCAGGGCGTTTATACACGACCCCTAAACTCCGGGGCAAATGGCTCCCAGTTCCCAAGCTTAAAAATGTTTACCCACCAACTCCGGAGTTTACAGGAAATTAAGTGCGGCCACGCCCACTTTAGCGCGTCCTAGGTACCTTTCAAGTACCTGCTCTTCCATCCTGAAAATTCCTTGATGCCTGTAAAGATAGTGAGTGGGGGCTCTCCTCCCTTCTGTTTGTTGTTGTTTTTGGTTCCTGACCCTTTAAGAGCTACTTTTAGACACAAGAATCTTGCCGGCAAGAGCGAGCCAGAACGAGAGCCAGAACGGAGGTGAGCCACGATCTTTTCTTCCTTTTTTTTCTCCCTCCCCTCACGCAGCCAGCAGCCAGGAAGTGCGGAGGGGTGGGGAAGCAGGAAGAGCGACGAACCCCTAAGATCTCTGGTCCGAATTTAAGTGGCCAGCGGATCTTAGGGGTCGTGTAGTAGAAGCTCAGTTCGGTCATTCCTAACAGTCCTGTAGCTGCATGAACTGCAAGGTGCTGCCCACAAAAAGCGACCAGCCTGAGCTCTCAGGTGCCTCTTGAGCCACGGAAGGAAAGAGGAGCCCCCCACCCCACCCCGGGCAGTTCATATGGTGTTTTTAATGTATCGTATTTATTTATTGCATTTACATGTTTTTATTATTCTAATTTTATTGTATTTTGATGTTTTAATTGTCCATTTTGATTGTGAGCCGCCCAGAGACCTTTGGGTAGTGGGCGGCATACAAGCTATATAAATAAATAAAATAAATAAATAAATATGGGTGGGCCTCCAGCTGCAGAAAGCCACGGGTCCGGAGAGTCCAGGGGCCGGGATGATGAGACCTGGAGGTCGAGGAAAGCCTGCAAGGGGTGGGTGTACCGATTGGTTTGAAAAGGTGCGGGAAAGATCCCAGTGGCCACCCCTGGGCACCCTGGGCGCGCCTTTCCCCTCCCCACGTTGACGGGGAGGGCAAGCCTGGGGTGGGGGCAGCGGCGGCGGCGGAAGCACCTCGACCGGCGCCTCCGACGGCCGCGCCGGAGGGCAGGGCGCGGAAGCCCGCCCACGCGGCCTCCACCGCCACCCGCCAAGCCCGCGACGTCGCCTCCGACGGGGCGGGGCGGGGCGGGGCGGGGCGGGCGATGACGCGTCGGACGGCCCGCCCCCTCGGGCTTTGTAGTAGCCCGGGCTCCGGCGGCGGCGCGAGTGGCGCGCGAAGCTGCCCAAGGAGCGGGTGGTGCTGCTGGTGCTGCTGGTGGTGGTGCTAGTGGTGGTGGTCTCGGGCTCCCTCGCTTGCCCGCACGTGGGGACGCCGTACTCGCTCGAGGGCAGCCGGAGCCGAAGCGCCGTCCCGAGAGGAGCCCACCCGAGGGCGACTCAGCCCCATCCGTGCCGCCAGTGGGAAACCCGTGGAGCGCCTCCGCCGCCGCCGCCGCCTTTCGGTCCACCCCCCCCCCCTCCCGCCGTCGGACCTCTTGGCCCCCAAGCCGGGGACGGCGGCAGGCGCCTCTCGGGCACTCCCCGAGCCCGGCTCGTGTGGTCCCGTCGGGGCAAAGGGAGCGACATGGGGGTGTGGCTGGTGATCTCGAGCGTCCTTCTGGCGGCAGGTAAGGAGGAGACGGCAAGGAACAGCTCTGATCGGACGGACTGGCAGCTCCTGGGCAGAGGGGCAAAATCTCCCTCCTCGCCGTGTGCCCACTGGGGGGGTGGGGGTCGGGGTGGGGGAATTGGGGAAGGAGCCCAGCTGGGAACGCCAGAAAACTCGGGATCGGCTCCAAATCATCACGCGTTTGGACACTGCCCCCGTTCCCCCCGTCAGTATAGGCTTCATTTCAAGCAGGAGTAGCCCTTATCTTCGTGCCCCGTCCACATCTGCCTTGGAAAGAGCGATGTGCCCTTAAGAAATGCCCATCCGCACCCCGCCAATGACCAGGGCTGTCTTCTTGTCGCTTGCCCACGCTGGCTTGGGCTTCTTTGCCTCACCGCCCAATAATAGCCTGTTTTGATAGCCGATAGGGTCGGATGGCATGGGTGGGTGTAAGCGGAGCACATAGTTCCAACACACACACACACACACACACACACACACACACACACACACACACACACACACACACACACACACACACACACACACACACACACACACACACACACACACACACTGAGGTGTCTGGGTTGGGGTGAGAGGACATGACGACTTTTTTGCCTTGCAAAATGCCATTCCCTGACGGTCTGAAATAAAAGTTTTCCAAGTATCTGCAGCCCCAGTTGCTGAGATCCTCATTTCAAACCTGCACCTTGATGTTTGCAATTCAGAAAGTTCTTTGTAGCCTACGGGCAAGCCCTCAATAAAGCAAGCCTTGCATAAATGGGCTTGGAAACAGCAGTGCAAAAGAAGTGTGTGACTGGAGGGTCTAAGCATGTAGGCTGTGTGGGTCTCAGAGTGTGAGCAAGGTGGGTGTGGGTGCCTTTTAATGGGATGTGTACCTGAGAAAGTCATTGCACACACCTTGGATGTCAGCATGTGACCCGCTGTAGTTGCCGTGCCCTCAAATGAAAAATGTGTTTGTCCTCCATTCATACTGTGTTCCTCTGATCCTGTCTTTGTTTCAGCTGCACAATCGTTCTATAAATAACACAACCAGTTCTTGAAATAGGATGTTATTATGGGTGGTTGGGTGAGAGCGTTGCACCATGAACTCCGCTCTGTGTTGGGAAAGGGGTGGGGGGGGGTAATAAGAAGGATGGCTTGTTGACTGATAAGATTGAATTGGTCTTTTTCAAATCTGTTTTCCCTCACTTGTAGTTTGTGCTGTCCTGGTGAATGGCGAAGAGCCTGGCCTCCTTCAGAAGGAACAGTACAGCGAAGATGGCACAGAAGATCTGGTAAATGCCCAGCTCCTTCCAGCCAGGGAGACCTTAGAACAGGAAGGAGAGAGACATGGAGTCCTATCATCCACAAGCAGTAACTTCGATGAACTGCCTCAAGGTATGTCCCACCGTAGTTTAGAAGGAAAGGGATAAAGGTTTGTTGAATACCTACCTGTTGGGATGGTTCATATTTTCCACAAACTTGCAGAACTTCATGGAGAATAATATTGATCTGTTATTTGGCCTGTTGTGGTGGGGAAATCACACCAAAGGGTGTGCCTGCCATTTTCTTGAGTTGCATTCAGTGGCTACTGTCCAGTAGAGAGTTCGGCACATTTGTTTTCCATTGATTTTGAAGAATGAAATGAATCTGATGAAGGATATATATCCCTATTTTGTAGGATGACCTTGAGTGATGCATTGAGAAGTGGGAGACGGATGCTCGGAATACAAGAAACTCAGAGATAGGAGAGGGTGCAGCTTTGTCATAAAAGCAGACATTAACTATAAAATAGTGGTTTAAAAAAACAGATGAAGAGAAAACTAATTGGAGATTAAGATCAGAGTATGGACACCTTTTAATTCCACAGGCTTCCAGGTCAACTGTAACTTTGGATGCTCAACATTTTTGGTCTGTCCCTTGTATGCTCTACCATTGTGCCTTGTTCTAATCATTTGGGATGATTTCGACTCCATCTGACTATAAAATGCATTTCAGAAGAGAGAATTCCTCACTTCTTTGTCTCATGTGTCAGCAGGATGTCCTGACTAATTGATTACTCAACAAATGCTTCCCTCTTCCCCATGAACAAATTAGACTATTTTTTTACCTGTTTACCAAAGCACATATGCCCCTGCCTTAATCAGATGTGTCTTGTGAGATATTGCTTTCTTTCTCTCCAAACATGCTGAGGACAGAGCTTGCTGAATGGAGGACCCTCACTTAAATAGACCATATATATGTTATATATGTCTGAAGAAGTGCACATGTGCATGAAACATCACATTAAAATATGAAAGTTAGTCTTTAAGGTGCCACATGTTTGTGTCTTTTGTTTTGTTTTGTTTTTCTTTGATTTTTGCCTGAAATTAAATAGACCAAGGAATCCATCAACCCTTTGTGTTCTGGAGTTAGAAGGGAAGTTAGTCACCTGACATCCAAGTTCCAAACATGCTTCTGTGGAAATAAATTAACTTGATATCAGTGAAATATGCTTCCATTTATGCGTCTTTTGAGTTGGGCATGTGCCCAAGAGTGCTTTCATAACCCAGAGTTTCTTATCACGTCGAATTTTGTACTGTGTTTTTGCTAGACGGACCAGAAGCCCGCTTGCAATAGGAAAATGACAGTGGCTGAGTTAAAATGGTTGACGTGGTCTTTCATATTCGATGAAGGATGGCTTGTTTTTCCTGTATTTCTCATGGCAGATGAAGTTGTGGTGTTGAGATGAAAGTCCAGATTGGTTTTGGATGTCCCCCCCCCCCTTTCGTGTGTGCACAACCCTAGCAACAGGAGTGGCTCCCTAGGACGAGGGAGGGAATCAGGCTGGAATGTTCCCACGGAAATCCTTGCGTTCTTTGCTTGATGTCACCGTGTGCTGATGTTTTAGAAGTTCCTTGTTTCTATTTTCTGAGCTGGCTCTTTCCCTGGAGGGCCCCAGTGCCCCATGTTCGAGCCAGCCGCGCATTCCAGCTGCCCACAGGCCCTTAGAGCTGCATCCTGTGCTACCCACAGCTCTCTGTCCCCCTTGTGAAGTATAACTACTTGGCTCCCACAAACCTCTACACTTAAAAATATGACATCAAAATTAGAGGACTGCTTAGGCTGAGGGTGCCGCCACACTTTGCAAGCTCTGGCTTTTCATGTGATTTGCCTCCATCTGTGGAACTTGAGTAGTATGGAGTAACTCCTCCCCCCGTCTTCATTCTTCTGCAACATGTTTTGTTGGTGACAGGATGTTTTCCTGCCTTCCTGCTACACAAAACCTTTAGTATAGCTGTGACCTCGACTCTGAATTCTTAGCTTCCCCTTCCTTCCCTGGATTTCTACAGGAATCTGAAAACTTGGCCGCCTCAGCTTCTCCCTCACACTTAAACTGCCTCTCCCCCTTGACAACCGCATCCTCCCTTCTTTCTTATGGAAAACATTGGGCAGGCCCGGGGGTCCCATAGCAACAGCGTTCTTAGATATGGCAACCAAAGAAAGACCTTTCTTCTTGGCCTTTTTTTTTTTACCCCTGTAGAGAGTTTGAGTCACAGAGAGGTTTGAATAAAAAAGCATGCCTGGGCCACGGTCCAGAGGCAAAGTCAGATCAGTCACTTGCCACCCTGGTTTAATTGCTTTGTGTAGCCGTGTGGGGTCTGTCCAGAGGAAGTATTAATTTCCCAAGATGGGGATGGTATCAATTGGTGGAGGGGATCCACTGATGACTCACAGTCCCCCGCCCCCCCACGCTGTGTGGTTCTTCTTACCTTGCTCAGCTTAGTCACTGAGGCTACATTGTGCCATCTGGGGGCGTCTGGCTGGGTTTCCATTTCACCCTCTCTGCCCATTTTGGTCCCGAGTCCCTTGAAGGATTTCTGCCCAATATGGGTCCCCAGGGCGACAGTCATGAAAAACAGCGTGGGAAGAAATTTGGAGCTGCTCCACTTTAAGTGGGTTGAGTTACATGGAGGTACAGAGCCGGGCCTGCTTTCAGCAGGACGGCCTGGATGTCTTATCAACTCTCTTTAATTTCTTTTTAAAGCTCTGTTTTGCCTTCCCTTTAGATTCATCAACATCTTGCAGCTTTTCCACCAAGGGAAGGCCTGGACAAGAGGTTAATCTAGGCAGTGGAATACTAACACACACACACACACACACACACACACACACACACACACACACACCTTCACACCTTTTATTCATTTTCTCAACTACATCTTCTCAATTTTTTATTCTATATATTTATTTATTTTATTTTATTTATACAATTTATATGCCGCCCACTACCCAAAGGTCACACACACACACACACACACACACACACACACACTTTCCTCTCACACTTTCCTTATTCATCTTCTCAACTACCTCTTCTCCATTTTTTTTATTACAGATCCTCCCTGGGACGTGTGGCAGGTTGGATAACATTACTTTCCAGCCGCACAGGAGTTGATGAACGGGGCGTCTAGTGCCCGGCGTGTTAAATGTACCCTTCATCTATTTTCTTTTCCCTCCGGGGCTTTTGTCAACATATCCCCAGCTCTGGGCTCCCCAGCAAGGCTAGTTATTTTTTTTCCCTTTGTATACATCCATTGGGTTGGCTGCACGCCGAACTCTTCAGTCAGTTCCATTAGTCAGCCCTTGGGACCCCAGAGCAGGGAGAGTCCTTGCAGCAGAGGATCATCTCCCCGAGCTTGCTTTCTTTTGGGCTCTGCCCAATTCCTAGGTGTTGTGCCGCCTGTGTTTCTTCTGCACCTCGGGGGGTGGGGGGGTGCTGTCTGGCATGCCCATTTTATCACAGGGCAACCTGGTGGACTTTTCAACAGATGGAGTAGTTGTGCGTTTATGGCTTAAAGAAAGAAAAAAGTGAGACGTGTTGGCTAAGAATAGAGAGCCAATAGTGGTATGTTGGGTGAATCAAGCAGGGCAGCAAGGGGATGGAATGTCTCCCCCCCCACACACATACACAACATGGAAGACTAGCCTTACCATATTGCTCAGCTAAGCGTCTGACTGAGGGTGGTGTTTGGTTCGTTCCTCCCTGGAGTAGCTTCCTGCAGGATGTCTTGCTCCTTGGGCACACTGAATCTTCTCATGCTCCTATTCCGGGAGGAGGGGCAGGATGGGGGAGCTGCCAACAACGGGGTGGGGACCAGGGGCGGAGGGGAATTTTAAATAGCCTTATGGCTCTGTCTGTCTAGCCTCTGCAGCTCAGCCTTGCAGAGATTCAAAAGAGACATTCCTCTCTGTGAGGAGTCCTCCGCCAACTTTAAGGGATGTTTTCTGCATTGCAGAGTGGTAAATGCGTAGATACTGCCGTGAGTAAATGTACTCAGGGGTTGTGGCTACTTCTGGCTTCCCTTTGTTCTTGGATATATGCCTGATGGGATAGCTTTGTATGTTGCAATCCAGAAAAAAAAACATTTTTCGTGGTCTGGTCTAGGGACATGTTCAAAGCCAAGCCAAGTGGGCTGCTTATATATATACCACCCTACAGCGCTTAAGACACCCTCTGTGCAGTTTACGATTTAATTTATGCAGGCTACACCTCCCCCACCCGCCCAGGCTGAGTATTCAATTTACCAACCTCAAAAGGATGGAAGGCTGCGTTAACCTCGAACCAACTACCTGAATCCACTGGGATCAAACTCAGATTATGAGCAGAGTTTTGACTGCAGGACTGGAGTGTCACAGCGCTTCAGAAAGTTCACCTGTCAAACAGTAGTCTCCATTCTCTGGCAAGGCCTTATAGTGCATGGGATAAGAACCAGCAGAAGCCAGAGAGAGGAGGGTTAATTGTGAATGGTTGTGAAGAGCAAGGGCGGGAAGGTCAGCCTTAGTTCAAACAAGTCCACTTCCTCAGAAGTTTATCAGGGCTACTGAACCCTAACAGGGTGGGGTTCTCATTGAAAGGGGTTTAATAGGGCCAGGGACACAACCTCTTCCCTGTTCTTGTCCCCTCTTAACTCTAGATTGGCTGCTCCTTGGTGGCACTTTGGAAGAGAGCAGCGGCTCAGACCCTGACCTTTTGTGGAGCTGTCTTGTAATATTTAACTTAGCTCACTGACAGCCATCAGTTAATGATAGTGGAATTCATTGAGCCTGACTCGGAACAACATTATGCAACAGGTTAGAAACTTTCAAGAGCATGGTTGGAATGTGATTCTGTGTTTTGTGGAGGCCAGCGAGTACAATATCAGCTTTTGCCCTGCTTCAAATCAGCCTTCTGAATGTACGATAACTTTGTGCGTGTATGAATCGGAAGGTCCACATTAAAGCATGGCGGTTTTAGTTCTACTGCCTCAACATGGAACATGGGGGAACATCTGTTCTTAAGTGAAATCTCGTGTGGGTCCCATTTCAGTCTCCCCCCCCCTCAGCTATCATTCAGCCATTACAAACCCTATGCAGACCATGGCATCAGAGTGCACAGATGAGAGCTACCTATGCCTCAGAGCACATTGTTTGGGGAGGGGGCCATGGTTACAGTCAGCAAGGAAGAAGGCACCACCTTCCCACTCCTTTACTGTGAACGGAGCAAAACCATGCACCACAGATGGGAGGAGAGCTCCTTGTCTGTTCCCTTATAATCCTTTGGGAAGGAAGGAGATGATTGGTTTGTTATCTGACTTTAGCTGCAGCCTTTCTCATTGGCTGCTGAGCGAGGAGAACTTCCAGAGCTTTTTCTTCTGAACTATAAATGTAACAGGAAGGATGTGGTGGTCAAAAGAGGTTTCTGGAATTGAGAGACAGGGAGATAGCCACCCAACACTGCTTAAGAGAGCCCCAGGACCAAAGCACTGGAGGATGTTATAGGTGGCTGGATGATTTTTTTTTGTTTTATAGGGACTTTATAATTCTAATAGACTGAGATATTTCTGTATGATCTGTAGTAGATTGGTGAAGGTGTATGGCTCCTGCTTAACAATAACAATGACAAAAAACCCAGTCCCCAAAGCTGAGGAAGCTTGCAGGGAAGAATATTTTGTGTATCAGTAAATACATAAACATGAACATTGGCTCTACCTTGCAAACTTTCTCATCTTCACCAGTTTTAATATTATTAGGTGGGGGATGAGAAAAATTAAGGCATTCCATTCCTTAAATTTAAAAGCATGCCTTTGTGGGGAGGGTGTAGCTGGAACCAAAGTCGACTCCTAAACTGATTTGCCAAATTCTGTAGTAAATAGTGATCAAATCAGTTTCCACGTTCATTTGAGAGTCATGATTGTTAAGTAATGTTATATCAATTGATTGCTAAGAGACATATTGATTTCATTTCCTGTCTAAGGTAGGGTTTATAAAATACCCAAAGTCAAGCTGGTTCTGATACCTGCAGATAATTTAGTTTAGTATCTGCTAGACAAGTTTAGTAGACTATTAATTTGTCGAACATATGGTAACACGATATTGTTGTTTTGATTCTTTTTCCAGGTGCTTTCCTGTCCAGGCCTCAAGAGCCTGTGACACCAAATAAAGAGGGGAAAGGGAAAAAACGGAGGAAGGGGAAGGGGAAAAAGAGAGACCCCTGCTTACGAAGATACAAGGACTACTGCTTTCACGGAGAATGCAAATACATTAAGGCACTCAGGACTCCAACCTGCATGTAAGTTAGTCACAGCATTTCTTTTCTGGGGTTGTCTTTGCAGATAATAAACGCAAATGCATTTCTCTTTAATATAACTTTGTTCCAATAGCACAAAGGTGTCCTGCTGCCCCCCATGATCACGGGGTGGAGAAATAGCTGCGTTACACTCTTTATTTTTGGTTAAATAAAAATGTGAGCCGATGTACATTGTGGTACTAGAGTGTGAAGGTGTGCCACATACTTAAATGGAAATATGTAGAGCTCCACAAATATTGCTTGCACAGTAAAGACCTTTTGCTTCTTGAACAAACTTACACATATCTGTTGAGAAATACGTCCCGTTGAATAAAGTAGGTTTTGTCCCCCAATACATGGTTACAAGAATGCACCCTAAATATCTGCCCTTGAGTTGTGGAAGTGGTTGTCTGATCCTTGGACTAAAATAAGAAATGTGAGACCTATTTGTTTTTCAATTCACCTAATGACCTTGTGACGGTGGGGCGTGAAGTAGCAGCGATCACTAGAACTATAGTCTTGGGCAAGCAAGACATGCTCTTTCTTATACTTAGGTGGCAGTACAATATGTCCTTGACCAATGACAAAAGAGATGTTGTCGCTTGACCGCTGGGAAAATAAACCATTCCTGCAGCAGGAAAAGCAGCTTGGATGTTCTTAAAGTTGGCATTCTGGGTACACCAAGTTCTTTGCCCAGCAGCAGTTTCTGCAGTCCTCTATGAGATCATATACTGCCCCACCCTACAATTAACATCCTTGCTGTAGTAACAGCTATGTTATCCCTTGCTAAAAGGTCTGCTGCTCATCTACTGCCTCATAGTGCTTCAAGCACTCTCTGGGTGGTTTGCAGTATAATTATGCAAGATACACATCCCCTGCTCCCAGCAAGCTGAGTACTCCTTTTACTGACCTCAGAAGGATGAAAGGCTGAGTCAACCTTGAGCCTGCTACCTGGGACTGAACCCTGAGTTGTGAGCTCAGTCTGGCTGCAGTGCAGCAGTTTAAACACTCTATATGAGGCTTCTCACATATATATCTATGGAGAAATGTGTTATGTTAGAATTATGGTACAGTTTAGTCATAACTTGGTTATTGGAAGAAGGAATTAATCAGAAGCAAGCCGTTAACTGTGGCAATAGTTCTATTTTGTTTCTCCGTGTTGCACTGTGGTTACAGCTAGCTTGCAGCTGAGAAAATTTCTATGATTGTCCTTCACAAAGTGCGAGGGCCTTGTTGGAATGCTGGACTTGTCACTCCTTGTTTCCCTTGCTGCTCTCTGAGATGGATACCTGTAGATTTAAGTGTCTGATCGCATCCCTCGATGAGGCCTCCCTGAGGACAGTTGTGCAGGCCCTCGTGATCTTGAGGATCGATTACTGCAACGCCCTGTACGTGGGGTTGCCCTTGACCCTTTATCCAGAGACTTCAACGAGTACAGAATGCAGCGGCCAGACTGGTGGTGGGTGCTCGTAGATTCGATCATGTCACCCCAGTCCTGGCACGCCTGCATTGGCTGCCTGTGGCTCTCCGGATAAGGTTCAAGGTTTTTTTTTCTTTTTGTTTTCAAAACCCTCCACGGCCTGGGACCTGAATACCTGTCGGAGTGTATCTCCCAAAGGTCAACTGAGGCCAGGCCCACTCGAATGTCGCAGGCACGCTCACTCCGAGTGGCCACTCCCAGGGAGGCGCGGAAGTCGCTCACATGCAACCGTGCCCCTCGCTGTGGAACCATCTCCCGAATGAGCTGCACCTTGCACAGTCCCTGCCCGCCTTCAAGAAAGCACTCAAAATCATGCTTTTTAAGGAGGCATTTAGTGACCTTTTAACTTAATTTTATTTACTCTCTGGGTTTTTATGCCTCTTGCCGGGGGTTCTCCCTCCAATTGTCCTTGCTTCTCTTTTGTTGTTTGTATTGCATTGCTGTTTTTAACACTGTTGTAAACCGCCCAGAGTTCCGCTGGAAGATGGGCAGTATAGAAATAAAATAAAATAAAATAAAATAAAATAAAGAAATAATGTGATACAAGTAACTAGCTGGGTGTATGGACAAGTGAGGCTCCGTTACCCTTTCTAGAATATAAGTTTTTATCCCAAAGACAGAGTTCATGATGGTGGTTTTCCTTTTCTATGAAGCTGATGCCTCTTAATGAGCATCTATTTTTTCTTGTTCATTAGCTCCTTGACATCTGATGCTGGATGCAGGCATCTCCTTTTTCGCTTCCGCAAATTTCTGTTTGGCTTTGCACTAGTAAAAGAGCAATGCTACCACTTGACAATGGGAGGCATGCAAATGTTTTTTCCTTGACCCAAGTCTTTACTAACTGGAGGGGAAAACGTTCAGTCCTTGCTGAGATTTGCACACTCACTATCCCTCTGGGGAGTGCAACATAACCTCTGCTTGTGTTACTATATAAAGCCCATGGATGCTTATGATGCTAAATAAACAATAACTAATAATAATACCAAATTACTTGCACTCACAAGACTCAGATCTCTTTTGAAGATCGGACAGCGTTGGTCTCATACTTCAGGCTTAGTCTGGTTGAGCCCTAAATAGCTCTTCAGCAGCATTCCAGAAAGATTGCCCTGCACAATTAACTTGGTAGGCGGTGACTCTACCAGCTTTATTCCCGCTTCAGTGTCTGTGCATTTTTGATGAGCAGAGAATTCTCTGCATTAACTATGCCCAGGTTAAACGGGAGGAAGAAGCCAATGACAAACTGAGCAGGAGTGTGGCGCATAACAGACTTGAGAGACTGACAGTGAGGGTAACTTCTGGGGTACTAAACATAGCTGCTGGTAGGCATTTATAACCATGTGATTCGCCATGGCCTCATTGTTCATATCTGGAGTAATTCTTTTGTACTGTTTTTACCTACGACTCTCAGATGCCAGCAGGGGTACCACGGGGAGCGGTGCCACGCCCTTAGTCTTCCAGTGGAAAACCGATACCGCAGCTATGACCATACAACTATACTTGCAGTCACAGCCGTTGTATTATCCTCCCTCTGCCTTCTCATCATTGCTATATTACTGATGCTCAGGTAAGCTCTTTGATGGGTTTGGGGAAAGTAACAGGATCTGGGGCGTAGGCCTAGCATTTTTCTTTGTTACAATTTGAAAGTGCAGGTTCCACTGGAAAACAACAGCCTTGAAAATTGGTCTTTGTAACCCTTGCTTAATTCAGCCCTTTCGATTTTAACTGTACAAGCAGGGAACCAAGTCCAGCAGACTCCCTGATCCCCACCTCGTAAACAGCTCTGTGTGATTTGTCCAATATGCAAATCTCACCTACCTGCCCATTTCCCCTTAACTTGCTTTCAGTAGCAGTTCTGAGTGAGGGAGAGTTCTTGTGTTGATTTGATTTTTGGCCCTATAGCTGTGGCCCTTGTAAAGAATCTAATTTTGATGCTGCCATCTTGACTAGTCAGCTTTGGAAATCTCTCCCAGTTCAGTAAATCTGGGAGTGATGTATCAGCCGTTCTCTGTTACATTATTATGTGCTGTCGCCTTGTACCGTATTTAGCTTACAATTTACAGGTAGGATTTAAAGGTCCGTGAGATATTTAAGGAGTGGTTTTATCGGTGCCACCTCTCTGTGAATTTCTGTGGCCCAAAGAGAAGAGACCTTGTCCATCACTACATTTACTGGCTCTGCCCTTTGTAAGACAGCTGAGCCAGCCTGAGCAAAAAGCCAGAAAGAGAAGAACTTAATATGGTTTTAGTCTCAAGCAAGCAAGGGACGCTGGGATACTCAAGATGTTTATGGCCTACAAGTCCAGCAACCCTGTGTAGCCTAATCACTAGTGGAGGATTAAAGGAGTTGAAGGCCAAAAACAAATGGAGGGTTGCAGCTGCCCACCCCTTGTCCAAAGTATTCCACATCTTATGGCTGGTCCATTCCACAAAATGCAGGGTGGGATTTCTGATGCTGAAAAGGAGCACCTGCCCCTTGTCTCTGACCAATGATAGTGCGCCCACCATTTTGTTGTTCTCTACGCTGGTCTGGATTTATTCTTTATCTTGGGTACCTTTTTGGTTGGGCTTTCCAGGTGCCACAAGCAAGGTGTATATGATGTCGAGAGTGAAGAGAAGGTGAAGCTGGGCATCCCTGTCAACCACTGAGATCAGCTGGAAATGCAAGGTAACCGGTCTTTCCAACCAAGGGAGGGATGCGCAGACCGCTCAAGTGCTTTGGTGGGAATACATTACCATGGGTGCTATCCTGTCCTTGCCCTCTTCCAACGCCTTCCCTGTTTGGCAGGCTAATAGGGATATGATTGGCTACTGGTAGCGAATGCTACACTTGCTCTTAGCCCAAAGGCTGAGAAGCGATATGAATATGAGATGCCCGTGATATGGGCTGTGCCCTAAAATATATTCTTTAGAGATAGCTGAGTGGACCTTAGGTCCCAAGGGGAACAGAATTTGCTGGCTGTATTTGCAGCTATGTTGTACTGTGCTGGCCTCAGCTCCTGAGCCCCCTAACCAGGAACCACAGATTTGCTATGGATTGATGAGCCTTTATAGCATGCGGTCTTCCACCAAGACCCAAACCATGCACCTTCTTTACAGCTGACCCATCTGGTAGTACTGAAACCCTGTCACATCTCTGGCTACTTCCTTTGTATGGCAGCAGCTTCTTCTGAGTCACATTGGTGCTTTCGGTCTTGCTTTATAAAAACACTGTCCACCCCCACCCCCCCCCACTTGGCCCTGCTTAGAAGGCTGCTGCTTCCCAGCATCCACCACAACCCTTCAGAGGCTCTATAGCTGTGGCCCTTGAAAGCAAGTGGTCGGTCTTTGTTCTCTGAGTGCTTTCTTTTAATGGTGGACATAGCGCTAAAGGCCGGGATATGAATAGACATACTTTGAAAAATTGCCCTTCAAGTATCTCCTTAATCTAGATAATCCAGGAGCAGCATATAGATTTGTATGCCGGGTTTACTTATAGACAGCAGACAAGTAGGGGCACTTGTAGAGAGTGACTGTATTCCAGACAACAACATGATTTTAAGCTTCAATCCACTTCCGCAGTATGAGTCCAGGAGTGACTCAAGTTTATTTATTTATTTATTTATTTTAGGGTATTTTTACCCCACCTTTCTCCTTGAAAAGGACCCAAGGTGGTTTACTGTAATGACACAGTCCTTTGTCATTGGCAATACAGAGTTGGAATTCTGGGAGTTGTGGTCCAAAACATCAGGAGTGCCAAAGTTTGGCCACCACTGCCCTACAGCATCAAAAGACAACATTACATTAAAGCTACCAGAGAACGCGAGCAGTTAAAAAGAGAGTAAAATTCCATGTAAAGCTATGAGTGAGGGAAACTATCATTGAAAACATAGTGTCAATGCAATCACAAAGTCTATAAACACAATGTCTATGTGTTCTTGTATGATAGACTCATATAAAAGCCACATAATAGGTAGTCCATCCTTCAGGGAAAGCTTGCCTGAAGGGAAAGGCCTTTGCTTGTTTCCAGAAAGACATAAGAGATGGGGCAGTCCTCGCTTCAAGTGGGACAGGGTTCCAGAGTCTGGGCGTGGCAGCTGAGAAGGCCCTTTCACGTGTTCCCACGAGACGTACCTGAGAGGGTGGCGGGATGGAGAGAAAGACCTCTCCTGATGACCTTAAGACCCAAGCCAGTTCATACTATGAGATTCGATCTTGCAGGTCAAAGTTAGCACCTTGAATTGTGCTTGACAGCTGATTGACAGCCAGTGCAGCTAATTTAATAGGGGTGCAATGTAATCATTGTACCTGCCCCAGTCAGCCGTCTGGCTGCTGCATTTTGGACTCATTGGAGTTTCCGATCATTTTCATCAGTAGCCCCACATAGAGCACATTACAGTAGTCTAGCCAGGACGTCACTAGGGCATGTGTCACCATGGCCAGAGCTGGTTTCTCAAAAAACGGGCGTAACTTGCGTACTAGCCTTAATTGTGCAAATGCACTCCTGTCCACAGCCGTGACCTGGGCATCCAAGCTCAGGGATGAGTCCAAGAGCACCCCCAAGCTGCATACCTATTTTTTCAATTGGAGGGTGACCCCATCCAGTACAGGTTGCATCCCTATCCCTTCTTCTCCCTTTTGACTGACCAGGGGCACCTCTGTCTTGTCTGGGTTTAGTTTCCTTTTGTTCATCCTCATCTAGTTCATTACTGCAGCTAAACACTCATGTAAAGTTGAGATAGTAGAGCTGGGTAGGTAGATATAAGTAGAGCTGGGTATCATTGGCATACTGGTGGCACTTAACCCCCAAAGACCTGATAATCTCTCCCAGTGGTTTCACATAGATGTTATATAACATAGGAGAAAGAACAGAACCCTGGGGGACTCCACAGGTCAGCGGCTGTGGTGTCGAACATGAATAATCTAATACTACTTCCTGTGTTCTATCCTGCAGGAAGGACTGAAGCCACTGTAAGACAGTGCCCCCAAGTCCCATTTCAGAGAGATGAGTCAGGAGGTTGTCATGGTCTATAAGCAGGGGTCCTCAGCGTAAGGCCCCAGGGCTGGGCGCGGCCCCCCAAGGTCCTGAATCTGGCCCCTGGGACCAATTGCAACCCTCCCCCACCCCCTACTTTGCGAGCAAGCAAGCCTCCGCAGCTGCTTATATTGCTGAGGCACTTCAAAGTAGTGGGCTATGTCACTTCTCTCACTCCCCCCAACTACTGCCTAGATGATCAGCATGCTGGCTAGTGAGGCATTCAAAGTGGGAGGGCTACGGCAAGGTCCCCTGCTCCCCCCACCCACTGTGGTCCGGCCCCCAGTGGTGTCTAGGGCGTGGTGAACCGGCCTGCTGTTTGAAAACTTTGAGGACCCCTGGTCTATAGAGTCAAAAGCAGCTGAGAGGCCTAGCAAAACCAAAAGGGACACAGATCCCCTATCCATTTCCCTGCATAAGTTATCTACCAATGCAACCAGTGCCGTCTCAGTCCCATAGCCAGGCCTGAAGCCAGATTGAAATAGATCCACATAGTTTATCCTATCCAGAAACCTCTGGAGCTGTGAGGCCACAACCTGCTCTAGGACTTTCCCCAAAAATGGGATATTTGATACCAGTCAGTAATGGTTCAGTATCATTGGGTCTAAGGAGGGCTTTTTTAGCAGCAGTTTTACTATTGCCTCTTTTAAGCCTGCCGGAATCCTGCCTGTGGTAAGGAGGCATTCACTACTCTTCCAAACCAGTCTGCCATACCTTCTCTGGCAGCTTTCATGATCCCATGAGGGGCAAGGATCCAACACACATGTGGTGGCCCACATCTCCCCAAGGGTCTTGACCACATCATCCAGCTGTAGGAGCTGAAAGTCACCCGTTAATACAGGACAAGCAGGGTGGGGTGTTTTATTTATAGACTTTAGGTCCATAGCAGCATCCAAGGTAGCCCAGATCTGTTCAATTTTGCCTGCAAAGTGTTGTGCAGATTATTCGCAGCGAGATACAGAGTGGTCTGTGTTGTCCACCCGTGGGTAGCGCGTAGCAGATTTTGACTATTCTGAAAATCTGTCCTTCACTTCATGGGGTATCTTTGGAGATGGGAGCCTACATGACTGCAAAGCAAGGAGGATTCTTCCCCAGATGCTTGAGACGGAAGCTTTAAAAATGAATATTGTACGTGAAAAGCTGTAACATAGTCAATAGTTTGTTTACATTGGCATGATCTTTTCATTTCATTTCAGGATTCAGCAATGAAAGAAGCTTGACTTCCACAGTGCAGTGAATGGAACTCTTTTTCTTGGACACATTTCAAAGTCAAAGGGGTGTTTGTACGATGGGAAGAAGCTGCTCTTTTTCCCAAGGAGACTCTGTATCAATCAGACAGCTGCTTTGTTGAAGAAGCAATGCAATTCCCTTCTTTCTCCTGATTGGAACGGAAAAAAATTCCCAAGGAGAGACAGGGACACATTTCTCCACAGAGAAATTCTTCCTGAAGTGGAGCCACAAAATCAGGACAAAAGGTGGACTTTGCCTTGTTATCATTAGAAGGCCACGGCTTCACAAGCAAGATATCAAGGAACCAGCAAGTGGGATTCTTCTGACATCTGCTGAGGATTTAACTGTGAAAACACTTGCACTCTGCTGAAGAAATCTAACGTTTGAACTTAACGAAATGGGGACAGTATTTAACAAGATATTTCATTCTAAATTATATATTTATTTTAGATACATTGTACATATTATTTATTTAGGGCTTGGTCCTGTCCTGACATTGAAGGAAGAGACAGGAAAATTGTGCAGTGTAACACTCTAATAAATAACCCTTTGTTATACCTCTTGTTGTGGAATTCTAATTTGTGAATGAAGAGATGACAATAGCTAAAAAGCAACAATGTATGCAGCCCTATACTACCTGCCCCTCGGGAGAGGGTGGACTGTATAGCCTCTGAATCTAGACTTTTCCCCAGGGCAAAATTCTTATAACTGTAGATAGGTTTTGATTTTTCTTATATATCATCATGAATCAATGTGGCTTTGCAGTTCCAAACCAGGATTTATTCTTGACTAGTAGAACGTTGGGCGTGTGGGTTATGCATCCAATCTTGCTCTTCTGGCTGTTAGACAAAATTTCTGTAGCAAATGTTGATATTTTAACCACATTTAATCCTTTTGCAGGGTTTTACCCCCACTGCTCCCAGGCATACATTTGGTGACAGGCAAGGGGAATATATGGGCAGAAGCTGTTTGTGCTGAATCTGAAGGGTAATATCTAACAGAGTGACAACTCTATCCCTATTCCATACCATTTCAATGGCAGGGGAGGGGGATTAATATGAGTTAATGTATGTCTATCTGTAAATATATAATCTACTGCAGGCATGTCCAAACTTCAGCCCTCCAGATGTTTTGGGCCACAACTCCCACAGTCCTTTGCCATTGGAAATACAGGCTTGGAATTCTGGGAGTTGTGGTCCAAAACACCTGGAGGGCCGAAGTTTGGACATATCTAATGTACTGCTTTGCCTTTTTAAAGGAGAAAGGCATGTTACTCAGAAGCTGAATAAATAGTGGACTTGGCTGAACATCTGTCTGTTCAGTTCTGAAATGAACCATCCTTTGGTCGTCATTGTCACCTCCTTTTACTACTAGGTAGTGGGTTGTCCTAAATTGCCCCACACGTATGTGAATTAAGATATAAATATGATCCATTATCTCCTTTCCTTGGATAGAATTAAGCAGAACCCGATTGCAACTGAAGTTGTCCTCAGATAAGTAAAAATTCTCATTCCCCAGACAGGAGTTGTACTTAGTAGTCAGAAACAGTTGCCAGCCATGTAGACCAGACTTGGGTGGGGACTCAGTGGGATGACCGTAGTGGAACCATCAGCTCCCTTGGGAGGTAGTGTTCGCAAACCCTGAAGAAGAAAAAAGGGCTGGGTTTGGGCCTTTAGGAATTGAATGGTTGGAAAATTTGACTCAAATGCTGCTGTATTATTGTAGACTGCAGTTGAAGTTATCAGTCTGTTAGTAATTCCCTCTCTGCTTTAATCCTCCTAACTTCTTGGACCATGTTAGGCAAAGGGGATACCTTCCGAATCCTGAGTACATGAAGGGTGGAAGCATTCAATTGTAAAGGATGTGTTTTTGAGTGCTCAGAGTTTCTAATAGAAAGACAGTTCACTGTCCCACAAGATCTGGCCACCATTACCTAATGCGCCGTGCTCACTATGGATTGATATCAAACCGGGGGGGGAAATGCCCCATTGTACTATGGGTATCTCAAGGATTTCCTTTGAATGCAGAATTCAGAAGCTGCCTCCATGCACTGTTTAAGCATTAGCCCAGTGTCAAAGTGGTTTTGTGTCTGGGTTTTGTTTTTGTTTTTGTTTTTGACAGAAAAAAGCCAACCAAACCTCTAGGCTTTGCATCATGGCAGGTAACCTTCTTCATCCAGGTGCACATGGACCCAGTGCAAAGAGGCACTTGGCAACTCCTGCTGGCCATAGGCTGACTGTGATATGACAGGGTTCCATTCATGGGACAAGAATCATTGTGGGAGTGCAGTGAGAGCCCCGTGGCGCAGTGGTTTAATGCCTGTACTGGAGCTAAAAGTCTGCTCATGACCTGGGGTTCAATCCCAGGTAGCAGGCTCATGGTTGACTCAGCCTTCCATCTTTTCGAGGTCAGTAAAATGAGTACCCAGCTTGCTGGGGGTGGGGGGCAATGTGTAGCCTGCATTGCTTTAATTAAAACTGTAAACAGCCCAGAGACCACTTGAAGTGTTATGGGGTGGTATATAAGCAGAACACTTTTCTTTGGTTCCTGGCTATAAAAGACCCCAGACCTTGCCTTGGGAACAAACAGTTTCTGGTACTCAAAATTCTTGAAGCCCATAAGCACAAATTCTAAGCACAAATTCTTTCCTTGTGCCTGCTTCACTATTGACGTCCCCTCTTTATGTGCCCTTCTATGACAACCTGAGACATCGATTCTGCTCCTTCAGCAGCCGCTGCAAATTCCTTCTTTAATGGCTTGGTGACATCATTCTTTTCCGCCAATGGTGAACCCATTTGAAGCCATCTGGCATTTTTATGCTAATGTTGGCTGTGGGTGGTTAACAATGACGACTGGCCCACAAGATTAGTAATAGGGCATGAAGACTTTCCCTGTTTCGTGCCAGCCTAATGTGACAATAGACAAAGTGTTTACAAGCCAAGGATTGTACATTAGCCTGTGGGAAAGGACGATAATGATCAAAAGCAGTATTGAATCCACATTGCTGCTCTCTCTTGAGAGTCAGGAGACAGATAAAAGACATTCTCTGTTCTTTCTCTGCATAAGGAGTTGGAGGGCTGGTTCAAACAAGCAGAGCCACACAAACAAGGGACGGGCTCCTCTACAGAATCACTGGGGGCAAAATATAATTTAGAATTAGAGACATACAGTATGTTGGTTTCCTGATGGGTCAATCCAAAGGAAATCAGAAGGGCTCTGCAAATGTTTTAGAAGAGGCATGGATCTGACACAGCGTCCAAAATACTCAGGCTTCTTCCAAAGCTAAGGGAAGTCACGTCTGCAGTGATCCAAGATAAAGCAGGCTTGGATCAAAGTCTTGGCTGAAACTCAAGAATATTTTGTACGCTGGGTGAATCCGCTGCACTTCTGAACCTTTTTTCAGAAGAAGGGGAAGAGGCATAGAGCTTGTGACTAGTTCTAGAAACTAGACAATGATTTTGCAAGGGCTCTCCCATTCAGCTGGGCCCTTGACTCAGGTTAGCCATGCGAAGGAACATATGGTATAGTACTGCAAGCTTTTTAAGTGATTTCTACCTGTTCATTGCTGATTGCATGCAGCCACTGCAGCACTTAGATTTCCTGTGTTATTCAAGCAGAACCTGAGAACCACAGCTAGCTGGAAGACACTGTATGTCCAATTGATGGCTTACACTCCTGGCTAGCATGTGAATGGCTCTGTGAGTCTTGTCCAGTCTCCAGAGGATCAGGGTTTCACTTCAGTCAGACTCTGACACCTGCGGCGTTGCTTTTGTCCTTATTCCCAGGGGAGAGAAAATATCACAGGAGCAAGGGAGGGCATTTGAGGGTGCCTGCCCTATTGATCTCTGTGAGAAAGCACCTTTATGAGGAAACTGAGGGTTACTGAAGTTTCTTCATGCCACCCAAAAACTTTCAAAAGAAAGAGGATTCAGGGAGTTTTAGGCTTAAGACCTCAGACGTTCTATTGCAATATATATTATAGATCAGAGAAGGTACCACCTAGCTCCAGAGATTGCCAGGTAGTTATCAGCGTTGAATGTTTATTGTAACAGATATATTGTATGGGGGATTTTGTATGACTGTTGTTCTTTTTTAAATCGTAGTTTTTATGTATTAGGTATGAATGCTGTCAGGTGAAAGAGTGTAGGGCTGTGTGTGTATGTTTAGTTTTTATGTCAGTTTTAAATGAGTACAAGTGATGTTCTGCGTGTGAATGTAGGAGTATGTGTAGGGATGTTTTGTTCTTAAATGGTAAATTTTATGTCTTGGATTTTTATATTGGGGTGTGTGAATTTGCTGACTGGATGGCACTTTTTAATCTTGTTGTATTTTTATACAATGACAATAAATTCCATTCTGTTCTACTCAGGGAAGTTGCTAGAGATGAAATACTTTATCCAGAAAAAAAGGTCATTTTATCCATTTTTGCCACAAGGGACACACACCACCAACTTTTAGAAAAAGACAGGTAAGCAGATAAATAAAGGATACCTCTCCGCCCGCTCGCCCTAAAGCATCAACAATTGAAAAGCATTAAAATGAACAACGAACAAGTGTTTAATGGTGTCAAAAGCAAGAAAGTGGGTAGGGACGTGATTGGGTTGCTGTACCATAACTGAATGGAAATAAATGCTAAAGCAATACAAGGAGATGGCAAAGAAGCGGAATAGATTGTTTATAAGTCTTAGGAGGCTGGTCTCCAATTTTGCCCTGGTTTCAGCATTTGCATCTTCCACCTGGAAAACCACACAGTCACTGGAGCGAGCAGAAGAAGAAGTTTTTGGCCTATTTAAGAGATGGACGCAGGGTAAGGGATGTTCCAGCAGATGCTGCTTCTCTTACTGCAGCAGTGACAGACGGAGCTGTCCAAACATACAGTACTTCCCCCCATCTCAGAACTCTTACAAGAAAAGGGGATGAGATCTAGTAAGTAACTTGGAGGTCATCACACTGTTGTTGCTCAGAATTTCCTCCAGTGGGTAGCCATTGCACTGGGCTCCTCTCTGTGACTTTAGTCCAAATTCTCATAGTCTTGTGAGGAAAAATGATGGCTCCCAGGTACAGTCAACTGCCAGTATGTGGGGGAGGTGGAATGTCAAGGGGCAGAAAGAGGCACAATGTTTAATGGACATTTATTTAGGGAATGGGTGGCTCCCCAGAACAATGTAATGATCACAATGCAGGGAACACCATCAGTTTCATTACTGCAACATTATGGGTGGGGGGGAGGGGTCTTTCACAATCAAAAGTGCATGGAAAAATCAAACAATGTGTGCATGAGATAACAGATAGGGGAATTTAAGAAGACCAATTTCTATAAAGATATCACGGTTTCTATATGTCTTGTGAAGAAGAGGGCTGTTGAGCAGGTGTCTTTTTAAAAAACTGTTGGCATGCAGAGCAACACTTGCCATGGAACATCCAGCCCCACAGCTTTCATAAGTAAGTGTTTGTTGCATTTTCTTCTTCATTTGATAACCTGAGAAGGGACTATGTTACTTTCCGTTAAGTTTCAACTCACTCTGTGGAAAGTACAAAATAAGAAAAGAAGAAAATACCGATAAGAAAATAAGGCATGTCACATCTTACGGAATTGTTGAATTGTTTATTCACTTGTTGCAGCTTTTTTGTGTCTAACCCTGTTAGTTTTATCTATATATAACAATACGAAATAACAAAGCAAATGAATAGGAATAAGTAACAGCCTTTAAAAATCATTAAAGCCCGTTTAAGTCCAAAATTTTTCCTCAGAGTGGACATCACTGCTGCAGGCAAGCAGCTTTACATGTAGTAATGCCCATAGGGCAACCCAGTATTGTTATTTAATCACACAGGGCACTATTTCCAGGCGCCTGTTAATTTTATTGCCTCTGAGGCAAGCTATGTGGAAAGGGGATCCTGCCTGCTGGAGACAGCAATTTGAGGCAGGGTGTGTACAGAGGCAACTCCCCAGAAGCAAGCTTCGGTGGGTGAGGGGAAAAGATGCACAGAGAGCAGCAAGGCCAGAATAGGTCACTCTTTCCAAGTTGCCTCAGAACCCACATTTACTAGCTGCTAGCTGCAGTTGTCTGGGTCATCTATTTTGGTGGCCAGTTAGCCAGCTTCACCCCGAGTCTAAGTTTGGCTTCAATACTCTGAAGGCCGACACCATAACTTGGTGTTTGTTTTTCCCTATACAGAAATATTTCTGAGAGCAAGGATGGCACCATTTTGTGGTAGTTAATGAAATAAAAATTAATAGATTTTAGGAAACATACTTTAACCATTTAGTGGCCTTCAAATCCTGCACAGTTGATTGATTTAAACACAACTGAAAAGGATGACAGCTGTGTAAAATCACTTTGGTTTTTAGCTTTTAAATATTGTTCTATGATGTAAGTCACATCAGGCCCTTTTGGCATGATGATGATGATGATGATGATGATGATGATGATGATGATGATGATGATGATGATGATGATGATGATGATGATGATGAGTTTTGCAGCAAACATCCCTGCCAGTTTCTTATCCTTATCCTCATTAGCCACATGGTTGGTATAAGAATCACGTCACAATCTGTTCCAGGATCTAAAATGGCAACATGTGAAGGAGGGCAGGATTCTTTAATTTTTGTGAGGAAGCAGGTGTCTCAGGAAGCAGTAGATGAACTTTTCTCTTTTACACAAGTATTAAAAACATGGGAGACTGGTTATGCTTTTCATGTGGCAACCCTATACCTAAATCAATCTCAATGTTATAATTTAATCAACTGTGATCCCTCCTATTTTATGATGTCTGAAATGGCCATAAAAGGAGAATTAAAAGTAAATAAAGAGGTGGAAAAATCATGTTGTGAGGAGCATCTTCAAGTTTGAAGGCACCTTTGGCAAAGCCATCTGAACCAGCAAGCATACTTGGCAGTGACGGTCCTTCAAAGGTAGCAGGGGCATTGTTTCCTCAGAACAAAGTCTCAAGAGTTTGATTGTTTGGGAAAGGAGGTGAAATATGGCATCTAAGGTGGGGTTACATGTGGCCTCCAAGGTTGTTCCTCCATCCACTCTCAGACTAGGTCTTCTCAAAATCAGGTGGGCCAGACAGTTAACATACAATTTGCAGTATCAATGGGGTAAGGTTGCTAAGTGCAGTGTTATGGCAAGGCAGTCTACCTCGGCTTGATGCCTTTCAATGTCCAGATGTATTAAATTACAACAGGCTAGGAATGATGAGTGTTGTGTAGTTCATCTTATGCAGAGGGCACTAGGTTTGGGGAAACAGTTGCACAAAATGGTTGTCATTCTGGATTATTCTGAAATAGGTCCCCCCTTTTTCAACAGATACATTTTAAAGCTTATTTTCATAATTATAATAGTTGGAAACATAAAGTTTAAAAACTTTTAAGATTCCAAGAATATCTGCTGGATTCTTTGTCAATATAACATCTTGCCTGCTGGCAATCAAGATTATGAACAAACAAGGATTTTAAAAACGACTCTTGAATAGGACCTGAGTAATCCTTCCAGTGGGCATGTTGCAGTATGTAGGACATGCTCACATGTGGTAAAAATAACTACAGTAATAGTTAAATTGAGAAAATGACACAATCCAGTACAGTGGACCGTCATATAATAAACAGTTTCTATATAACATAAAATCTGTACAACATAAAAAATTCTGGTTATAGGGGAAATTTGCTTAACAGAATTGTCTATGGGGTGGAAAATGGCCTGGAAAATGTAGAAGATAGGGACCTGACATGTGTGGAGATAGGGGTTTAGTAGTTGCCTAGATGCCCTGAGCACATCCACTCTCCTGATCTCGGAAGCTAAGCAGGGTCAGCCCTGGTTAGCACTTGGATGGGAGACCACCAGGGAATACCAGGTGCTGTAGGTGCCTGGAGTAGGAACTGGCAAGCCACCCCAGTAATCCTCCCAAGAAACCTCCATGGGCATGGGGTCACAGAAAGTCGGTCATGACTGTAATGACACAACAACAAAAGGGACAGATTAATGTTTCATTTTTTCCATTTGTATAATAATAAACTATTTTTGTTTGATTTGAAAGACAAGTTTGTGAGACAATTTAATTCTAATATTAAAATAAAAATACTTAAAATGATGGCAGCAAAAATATCCGTGCTCGCGACAGTTTGTGCCTGCACGACTTTGAGTTACACAAGTATAGTTCTACCATAGGATTTCAGCTGACATGTTTAATAGTAGACTGCACAGTTTAGCATTGGTTTGGTCTTCACTCACAAGGAAGTATATGCAGACACAATTGGATTTGGACTACTACCTATCACTGAATTTCTGTTCTTGCAGAAAGGCACCTTAAAAAGAAATGTCTCCACTGGCACAACTGGAGACTTTTAAGCACCTCTTTTTTAAAAGCACCTGCCCAGGGTGGGAAATTTTGGAAAGCAAACAACTAGCAAGAGAGTTTTAAACTCCTAGTAGTCCTGATCTGCATTTTTAATTCCTCATGAATAAACACCAAAGTGATTCCATGTCCACACTGTACTTTTTACAAGCATCACATTTCCAGGTATCCGGACAAGGTCTTTCCCCATTTTCAGTTGCTGATGGCCAAGACTGAACCCCAAATGTCTACAAGCCAAGCAGGTGTACTACTAGTGACAGCTATGAGCAAGGCTATTTCGCTCTTCCATTCTACCCTGGATACCTCCTGTCCCAGCCTCGTCTTTGTTAGCCTGATGACCTTTGCAGAGTTCTTAGTGCTCCTTGTTTCTTCCCCTGGTAAAGCCATTGTCTTGGATCTTCCATGTGTTGATTCAATCAGGAAATGCTGTGGCTGGTGACAAATGGGAGATTTAGAAAAAAATTTTTTTCACCCCGACTCCAAAGTCCAAGAGAGAACGGGCCAAGAGAAGTGCACAGACAGGGAGGTTAGAATGTGCATTCCTGCATATTTTTTTGTTAAATGTATATCATGCTTGGCAACTGCTGTATTCAGCCTCTGTCCTGGCAGACAAAGAGGGGGGATCGACGTCATCAGACTGGAAAGACTGTTTGAGCGAAGGAGTTCCGTACGGTCTGCGACAATCAGCCCAGGGGTCAGGCACAGCCTGAAAGAAGAATGGGAAAGCATTTTTCCATGTGGCATCTCTGACCTGAGGCATGACAGAGAGCTCTTTCTTGCCTCTGGCACTCACTGCCGTCTCACCAGTCCAGGGCACAGCCAGAGGGCCAGTAATGGTGCTGGCGGCGGCGGGGGCGCGTGCGAAATCAGACTGTCTTTGTGTCTCTTTGTTGATGCTGCAGGGAGGTGCCTCTCAACTCCTTGCACTCCGTCTACCCACTAACTTCTCCAAGCACACTATGACAATTCTGTGGGAGTCCAGATCCAGTCGCCATGCAGTTCAGACTCCCAAGCTGAAAGGTCACATACTTCAGGCAAACAGCTTTCTGAAGGGCACCTACAGATATGGAAAAGTCATCTTCATTTTTCCCCTGCTTAACAATAAACCCCCACAGACAAAAGCTGTAATGTGAATGGGTAAACCACGCGGAAGGTTCTGCCATAAAGCAGGTGGCATGCAAAAATGGTGAATGGGCATTGCTTTGTATGTGCCTATGTGATTCATCTGGAAACCACCCAGGGAATGCTATGGAAGGTTCTGGAGAAGAAGAGGAGGCCCAGTTCCTATACAGTTTTGATGACATAGTAGTTTTTGGATGGGTTTGCCAGCTGTCTGCAAGCACTCTGCCTTCAAGGGGAATCCCCACTTCATGGAAATAAACTGCCAAGCCGTGTCAAGCTGAAGAAAGTCTGGCTTTCAGAAGCAGAGTCCACATCCACCCTTAGGGAGGCCAACACTGCCGAAAGAACCACTCTGTCTTATTCACCGAGTTGCTGGCTGGCAGGGTTGGCCACAATTGTACAAGCCAATCAAAATCCACTCCCATCATTAGCCAGGTCTAACAAGGCCACATTCTGGGGCTGACAAAATGTTATATAATTGTGTGGTACCCTCCACTTCCACCTGAGAAGGGCTGCTGGAGTGGTTACAAATGGGTCAGAGACCTGTCCTAGAGCATTTTTCCTAGGAGGAATGTTTAAGACATTTAGGGCTATGCTTAGCTTAGAGAAACAATGAGGAGTGGAGGTGGGGGACAAGGACATAAATTTATAGAAATGTAAATTAAAGTGTGCCCTGTTTAGACATTTAACAGCATGTAAAATCAAATATGTGAGGAATGGAAGCACGCTGTAGGTGGCAGGGATTGTGGGAGCAGGGATTGGAAACACCCCTCAGACCAAAACATAGGCCTTGGGTAAGGGGCTTGAATTTAAACAAGCATTGCCTTCCTGTGGTGGGAGGAATATTACTGGCAAAACAGAGGGTGGCACACAGATATTATTTCCAGGCCTGTGAGGGGTGAGACAATCAAGCTATCAGAAAATATAGTTATTTTGATTATTTTGGCATTTTCAGGATGTTCCATTTTTGACACTGAAATAATCACCAAGGGGGAAGAAACTGGATTCAGATGACACTTGCCTTCTGGCTAACCCTTACAGAAGAATCATTTCAGGGAGAGAAAATATAAATGCCCACCCTCTGAGTATAATATCATTTCCTCTCTTGCACTATATATCCTTTTGTGAATTCTTTATTAGTGATGTAAAAGTTCCAGCAATTTTGAAGCCATGAGGGAAGAACTTTGGAAAAATTTGCAGGGGAAAAAAGGTTATTTTTCTTTGCTTGTTTGCTTGTCTGTCTGTTCGTTTCTCAAAGTTTCTGGAACTTTTACATGTCTGTTTTTGAGAGGTCCTGATTTGTAATGGGTGTTGATAGTCTTGATGCATAACATGTATTGTGGAAAATAAGCTACTGTTTAGGACAGAAGATGGAGAGGCAGAATGGCTTCCTATAGGCAAAGGTGTCAGGAAGAGGCGCATTCTGTCCCCTTATCTGTTCTGTTCACAGAATATATCATACAGAAAGCCACGCTAAATTCAGATGAAGGGGGAGTGAAAATTCACGGAAGAAACTGATGAGTCATTATGGAAATATAAAAATATATATAGAATTATTGAATTGAGCACTAACCTTTAAACCCCCCCCCCTTAAAAGCCAGCCGGGGGAATGATTCCCAGCCTTCATTCCCAAGGATTGGGGACCTTCCTTAGTATCAAAGGTCCAACTCCATTGCACCCTCGGAACCAAGACCCCCTCCCTCTCCCCTCTCTCCTTCCAACCCTCCCTTCCCCCCCGTCTCTCTCTCTCTCTCTCTCTCTCTCTCTCTCTCTCTCTCTCTCTCTCTCTCTCACCCCAATTCTGTCACCTAGCCCTGTTGCCTCCATTGGCCATGTCCCACCTCACTATCTAACCCTTCCATTGCCTTGCTCATTCCCAAACCCCAAAACTTGCAGCTAGAAGACAGGGCTTAGGCTGGGCAAACTCTAAGTGGGAGATTGCTTGCTCCCCACCCCAACCAGCCAGGGGAATGATTCTCGGCCATCAATTCCAAGTGTTCAACAGTCCAGCCACATTACCTCCATAGAACCAGCACCCCCCTTCCTCTATCCTGCCAATCTCTCCCTTTTCCTTTCTTTCTGCCTCCTTCCTTCTTGGCCTTTCCTATCTCATTAAACCTAAGGACATTTCTCTGCTTTCTGGACCTAAGCCACCTTTTTGGGCAGCAAGAGGGGTTGCCAGCTTAACTGAAGGAAAAAGGGATCCCCCCCTTTTTCTCTCCCCCTTCAGCCTCCCTTCTTCTATTCCTATCTTCCATCCACTCTCCTACCATCTCTCTCTCTCTCTCTTGGGCACACTTACACGTGTGCCCACCCTGTCCCCTGGCTCTCACACTCTCACATTTGGGGCAAGGGAAGATCAGAACAAGAAGAAAGAAAATGGCAACCTTGCACCTGGCAGATCCTTTTCCAGCTCTGAACGAGGGGTGAGAGACATCCTTTGTTAGGGTTTTCCTTTTCAGCGGAGTACACATCGCAGCATCAAGAAGGTCGAGGCTTGGATCCTGGACTGGAAACAGAAGATTGGTAAGAGTGTGGGATGCCCCTGACCCCCTTTAGGTGTGCCCCCAAGAGCTGGGTTGGACTCAGATTGGGGGGTAGAGGTTGCTGTAGGAGCAGGACTATCACACTGATAAGGCTTTCGTTCGTGCCACAAGCAGGAGCTGGGTTGGACTTAGGCTTGCTTGGGGAGAGCTCTGCTGGGCAGGCTCCTCACGAACGAAAGGGGGGGCGCGATCTCGAGAGAGAAGGGGGTTGACGAACCCCCGACAGATGAGCTGGACCCAAAAACGTCCAGACGCTGCCGAGCAACTTCTCCCGGATCGATTGGGTTAACTGGTCAAGAAGGTCAGACCAGCGTAACCCGTGAATTGGCTTTTTCCAAAAGCTTGTAGGTAATTGGCTTGTTGTGGGTTTTTTTGAAGTCTTGTTGTGGGTTTTTTGAAGTTAGCTGCGAGGATGGGTAATGAACTTTCCGCTGTTGGGAGTGCTAAGACTCCCCTTAAGAGCGCCCTGGATCACTTTTCCACCCTTATAGACCCAGGGACGCCAAAATGTTGCGTTTAAAATAAGCTAAAATTACCTTTCAGTCAGGCTAGTCCTGCTGGTTTCCGCTGGACCCCCAGATGCCAATAAAAGTCCAACGAGAGAGAGATCCTGAGGCAAATACTGTCTTTATTAGGCCTAATAAAGAAACAGCAGGCGAACACCAGCCAGAGACAGAGCGAAGGTGTTCAGCCCTGAGCACATGGAAATCCCAAACTTTTATTGATTCTTCCCCCCTCCCATCACAGAACGGCGCCTATTCAGAGATTGGCTGAAGGAAGTTCAAATTGTCCAATTGGGATAGTCCAGGGGTGGCCAGGGGCGGCTCTGGGCAGTCCTGGGTGGTCCCTGGCAGTGGAGCCAGGGCTTATGCAAATGTTAATGAATCCAAAAAGGGTGACACAATAGGTCAGAGAAGCGTGGCATTGTTTTTGGATACAGGTAAACTGAAGGGAATCAGTAAATCAATAGTGGGTGAGAGAAGGCAATTATCAGGGCCAGTGGGGGGCCCAGGAAGGGTTGATGGGATTACATACAGGTATTTGGAAAGACACAGGAATTTGGGAGCACAAGGATACAAAGATCCAGGAAGTTGAAAAACACAAGAATACAAGCTCTTATAAGATTACATAGGGGTGTCTGGCGATTACAAAAACTGGAACACAGGAATGCAAGTCCTTTCCAGGTGTGTGAATGAAACAATGGAATGTGTCCTCAGGCTTTGATGACAATCTGTGTTGGCAGACAGAAATGTTGATTTTCTGAAGAACAGCTGCTGAGATATGGGGGTCCTTGATGAAGATGGAAGTTTCCAGACAACTCTGCCAGCCTGCAAGGTTGCCATTTTCTTTCTTCTTGTTCTGATCTTCCCTTGCCCCAAATGTGAGAGTGTGAGAGCCAGGGGACAGGGTGGGCACACGTGTAAGTGTGCCCAAGAGAGAGAGAGAGAGATGGTAGGAGAGTGGATGGAAGATAGGAATAGAAGAAGGGAGGCTGAAGGGGGAGAGAAAAAGGGGGGATCCCTTTTTCCTTCAGTTAAGCTGGCAACCCCTCTTGCTGCCCAAAAAGGTGGCTTAGGTCCAGAAAGCAGAGAAATGTCCTTAGGTTTAATGAGATAGGAAAGGCCAAGAAGGAAGGAGGCAGAAAGAAAGGAAAAGGGAGAGATTGGCAGGATAGAGGAAGGGGGGTGCTGGTTCTATGGAGGTAATGTGGCTGGACTGTTGAACACTTGGAATTGATGGCTGAGAATCATTCCCCTGGCTGGTTGGGGTGGGGAGCAAGCAATCTCCCACTTAGAGTTTGCCCAGCCTAAGCCCTGTCTTCTAGCTGCAAGTTTTGGGGTTTGGGAATGAGCAAGGCAATGGAAGGGTGAGATAGTGAGGTGGGACATGGCCAACGGAGGCAACAGGGCTAGGTGACAGAATTGGGGTGAGAGAGAGAGAGAGAGAGAGAGAGAGAGAGAGAGAGAGAGAGAGAGAGAGAGAGAGACGGGGAAGGGAGGGTTGGAAGGAGAGAGGGGAGAGGGAGGGGGTCTTGGTTCCGTGGGTGCAATGGAGTTGGACCTTTGATACTAAGGAAGGTCCCCAATCCTTGGGAATGAAGTCTGGGAATCATTCCCCCGGCTGGCTTTTAGGGGGGGGGGGTTAAAGGTTAGTGCTCAATTCAATAATTCTATATATTTTTTTATAGTTCCATAATGACTCATCAAAACATCAATAATTTAAGCTGTGTTGAGGACACCATATTAATGGCAGAAAGCAGTGATGGCATTAAATGACTTTTTAGGGAACTCATTTCAAACAGCCAGTCACAAAGGTAAAGCCTGCCTAGAAAGGTCTTTGTCTGCTTGTGGAAGGACAGCAATGTTAGAGAAGCCTGGTCTCCCATGGGAGGGAGTTCCAGAGTCTGGGAGAAGCATCAGAGAAGGCCCAGTTAACAGTCAGGCTGCAGCATTTTGGACCACTGAAGTTTCTGAACACTTTCCAAAGGCAGCCCTGTTACTACTTGAACAGAAGGGCTACAGGGATGACTCTCATAAGTATGGTAGGGAGTGATGTGAATGATTCATTTATTGGCACCTATTCTTTTTGACTCACTGTTAAATCAACAACCTTACGCAGCAATAGCGGGCGCTATGCAGCTGGGGGAAATCTGTCTTCCAGATGCCATGAACACAACATGCTGACCTGGGTATTTTACAGTGCAGCTTCAAGGCTAATCGGAATTTTAAAAAATCCAGCTGAGGAAATTGCAAAAGCCTCCTTCTCAAGCATCCTCCCTTGTGTAAATTAATGTTCGATGGAAAAACAACCCCAGCCCCACCCAGCAAGTCCTAGACTTAATTTCTTTGCGTTAGACGAAACACGATTCCTTTCTTACATTTCTTTCCCATCTTACAACTGAGGAAATAAAATGTTCATCCACAGAATTAAAAGGATGCTGACAGGTTCACAATTTAAAATTCTGATACATGTTTTTCTGTTTTAGTATCTATAACAAAAATAAAATGGGAAGACCAAAATCCTGTTTATTATGTCTGCCAAAGCAACTGATGCAGGGCCACAACAGGGAAGAGGGGTGCAAGTGGGGCATGTGTCAGGCTCCCAGGCACTGGGCTGTGTGTGTGTGTGTACTGTACTAACATAACAAAATAATACTTGCACTTTGTACTACTCCATGTTTGTCATGGGTGACACAGACTCTAGTTGTGAGCCTGCCTTTACTGATGAACTAGTGCCAGTTGAGAAGCCTGTCTGGCCACTTCCCATTGTACACCATTTGTGTGACTGAATTTTCTGTCTTCTTGACTTGCACTGATTCACTTCTGAAAGATGCGCTGGCAACTGTAAATGCCAGGATTTTGGCCCAAGTTTTTGCAAGTTTCCAGTTATTACCGAGTTTTGCCAGTAATAAAATATCATTTATATAATTTATATAGCTTAAATTATTGATCTTTCTCCCACCAGCTTTCACTCCTCCTTCATCTGAATTTACTCTAACTTTCCATAGGATCTATCCTGCTGTCAAGCTCCAACAAGTGCCATCCTTCCTTGGGATCCTTTTTTTTTTTTGCTTCAATATTACCAGGCAACAATCCTGTCTTATCTTTTATTTGTTACAACAGGCGTGTTCTCTTTTTCTTTTTTAACAAAATTCAATGCTACTCCCTGGGGATTGCATGCATCTTTTACCATATTTTGAGAGCCTGGGTTGTGGGATTCAGCCAAACAGTCAAAGGGCAACAACAGGTTCTCAGTGAAGGAAGTGGATGTTGCATCAACACTTACATAAGGATTCATTGTAGAATGTCCATTCCATGTTGGGTTCCCAGACTTTCTCTCCCAGGCCTTTACAGACTCTGGGTGGAAACTCGGTCATCCCAGGATTGCTCCCAGGGGAAGTTAGGCACTGCTTATTTTCCTGGTAACTGGCTTCACAGGCAAATCTTTCCTTTTCCTTCTCTCTTTTCCCTCGGTCTCCCCACAGTATGAGGGAGTCACACTTTTGTTGGGCAACCTCTCTGGGTACTTCAAGGGTCACTCTGCCATCCATGGATCCACCCACAATTCCTACTCTGTTATTTCATCAGTCACCTGATCCTCTTCTACCACTGACCCAACTGTCTCCTCCTTTTCGCTTCTACCCTCTTCCTGGGTTTTCTAGCTCTTCTACATTTAAATCAACACTTCCCATCATTCCCATTATTTACAGTATTTCATTTCTTCACCTGTAATAGCAGTCTTTTTCCGGAGATGAGATGGCACACCCTCTCTTGTTCTCTCTCTCTCACCCCTCCATATTGTCTGACACCCACCTATGGGAAACCATTCTGTTTCTTAATATTCTGTCCTAACAGTAAGTTTTTGTTCAGAATACAGCATATACACAAGGACAACCAAATGTTATGGCATTTTTATTTCTTTTAGAACAATCCAAAGCTTTAAGATCAAAAGAGTTGAAGACTTTGGCATACTCTAAAGGGCCAGATTTATTTTCCTTTGAGATTTTGGGGTGTGATTCAGCAGCCAACACACACGTGGTAGAGGGCACTGCCGCACATGGTGGAAGAGAACGGTCCATAAAGATCAGCCAGGCTCCCGTGAGCTACCAGTGACTCAACTTAGATGGTGGTGGAAGGAACGAACTCTCTGAGAACAGTAGTCCAAGCACTGGTGATCTCGAGGCTGGACTACTGTAACGCCCTCTACATGGGGTTGCCCTTGACTCTTCTCCGGCGTCTGCAGCGGGTACAGAATGCGGCGGCCAGGCTGGTGGCCGGTGTGCGTCGTCATGAACACATCACACCGGTCCTGGCCCGCCTGCATTGGTTGCCCGTTGCAGCCCGGATTAGATTCAAGGTCCTGGTTTTAATTTATAAAACCCTCCATGGCTTGGGACCGGACTACCTGGCAGAGCGTATCGCTCAGCGATCCACCTCAGCCCGCCCCGTTCGGCAGGCGCGAGCGCACTTGCTGCGGGTCGCCACTCCCTGAGAAGCCCGGAAGACGAGTACTCGGACCCGGGCATTCTCAGTGGCGGCCCCTAGCCTTTGGAATTCCATCCCTATTGAAGTGCGCTCTGCAGAGTCCCTGCTGGCCTTCCGGAAGGCTCTAAAAACCTACCTTGTCCAGGAGGCCTTTGGCGACTCATAACTTTTTTTTTTAATTCTTCTTTTCCTCGCCATCTTTATGCATTATGCTTTAATTACTGAGGTGCTCATAGGTTTAACTGTTTTTAACTGTTTTTAAAATTTACTGTTGTAACGTCGTTTGTTTACCTCTGTAATTTTGTGTGGCTAATTTAGCCTTTGTAAGCCGCTTAGAGTTCGTTGAAGATAAGCGGGGTATAAATCCAAAAATAAATAAAAATAAATATAAATAAACATGTGTGAGCCCATCACACCAAGAGTTGGTGAACCAGGATGGTACCAGGGAAGAATTATCCTACTGCCCTCAGTGTAGGCATGCCATCCCTCCCTTTGTTGAGCCCCACACCTGAGGGCAGAAAGCCAGGCAATATAGGTGAAGGACCTCTCTGTACCTTCACCATCAGTGAAGATAACCAAGCTACAGTGTTGTCTCCATCATCTTCCTGGGGGCTAGCATGTAGCAGGCCCTCCTAGACCCTTCCAAAAAGCTCCACTGGGTGAGTCCTTGCAGATTCATACTTTTCTCATTCCACGTTCCAAGTACAGCATATCTGTTGTGCAGCATCTCACTTTCCTTTTGCTTCTGTGCACATAAGCGAGTACTGTAGTTGTTGTTTCAGCTTTAACCCTTCTTCATTAGCTGAGTGCTTTCAAAACTGAGGGGCTTGCCTTCGGGAAATTTCTCTTTTTTCATTTTGAATTGACTCTTTATAAAGATTTCAGGTTATAAAATATTCATTAGTGGTTTCCCACTGCTTTCTTCTGCATAATACTACCAAAAGATGGCTTGAGTGCCCCAGCCATTGTCTGCAAAGGCTATTCTACTAGTGTCATTACTACTGCCTGAGAGTTTCTCTGCTCCCATCTCCACTAGAACTGTTCATTGTCATTGGCTATGACCATCAAGTTGTAAAGAAAATGGACACATCCTAGTCTGGTACCTCAGCTTTTACCATTTTGCCTTGTATGACCTGCTAAGCCCAGACTCACAATAGATTCTAGCCTCCTGATGGCATTACTCTAATATTCCTTGACACATTGAACCGCCCCCCCCACTACATTAAGATGTGCATCCAATAGGCAGTTGAGTATTATAAACAAATGTGTATGAGTAACAGTGCTTGTAGAAAGATAACAAGGATTTTCCTATTACCACTGTGGGTATACTAAACATTTTAAATTAATGCCAGGGCATACCAGTGCCTGCCAGCAGCTTCCCCGCAGATGCTATGCTATGCAGGACTGGTAGCAACTTTCTAGCAAGTTCATTTAGTCTCTCTTTTAACTTATTTTTATTAATTTTAAAAACAATACAATACATAATACATACATACAAAATCATAATTATTGATCCCAATTTTTCCATCACGCCTCCCCCCTCCTTCCCAGCCCCTGGAACCAAAGAACAAGCAATTTTTCAACTTTCCATGCAAACTAAGTCATATCCTGGTGCCCCACCTATACATCAATTTAGTCTCACAAATGAGATAGGAAAGGTGTTTATTCTGAAAACAGCTCTACCTCTGAGTGCTGCTCACTGCCAAGTAAGTTCAACGAGCTAGGGTAGTGGTGGTGAACCTTCGGCACTCCAGATGTTTTGGACACAACACCCAGAATTCCAAGCCTAGAATGGCAATGACAAAGGACTTGTGGGAGTTGTGGTTCAACACATCTGGAGTGCTGAAGGTTTGCCACCACCGAGCTAGTGCATAGAGGGTCAGACAAGGACTAGCGAAGTCCAGGTTCAAATCCTACTTTGGCCATAGAAATTTACAGAGAAATAGGGCTGCCTGTGGTGGTGGGTAAACCCACCCTTAAAATATCTCCAGGTACAGGAGGCACCACAGATCAGAATCGGCAGCACATAATAATAATAATAATAATACCTTTATTGTCAATGTACAACATGTGCACAATGAAATTAGCTGAGTCTCCCATGCAACACAAGTGTGCCGCTAGTTTTACAGACGGCTAGGAGGCAGGCAACCGAACCGAACAGTCGTTCTTGGACTGATAAAGGAATAACAGAAACGAGGGCGTAGCTCCTGCAGACGCCCCAGGGAGAGGAGAGGTTGTGGGAAGAGGGCGAGAGCCTCCCTCTTCCCAACAAGGGGTTAGGCTTCGGGTTCCCTACTACGCATGCGCTCGCCGAGGGAAACCGAACGGGCGAGCCGCGACGCCGTTCCTCTGTGCGCATGCGCAGTCTTACCAAAGCAGGCAAAATGGCGGCCCCCGTGGACCTTGAGCTGAAAAAGGTACTCCTGGGTGGCGGCAGAGGGGAGTGAGAACGCCCACCAAACGCGGGCCGGGTGCTGGTGGCGGCGGGTTTGGTACTCCCCCGGGGGGGGGCTACTTTTAGGAACGAAACCGGTGGACGTTACTGAAGGTCATGCTTTTTTTGGGGGGGGGGGACGGTCCCGACGTGCTCGGGGTCGCTTGGGAATGTCAGAATTCTGTGCTGTTGAGAGCAAAGCAGAGGTTTTTAATCGCACCGCCTCGAGGTAGTTGAAACTCGGCTTGGAGCTCTTGTTCAATGGTCCTGTCTCATCAGCATCCCATTTTCCGAGCTGGCGAATCAGATGCCTCCGCAGGGAGGGGGTGGCAAGCGCATCTGGAGCCCAACAGCCTTTTGGGGCCGGATCATGGCCCCAAAATTTGGCCATCGGGACACACCGGCTGCGATCCGTCTTAAAAATGTCGTAACGAGGAGGGAGTGATTGGGGTAGTGGTTTGGCTTGAATAATAAGGTCCATAGCTTGCTTGTGCTGTTGGGTTTGACATTGCTTTTATAAAGCCAGGTAGATGCTGTGGCCAAGAATGCCGGGTGTCTAGTATCAGCTGGTGTATCAAGACTGAGTAGGGTAAATTAGTGGCACACCAGACTGTCATTTATTAAAGCACAGAATGATTATAGATATGTAAACATGCAATGAACCTTATGTACTAACAGGAGCTGCTCTGATCGAGTAGGCAGTGACCACAATTTCTATTATGTACTGTATTTATTTATTTCTCTCTCCCCCTCCCTCCCTTCCCACCACCCATCTGGCCGAGGATCACTGTGGGGCTTACATCACTCATAAAACAATAAATGACAACCTAAACAAACATAATAAAAAAGGCATAGTTAATATAAAATAAATATATAACACAGTGTCAAAACATCACAAAAAAAAAAAAAAAACATCATAAAATAAACATGACAACAATACAACAATATTAGAGTAAAATTAGGAAAGTGGGTAGTTTGGCTGATTCATAGCTTAGCAATGCAAGTTGGTCAGGAAAAGCTTGCTGGAAAAGCCATGTTTTAAATAATCTTTTAAAGCAATCCAAGGAGGGGTCAAGCTAGATTTCAGGTGGCAAATAATTCCATAAATTTGGGGTGACTACCAAGAAGGCATGGGATCTGGTCTCCTTTAATGTTTCCCTCAGAGTTTGGGATGAATGTGTACTATGGGCAGTATTTGATGGAAAAAGAGTTCTGTCAAGTAATTAGGTCCTAAAACATTTAGGGCTTTATATGTGAGAGTCATAACCTTGAACCTGGTGCAGAAGCGCACAGGCAGCCAGTGCAAAGCAACCAGGGCTGCATTCTGAACTTGTTGAAGCTTCTGCAGCAGCCACAACGTAGCCCCAGATAGAGGCAATTACGGTAGTTGATTCTTGAGACTACTAATGCATGGACCAAGGTGGTGGGAACCCTAGTATCCAGGAAGGTATTCAGCTGAGTGATATGCCTAAAATGAAAACAGACACCACCTGGGGTTCCATAGAAAGTGTCTGGTCTAGGACAACATCCAGGTTGTTAACCTCATCCCCTGCAGAGGCACTCCCTTCCCCGAAGGAGAGCATATTCCCAATCCACAGACCTCTGGGGCCATCTCCATCTTGCCTGGGTTCAACTTCAGTCTGTTTTCCGACATCCACCTCAGCACAGCCTCAAGGCAGCACTCAAGATACAGGACAGCATCATCTGGAGAAGGATGGAGAGAGATACAGAGCTGCGTGCCATCAGCATATGGATGACATGAAGCTCCAAATCCCCAAATGACAAGAGTTCTAGCAACTCTGTTTGCTTTAACTTCCCACATCTCTGTCTTTACACTATACTGTACCAAACAATACAAACAAAAAGGTAGAAGTATTCCTTTGTTTGTCCTTCCACTGTAATTCATATAGTGTAGCTCATATCACATGTTCGGAATAATATTGTCCTAAAAATTATTGGAGATCATTTGGGCAAAGAAGAAATTTACGTGCACTGCCCGTGAGCTTGTTGGGTTCCATACAGAAGTCAAGTCATTATTTCCTGTTCCTTCAGTAGGTCCTATGGTAGAGAGAGGCTTCTGGTGCAGGTTTAAGGTTAAGCCTGAAAGAGGATTGCCATCATGCCATGGAAGTTAATTGGACTTTATTAAGCTTCTCTGAATCTTTTGAGAGCTTACTGTCATGTCTACAGAAATCTTTAAAGATCTTTATGAATAACTAGCAATGCACTCTGAAACTTAAGAGAATGTTTTTCATGATTGACCCTGATATGGGAAACCAACTTCCAGATCACTTGTAACTGTGGTAGCCTTTTAGGCTGTGTTGAGGAAAAAGAAGAGAGCAACAGCTATGCCATTCAGAACAGAGTGAGTATAGGGCCAATGCTTATCCTTTGAAAGTTTCTAAAAGCTACCTCTGCATATATTTTAACTAATGTAACTCATTTGAAGTTGCTACATAGCTATTATTCTTAAGCTAACCAGATCTTTATAATTTTGACCTGTTATTAGGGCTGGAAGAAGTTGGGGGAATCGAGGACAGTCTTTAAAAATCACTTGTGAGCCATGTCAAGGGACTTTTCTTAAACACTAAGGTGTCACAAAGAATGATGGCCACGTTTATGAGCCCTGTTCAGCCATTACTTGTACAAAAAGAATCAGCATGCAGTGTGAGAACACTTAGGTCCTCTTCTCTCTGTCCTCACTTCATTGCAAGAGATGTGCATACATGCGTTACTGCTTGCATATAGGCTTTCCAAGTGAACAGGCTTTTGAGCAGGAACCTCTATTTTAATGGTATCTCTCCTTCCTATGATTACAACAACAGAAAAGGGAAGGGCTAGGCCAGTGTTGGCGAACCTATGGCATGGGTGCCAGAGGTGGCACTCGGAGCCCTTTCTGTGGGCATCCGATATTGCCCCTCTACAGCTACCTGTATTCAAGTTAAATTGCTGTATTGGCACTTTGAGAAAAATTAGTGGGTTTTGAATCGCAGTTTGGGCACTCGGTCTCTAAAAGGTTTGCCATCACTGCTCTAGGCACTCTCCTCTTCATAGAGGGATTCTGTTCACATAAGTAAGCCTTGCATGGGGTAAAATGTAGTAGACATACATGTGCTGTGCTGTGTGCAGTCAATACAAATCCCATAACATTGAGATTGAGTTCGTAAGAGGATTGTAGCAGTGGTTCAAACCATATAAAGACATGGAGCTATTTTACACTCTGTCAGATGGTTGGTCCATCTGTTATCTTCTTAGACTTGCTACAGATTTTCACAATTCCAAGCAGATATGTTGTTCAGTCCTTGTTCCCTGAGATCTTAACTGAAGATTTAGTCTAAAATGTCCAGCATTCAAAGCACTTCTCCATTGTAGTTTATAACAATGACTAATATGGTTGACATATTGTATACAATTAGATACCATATATTAAGTATTTTTGTTATTACCACTAATGTGTGCTCCCTTCTGAGTGAAGTTTGAATGTTCTGACTATTTGATAATTACAGTTGTCTGAAATATAATTCCAAACACTTCTGTTATTCTTCCAATATCCTGTCATCTTCTAGTCTGACTGAGAAACCTTCTCAGTGCTATGCTGTAGTGAAAAGAACATCCCTCTTTTCTCTGACAACTGTGGAGTTTTTTGTTTTTATTTCTGGTAATCTTGCCCAACTATGAAAAATCCTTTTTTAGACTCTGGTATATTATTATTGCATTTCCTTTGTTTGATTACACTAATTTTTCAAGTCAGATAAATATTTCCAGAAGCTGTGCTTATACAGTACCATAATTCCTTTGTGTTTTGGTAATAAGCTCAAATATTCACTGAGATAAAGCTGCATATCTGAGTTCACTCTGTACACTGAACTAATGCAGCTGCAATATTTTTAAATCACTACAATTTCTCCTAAATTCTTCAGCCAATATTCTTTTTCAAGCATATTGAAGGAATTTTGTCTCTTCTCTAGGTTCTGTATTTCTGGTCATTGTTCAAACCTCCAGTTTGGCTTCCCTAATTTTCACTCAGACACTCTTACATGTTTTTGTTAAAGCTATCTTTTTTCTGTTTTCATTTTTACTCTATTATCTCTGGCAGATAATAGTATATACAGTGGTACTGTATAATTCGTTCCAAATGAAATTATGTTAAGCAAATTTTCCTTTATACAAATTTCCCATAGGAATGCATTGAAAATGGAGTAATCCCTTTTTTATGTTGTACGGATTTGCCCCATAGGCGATTATGTTAAGCAAATTTCCCCTATCTCCGGAATTTTTTATGTTGTAGAGATGTTATGTTATGCAAACTGTTTGTTATACCAGTGTTTTTCAACCACTGTTCCGCGGCTCACTAGTGTGCCGCGAGATGTTGCCTGGTGTGCCGTTGGAAAAATTGAAAAATTCGAAAGATTTTAAAAAAATGTTGAATTTTCACCCACTAGGCGGGCGCCGGACTGTGTCCTGGGTATAAATGAGTGGGGTTTTTGACCCCACCCTCAGCCAGCAGGGGCGCTGATTGGCGCTCCTCAGGGGGACACCCTCCACTTTTCTGATGTCCGGGCTGTGATTGGTCAAGACTCCAGCCTGGACCTATCACAGTAGGTCATCATCTTCCGACTTCCTTCCTGCCCGAGCACAGTGTGCGCAGCAGCGGAGAGAAGAAGACGTCGCGACTCGAGTCACCAAAAGGCACAGAGTTAATTTTTTTAACATTTTCTAATGGTGGTGTGCCTTGTGATTTTTTTCATGAAACAAGTGTGCCTTTGCCCAAAAAAGGTTGAAAAACACTGTGTTATACAAGGGTCCACTGTATATAATAGTATCTGGTGGAGTGTATCACCCAAAGGTCAGCTTTGGCCCAGCCCACCAGAGCATCCCAGGCCCTCTCGCTGCTGGTCTCCACCCCTCGAGAGGCCCCCGTAAGCCTTCGCCATGAAGCCGGGACTTCTCAGTGCCTGCCTCAACTCTATGGAACCATCTTCCTAGCAAGATAAGGATTGCGGAGCCCCTCCAGGTTTTTAAGAAACAATTGAAAACCTGGTTATTTTAAGCTGCTTTTGGCAATTGCTGAGGCTGTTTGTTAGTTTATTTGCTGTCCAATCTGTCTGTTCACTGTCGTTTTGCATTTGCCGGTTTATTTGCATTTTAATTTTATTTATTTATTTATTACTTTTGGTATATTCTATTGCTTATTTATTTTTCTATGTTGTTCACCACCCAGAGTTCCCTTGGCATAGTCGGGCAGTTTATAAATGCAAATAATAAATAATAAATAAATCTCTTTTTCCAGTTGTTTGCATTTCTGCTTTTGACATTATTGCCACATCAACTAATACCCAGCTATTTGAGTATGTAGTCTTATGATGTTTTCATAATTTTTTCCATAATAACAGATATAAAATCAGATCATTCAGTTATTTAATTCTGTGCTTTTTAAAATTTGAAATGAGCAACAGTGACATTGGAATGGTGTTCTGAATTTAGATCTGCTCCAGGATAAAGTTTCACTGATTTATTAGAGATTATTAATTATTTATTTATTTATTAACAAGATTTTTTAGCCACCCCACTACCAAAAGGTCTCTGGGCAGCAGATTAGCTAGGATGTGTTCCATTGATTCTGTATAGTGCTGTTGTTAGGTGGGCCCCACACTGTGGAACCATCTCCCCAGTGAGCTGCGCCTTGCAGAGTCCCTGCCTGATTTTAAGAAGGCATTGAAAACCCACCTCTTTAGGGAGGCGTTTGGCAACCTTTCTATTCAGTTTTTTTTTTTTTTTTTTTTTGCCTACCTGCGCCACCCCCGCTGGAGGGTCCTGCCTCCTCTCATTTTTTTAAATTGTAATCTACTGTTGGTTTTATTTTATTGCTCTGTTTTGTAAGCTGCCCAGAGTTCCGATCCAGAAGATGGGTGGGGTATAAATGTAATAATAAATAAATAAATAAATAAATAAATATTAATAGTGTCTTCTTGACGGTAGTTTTGAATGCAATGATGACAAGGAGTTCTTTATAAAACTGTACAGTATTTGTTTTCTGTATCCATTTCATTTTTTTCCTGTATTTCCAACAAAATCTCTTGATGACTTATTTCCTCATTGTGTGCAGAAATAACTATTTGAGAAACTGAATTTTTCCTGTTTTATAACAGGAAAAGTTCTTTGTGAAAATTTCTGTACTTTATGCTTATCAGCAGTTTGGGCAGTACTGATATTTGTCCTGATTTCTTTTTGTATTGGATAACCATTAGCTGGTCAGTGTGTGGACTGTTTGGAATGGCTGCATTAGATCTTATGTTAGGATGATTGTATCAATGTGATTGTGCTGTATATTGTTACTGTCTGAATACTAAAACCAGAAACAAAGATAAAAGTATTGTGCCACTTTTGAGACTCAAATTTATTTCAGTACAGTATGTGGTTGCGTGGATTACAGTTCACTTTTTAGACACAGCTTTTGTTGTTCAATTGTTCAGTCGTGTCTGACTCTTCGTGACCCCATGGACGAGAGTTTGCTAGGCCCTCCTGTCTTCTACTGCCTCACGGAGTTTGGTCAAATCCATGTTGGTTGCCTTTTGATTCTGTCCATGGGATGTTCTTGGCAGGGAAGGACAGATTTTGAAGCTGAGGCTCCAGTACTTTGGCCACCTCATGAGAAGAGAGGACTCCTTGGAAAAGTCCCTGATGCTGGGAAAAATCGAAGGCAAAAGGAAAAGAGGACGACAGAGAATGAGATGGTTGGACGGTGTCATCAATGCAACTAAAATGAATTTGACAAAACTCCGGGAGGCAGTGGAGGATAGGAAGGCCTGGCGAGCTCTGGTCCATGGGGTCACGAAGAGTCGGACACGACTGAACGACTGAACAACAACAACAACAAATGTTGGTTGCATTTAACACCATCCAACTATCTCATTCTCTGCCATCCCCTTTTCCTTTTGCCTTCAATCTTTCCTAAATGTACTTTGTGACAATAGGTCTGTCTGCTAACAGGCTACTCACATGGTCATGGAAAATACTATTATTACATATTGCTATGGTTACTACAGTAACATTAATATTGTTTGTTTAGTTATTTCTTACATATCCAGCCCATCTTCCCCCAGTAATTTCAAGGCAGCTTAGTTTATTATTAGACTAAGCATGTACTTTGTGACCTCAGCCATCCAGGTGAGGTTATCTGGGAGTTGAGTCATGGCAACTGGACTTCATGGATGAGCAGCGAAACATTTTGATCCCACAATAAAATAAGTCCAGTTACCATGACTCAACTCTCAGATACTTTGTGAGCAGTGTGTGTTAAGCGTTGAGATTGTGCACTGTTGTCTCATGAAGCTTAGACTCAGCATACCTGAAACAGTTTATCTGCTACTGCACAGTAATTAAATGGTGTTAAGCTCCCTCCCTCTCTACAGTTGCTGTGTAGGGCAAACTTTCTCTACTTGTTGAATGAAGGGAGGTGGTTTAGAGAACTGAATGAGTCAGGTCAACTGTTGCACTGGTGGGGAGTAGCAAAACTAGGGAGGGGTTGAAGTAAGTGCCATAAATGTCCGTTGCTTAGGTAGATATTGGAATATTGTTTTTATTTGTTTTTATTTAAAAGGTTGGAATGGTTCCTATTGACACAATAGGCTATGAGTATCCTTCATATCAGGGCTGGGTAGAAGAAAGTTACAAAGGGGAGTTTGGAAGGTTGCTAGATTAGTGACAGGTTTTTGACTTCCCTTTGTTTAATGGGGATAGCAACTTAAAAAGTTTCCCCAATCTCTGCATTAGGTGAAGGGGAAAAGGTTGGTAAGGAGGAGAATAGGTTTCAAGACTTGTTCTTAGTATAGGTCCAAGTCTGAGCTCAGAGACATCATGTTCTTTAATTAGTAGTGTATGTCCACCCACATAAGGCACTACTTTGGACCTAGCTCTGGTGAGATCTTGGGGTCCTCGTAAATGTGCTAGGTAGATTCTGCAAGTGTCTCCCTGTCCCTGCATTAGAGGAATAACAGGTGCTGATTTTCTTTGTCTTCAGTAGTATAAATGAGATGCTATTATAGATATAAAATTAGCACAATAAATCCTGAATGGTGTTAAGGTACATTATGACACACTAATCTTAAAACTAAGCAGATCTTGTCCTTTGTGATGTGTGAATGGAAGAATACTTGGGAGCTGTATGTAAGCTGAAGCTTAACCCGGAGAAGACTGAGGTTCTGTTCTTTGGGGTGTCCTCTGCAGGCTACAGCGGCCCTCTCCCCAAGCTGGGGGTGCTACCCTCCAGCTAGTGGACAGGGCCAGGAATCTGGGAGTACTCCTGGATCAGGCCTTATCCATGAAACATCAGGTGATGGCCATCTCCAGGTCCGCCTTTTTTCATCTCTGTCAGATCACCCAGATCCGTATGTACCTGGACGAGGACTCCCTCAGAACAGTCGTGCAGGCTCTCGTGATCTCGAGGATTGACTACTGCAACACTCTCTACGTGGGGCTGCCCTTGTCCCTTGTCCGGAGACTTCAGCGAGTACAGAATGCAGTGGCCAGATTGGTGGTTGGTGCGCGTTGATATGATCGTATCACCCCAATTCTGGCTTGTCTGCACTGGTTGCCCGTTGTGCTCCGGATAAGGTTCAAGGTCTTGATTTTGGTTTACAAAACCCTCCACGGCTTGGGACCTGAATACCTGTTGGAGCGTATCCCCCAAAGATCAATTGAGACCTGGCCCACTAGAATGTCGCAGACACTCTTACTCCGAGTGGCCACACCCACGGAGGTGCGGAAGTCAGCTACCTGTAACCGTGCCTTCTCTGTGGCTGGCCCCTCGCTTTGGAACCATCTTTCGAGTGAGTTGTGCCTTGCACAGTCCCTGCCTGCCTTCAAAAAAGCGTTAAAAACCTTGCTTTTTAGGGAGGCATTTGGCGACCTGGTTTAGTGTTTTGTTTTGTTTTGCCGTTTTGCCGCTGACTTATCGACTTCTTTGCTGAGTTGTTTTAGTCAATATTTTAGACCTTTCCCTTTATTTATCATGCCTTTTATTTTTCTTTATTGTTGTTGTTCCTTTGGGTTTGTCTTGCCCTCTTGGTTCACCACCCGGAGTTCCTACGGGATGATAGGCGGTATAAAAATGGACAAATAAATAAATAAATAAATAAATAAATAAATAAATTCTGAGCTCTTCCAAAGCAGAGAGAGGTAGAAGGTTAATAAATCAGTATCCTGCTTCCTGACTTGTCTGGACCACCAAGAATTAAAGAAGTAAATTTATCCTGAAGGAGGGTGGTGGAGACATTAGGGCAGTGATGGCGAACCTTTTAGAGACAAGTGCCCAAACTGCGATTTAAAACCCACTATTTTTTTCACAAAGTACCAATGCAGCAATTTAACCTGAATACATGTGGCTGTGAAAGGGCAATGCCAGGTGCCCACAGAAAGAGCTCCAAGTGCCACCTTTGGCACCTGTGCCATAAGTTCACCAACACTGCATTAGGGGAATCAAGGCTTAAAAAAGATATGGGGCAATAAAATATGTGCAATACTTATTTTTAAAAAGTCTAGATTTATTTGAAAACTATAGCAAAATAAAAGATCAATTTATAAATTAATTAGAATATAAAGGTACATTTGTATTATTTGGTGTATTTATGAATTTTACTAATATGAACGCCTTTTTTGTGCAAGCAAAATTATGTGTATGCCCAATGGTAAGAAAGAGTTATAAAATGTGGCGGCTTATACTATCTAAGATTATGTACTGTATCTCAGATTTGTAGTCTAGAAAGGGGGAGAAAATGAAAGCGGCATCCACAAAATAAGGTGCTTTTATTGTGTTTCCATCAAAACAAAATGAAGGTTGCAAGCGGTTGTCTGCAAGCAATGAAAAGCTCCCATCTCCTTATGTGCCTTTCATGAAGATGACATCAAGCACTAGATCAGGTGTTCTTACGCTTCTACAACCTGCACAGGAATTCTCATTAATTCATACTACACACTTCCTAGCATTTTGAATGAGTAAAAACTTTTCTTGAAAACTAGTTTATATATGTAACAGCTGGGGTGTAGGTAGCAACTAGGATATCTAAAAGGGGGCCAGGACCAGGGTGCTCCCAGAAGCCAAGAACATGGTCAGCTAGTCTGAGTCAAGAGTCAGTGAGGATCTCAGCCGGTCCAAGGTCAAGAGTCACAAACAAACACAGTCCGACAGGGAGGGGGATGGCAAACAGGCAGACTTAGAGGGTAGTAGAGTTTCAGGAAGGATCAAGGTAACAGGGCCAAAGCTTCAAGAGTCCAAGATATTGCGTTGCTGAGGCAAGGAAAGGAAGTGCTGGCTGTTAGCTTCATGTTAGTAGCAAGCCCACCAGCTGCACTCCCTGATGGCCACAGCCTGAGTGGGACTTGCTTCTGCAAAGAGGCAGAGTCAAGCAGCCCCAATCCTGACAATTTATTCCAAACATGCAATTGTTTCATCAGAATTGTTCTTCCATGTTCTTCCAAATGCCATTGCAAAAATGTGAATAGAAAAAATTCTTGGGGGGAAAATGAAAAGAAAACAGTGCTCCCACCCACCTCTATTGAGTTTTTTTGTTCCCCCTCATCCCGGACCTTTGCGTCTCTGTTAAGGATAAATATTAAAAGGTTTGGCAGTGGTAAAAAGTACTAGTAGCCAACTCAGTTTCTACATCATGATCTCTCCTCAACTTGACTCCATTCCTTTTCCTTCTTACAGGTGATCCAGAGATTGAAGGATGGGTGATGTGTGGCCTTGTTTGAGGGGATGGGAATGAAGAGGCAAGGTGACAGACTGTGAGGCTCACCATAACTGGAGAGGGCAGTACACTGTGCTGCTGCATGATAAGCTGGTCTAGCAACTTCTACTTAAAAAGTAACCTGGCCTGCTACCTTAGCAATGTGATAGGCCAGGTTACCAGGAATATAGTAGAAGCTTTGAATTGTGAACACAGAAACAGTATTTATTCCACTTTAATAAGTCAGACTGTTTTTTTGAGTTATTGAATTTAGATGGCTTTTCTTCAGAAGAGGAATGAGAATAATGAGCTAAAGATCCCTGTGCCTGCTGTGACATGAATATTGTTTAAAGGTGTAGTTAAATCAGTCACTGATAATTCACTAATTTATGTTTATCTTGTTTTCCCTATTAGGCATTTACTGAACTTCAAGCTAAGGTCATTGATACTCAGCAAAAGGCGAAACTGGCAGATTTACAGATAGATCAGCTTAACAGGACGAAAAAGCACGCACATTTGACAGATACAGAGATTATGACTTTGGCTGATGAAACACGGATGTATGAAGGAGTAGGAAGAATGTAAGTAATTGTTCTTATCAGTTATCTAGTGTATGTTCAGGTTTGTCCCTGAGCATGCCTGTTACCTGCTAGGATTCAGAACCAACCCAGGTTTGGGAATAACACTACAGTATTTAATTCTGACATTAATCCAAACCAATTGAGTCACAGTTGAATCTGAAGGTTAACTAAATTGAGAAATAATCATCCTTTGATTATTTTTTTTAGTTGTATGAATCCAGGCTTGCCCAAATTGCAATAAGTCTAATAATGATTTAGCTTCTCCAGTTGCCTTCTGGGATTCTTCCTTGTACTGTTCTGTGGGATTCTTTCTTGTACTGTTTTGTGGCAAGGATGCTTGTGTTTTAGTGCTGAACAGTCATAGCCAGATCTTGCTGAGTTTATTTATTTAAAGTATTTTTATCCCACTCTTCTAAAAAAGAAACCAAGGCAGCTTGCGTCGTCTGAACCCCCCCCCGAACAACTTTCAAAAGCTTAAAAACAGTATGTATACAAATATTTTAAAAATAATTAAATAAGTGCTATTTTAAAAATGGCAAATAAAATAAATATTGTGCCAGTAGTTCTGCACAAAGCCTTTAGCACAGGCCCACAGGTGTGTGACACCCCGCTCATCCACTGGACACCATGCATTCCCCCCCCCTCTGTGCAGTCTGGCTACACCTCCAACAGCAGCTGTATTGTTATTACAGTAAGACCCCCCCCATGTCCACTGACTCATTATCCACTAATTCAGTTATCCACGGTTGGCAGAAGAAAAAAATTAAATAAATAATTCAGCAGCTGAAAAGCAAGCTACTTTCACAAACAGCAGCCGTAAAGCAAGCTACTGTTGTAAAACAGCAGCCGTAAAACAAGCTATTGTCCTAAAACAGAAGTTTTGGGGATTTTTAGTGTTCTCGCGTATCCACAGTTTTCATTATCCACGGGAAAGCCTGGAACCAATCCCCAGCAGATACGAGGGTCCTACTGTAAATGTATTCCCGTTATCTTATTCTCTTAATTTTTAAAACAATCTAGTTAACTTATTTTCTTAATTTTTTAAAACAATCTTGTTTTTAATTATGCTTCAATTAATTATGCTTCCAGCTTCGGTTTTTTTTGGTTGAAAATAAGTCTGCCCCACTTCTTCAGATAATATTTTGATGTTTCTTGAGAATTATATGCATGCTATATTGTTAATATGTTACATCCTAATGAAACATTGTATTACCACAGTCTGACTCTTAACAGTATGTACTGATTTTATAGAATTAATATATAGGAATTGATTTATTAAAAATATTTTACATGTATAAAGATGTTGAAATATTTTAATTGGAAGTTACACAATGTATGTATTCTTTTCTGTGGATCAGAATGAAGATTGCATCCTGCAGTCCATAACTGCAGATTAGAGTCTATATTATTGGCTTGAAAAAGTAACAGTAGCCAACATTCTTAATATAGACAGGGTCATCTTGGATTGTACTATATGCACCCTTTTCTTCAGAGGTGCAGCACTTTTTAAAAAATACCATATGTACTCGAGTTAAGCCGACCTCGGTATAAGCCGAGGACGTTTTCCCCCGTTATACTCAAGTATACACAGTAACCAGCTGAGCTCTAAAAGGGTTGGGGATAGTAATTGGCGACATGTGCTGGGAGTGTGGAGGCAATTAGGGAGTTAATAACTCCCTGTTTGCCTCCACAGTCCCTGCACATTTGCCAATACTACGCCAGCCCCTTTAGAGTTTCATAACTAAGTCCCCTTATCCCTAAAACTTTCCAGATTTCAGGGAGTTCCCTAAAATCCCTTTCTGAAGGTACCCCTACTACTTTGAAGTCTCAAGGTAAGTAAATTTTGATTGCATATTTTTAAAAATAATGTTGAGTGCATATTTTTTAAAAACATGCACTCAAAAATTACATACTTTGGGGGCACCGAAGTAGCAGGGGTACCTTCAGAAAGTGATTTTAGGAAACCTAAATTGGTTTTGAAAGTGTTTGGAGGTAACGGGGATGAGTTATGAAGCTCCAAAGGGGGTGCCCCTTGAAAAAAAACCCTCTAATTTGAATCATATGAGAAGCGGCAGCAGCCTTATTTCCCACCTGATCAGCTTTCTGAAGGTACCCCAGCTACTTTGGAGTCCCAAGGTAAGTAAATTTTGATTGCATATTTTTAAAAATAATTTTCGATTGCATTTTTAAAAAAATGTACTCAAAAATTACTTACCTTGGGGGCACCAAAGTAGCAATAAGTAGCATTGTAGTAAATTCAAATCTAAGCACTCCTGATTATAGATCATGAGGACTGTATTATGGAGGATGTGCACTATTTGTAGCTATTATCTACAGTCCTTTAAACCTAGAAGAAGAATGGTGGTGGCGGTGGTGGCGGCTGCTACAGATAGAATGGAGAGCAGGACAACTGATTGATGAGAAATGAGGTTGAGGCCAACACTTATGCCTCGATTAGTGATTAAAAACATCTTCCTAGGTTATTAAATGCTTGGATGTATAATTACTAGTAATCTTATCAGGCAAAACCAAAAGAAGGATAGTGTTGCTGCTGCTGCTGAATAATAATAATAATAATAATAATAATAATAATAATAATAATAATAATAATAATAATAATAATAATAATAATCATTTTTGTAAACATCACCACAAGAGAAAGAAAACAGAACATAAAACAAGAGCAGAAAGTAGGGAAAGGGGGTGTTGTGCTGTAAAGACCATCTGTGAGCAGTAACATGATTAAAGGGACAGCAAAGGAACAATGTATGTTAGTATAGAGAATATTAATAGTTTTACCTTTGAATACTGTACTCAAAGATGGGTCTGGTAGCTCTGAAGGAACAGAACAACAGAGAACAGCATAAGTATTATATTAGTAATTTGTTTTGACTTTTAATAGTTTTTTCCCTTGGGTTGTGCCTATTAGGCTTGCACAGACAAACACGGCTTCCTCTTCTAAATCTACTGTTAATCTTGCATCCTTTCTTGGCAGTCAAGAGTGCATTGGCTGTTTGGTTTCTTTTCTTTTTAAAAAGGCTTCTGTTGTCATTATAAAGTCTGTTTTGCTATTATTGAGGGTTAGGCTAGAAGTCTCCCTCCATATTTATAACCTGGAAAGTCAGAAATGTGGTGCAGGTGGAGAATTCCAGTGTGAAGTTTGATCAAAAGAACAGTGTTTCAGAGTCTAGGGGAAGGTTGTTTGTCAAAATCGGATCTCCTGTCTCTGCTTTTAACCTGTTGGTGGACCAGGTCTATGTCACAGGTGTGTTTGGTAAATTTTTCTGATTTATGTGGGCTGATTTTGATGTGGCCTGTGTGGCAAAATTTGAATATTTATGGATGTCTAGTACAACCCCCCCCCAACACCTAATGAATGCCCCTGCAACCGTACAGGCTGTGAGGCTGGACTTGAGCACCTTAACAATGTAGAGACAGTCTCGTTGTGGGCTTCTTAGAAAGCCAAGATTGATTAAAGAGAGGAAGTTTTTCATTACAGTTTTGACATCTCAAGATGAGAAGTGCCATGACCGTTTATAATATCTGGACAGTCCATACAGTATTTCCTGTATGCTGAAAAATTCTTTTCTGCATGTCCAAATAGTGTAGAAGGGAGCCCAGCAAATATCCAAACAGAGCATTCTGCTTCTTAAACTTTCATCATAGTTCCAAAGAAAAACACTGATGTCACTTCACAAATAGCTGAAGCAGCAAAACTAGACATTGGTGTGTATGAGCGTATCAGGCTACATAACAAGTCTTTCAAAAGGGTATGAACTAGCGGAATTAAAATGTACTGGCACAATGCCAAGATCCTGGACTATCTTTTGAGCAGCAGATACTGGTTGCCTACAGTATGTACAAGTTCATCACACCCTACTATGCACTGCTGGCTTTCCTTTTATGAAATCTGAAATAAATGTTGGGGGAGAAAACAGTATTATTTCTGGTCAGGCTTCCTAAGTTAAGGATGGAAAAGTGACCTGAAAATCTGCATGTTGCATGTAGTTATGTATATTTATGTTTTATTGTTGTTGACTGCCCAAAGGCTGTATGTACAGATGGGTGGGGAAAGATAGCTTTTACAGTAGTGTACAGTATTTTTTATTTCAGCTATTCTTGCTACTATTGTTCCTTTATACAGATATAGTTTGGTATGCAAGATGATTGATTTCAGAGGGACTTACTTCAGTGCACCACATGTTATTCACTGAGCCTATATTTATGTAAACATGTATAAGAGTATGGTATCAAGTCCCCCAAATCCCCAAAAATGTATTGCTTACAGCTGCAGGTTATTCTGGGATTTGTGGGGAGATGTTTTGATGTTCCCAAACCAAGTCATGCTAGGCTAAATGAAACGATAATTGCTATACGATGCTTTTTTAAATGTCAGCACCAGGAAACATTTGTATGCTATCTGGCCACTGTCCCACGGGTAATGATTTTTGAAACCCCCAACAAATCTTAAGGCAGTGTTTCAATTTATGGTTCATTTTGAAATGTGGCTACAAAAAACACCCCTGCTAATTGATAACATAAATTTTAGTTCTGCTGCTGTATCCCTTAAATGTTTGTCCCAGCATTGTTGTTAACAGAGGGGGTATTTAGGAAAAAATGCACATTCTTCTCTCTGTTTCAGACTTTTTAACTGTGGTATCTTGAGATGGACATTTTGTGCTTTGAACAGCTTTGTACAAAGCACAGCGCCCCAGTGATGATACTGTGCACAGATGGATTATATGCTGAGAGATGAAATGCAAAGTTCTGTCGAGTTCCTGGAAGTAATACAGGAGATAACAGTGAACTAGTATATATATCTAGTCAAAATATTGGTGTGTGTGTGTGTGGGGGGGGAGAGAAGCAGACAATCCCCTGATTTTTTTTCTTTACATGCCTATAGGGTCAAAGTTAGTCTTTGGAAGCTCACTGATACTATAGGGAAGTTAGGCCATATCTAAAGCAGTAAACATACAGTATATGCACATAACTGGGAATTAGCCCACTGAACTCAATACGGCTTCTCTTGGAGTAGACCTGTGTTAGATAGAAGTGAAAAATCTGTTGGTTATATGTCTGATTTTGGCTAAATTGCAAGGGTTCAGATGCTTGATATTGGCTAGATTTCAAGGATGGGGAAGATAGGTGTCTCCAGCTAGCTGTGCACTACAGTTTCTTTCATTCCTCTCCATTGGCTGTGCTGGCTTGTGGAATGATGGGAGTTGTCGTACAGCAACACTTGAGGCCCACACTTTCCCCGGAAGGGAAATAATTATTTTTCATTATTAAGACTAAGGCACATAAAACATTGCCACTTTTTTTTCAGAAGCCTTATTCTTAGTAGGAAAAGCAATGAACAAGAAATAAATTGTGTATTTTCAAAGAACTGGGTTTTGTATTAGCAATGGTATATATAGATATATATAGACCTAGATACCTGAAGGACCGCCTCATAAGAACATAAGAACATAAGAAGAGCCATGCTGGATCAGGCCAAAGGCCCATCTAGTCCAGCTTCCTGTATCTCACAGCGGCCCCACCAGATGCGTTTGGGAGCGCATGAGACTAGATATCTGTCTCCTGATACCACTCCCCTGCATCTGGCCCTTGAAGTACCCCGGTTTAAAGCCTGGAGACTACAAATCTCCATCATGGTTTGTAACCTGTGATGGACTTTTCCTCTAGGAATCTGTCCAATCCCCTTTTGAAGGCATCCAGGCCAGATGCCATCACCACATCCTGTGGCAGGGAGTTCCATAGACTTACAACGTGCTGGGTGAAAAAATATTTTCTTTTGTCAGTTCTTACTCTCCCAGCACTCAATTTGAGTGTATGTCCCCTAGTTCTGGTATTTTGAGAGAGGGAGAAGAGCTTCCCTCTATCCACTTTACTCATACCCTGCATTATTTTGTATGTCTCAATCATATCCCCCCTCAAGCGCCTTTTTTCCAGACTAAAGAGGCCCAATTGTTTTAGCCTTTCTTCATAAGGGAGGTGCCCCAGCCCAGTAATCATTTTAGTCGCTCTCTTCTGCACCTTTTCCAGTTCCACTATGTCTTTCTTGAGATGCGGTGACCAGAATTGTACACAATACTCCAGGTGGGGCCTTACTATTGTTTTGTATAACGGCATTATAATGTTGGCTGTTTTATTTTCAATCCCCTTTTTGATAATCCCTAGCATGGAATTGGCCTTCTTCACTGCTGCCACACATTGGGGAGACACCTTCATGGAGCTGTCCACCAACACACCAAGATCTCTTTCCTGATCCGTCACGGATAACTCAGAGCCCATGAGTTGATAGATGAAGTTTGGATTTTTTGCCCCAATATGCATTACTTTACATTTGGTTACATTAAAACGCATTTGCCATTTCTCAGCCCACTCCCCCAGTTTGGAGAGATCCTTCTGGAGCTCTTCACAATCTTCTCTGGTTTTTACCACATGGAAAAGTTTTGTGTCATCTGCAAACTTGGCCACCTCACTGTTTATCCCTGTCTCCAGGTCATTTATGAACAGATTGAAAAGCACCGGTCCCAGGATCGAGCCCTGGGGCACACCGCTTTTCACTTCTCTCCATTGTGAAAATTTCCCATTGACACCTACTCTTTGTTTCCGGGATCTCAACCAGTTCTCAATCCATAAGAGGACCTGCCCTCTTATCCCCTGACTATGCAATTTTCTCAGCAGCCTTTGGTGAGGGACTGTGTCAAAAGCCTTTTGAAAATCCAGATAGACTATATCCACCGGTTCACCCAAATC